>CM076578.1:571649189-572046700 GCA_034641835.2 Pinus albicaulis
GCTTTAGAATTTCATTTCTGCTACATCTCTGCATCTTATTTAGATTTGATTTTATGCTTGCAGTACGACTTTGGCCTGAGATCTTGTTTTCATGACAATTTTGCTTTAATCATAACCAGAATCATCATTGGGTAAGTATGTGATCACTTTTTGAGTTTCCCCATAAAGTTTCTTAGGAAAAAGAAAGTATGTTGAGCCTTCAAACCCATAGACTATTATAGATTTTTTTTACAAAAACTCTATCTTGAAGAGAGCACATTCTAAGCAAGCAAGTAATCGTTTTAATTAGGTTATTGCTGTTTTGGATTAGTACTGACAGACTGTAATGCAGTAGTCTGTCTATGGAGAAGACTGATAGTAACCATTTTTTGCATCTGATAAGGACTCCATTGGGCTGCTTGTGTCTGTGATTAGGGTTGCTGTGCAGTTTCTATGTAGCTACATCACACTTCCACTTTATGCGCTTGTGACACAGGTGAGTCTTTCCGTGTTCATCAAAGATACAATCAAATTTGGGTGTTTGAGAGTATCAACTGAAATTCAGACTCCAGAACAGGCTGAATTATATGAATATAAATTGGGAGAACTGCATTGGTCAAGTCTTCACTACAAGTCGATTTACCTTGTTTACTTTGTACAGAGGATAGATGCAGCCAAGCTGTACAGTGCGTGATGCTTAAATAGCTTACTAGTATTTATAAAATAAGAAATAAGTTATCAATTGAGAATTAGTTAAACTCAAAGCAGACAAATTTATTAGGGAAAAATAAGAACAGGGAAGTTTCAATTTTTTTATATTTTGGCAGAACAGATTATTCACTCTGTTGTGGGCATCAGGCAAACCTAAAAAAATCTTGGTTAGGAAAACAGGACCACTCTAAAACTTCCTTTTGTTTGTTCAATAAATTTATGTTTGTAGTCCCACCCATGTCAAAAGAAAACAAGAGTAAGAGACACAATGACTGTGTGTTGAAAGATTGGTAGAATTTTTTTTTTTAAGCAAACTGATTTTGCTAGTGAGCTTCAGGACTGTTCAAATAATTCCGCCGTGATTAAACCTTAGGGTCGTGTTCTCAAAACTGATGAAATGTTCTTGTGCAGATGGGTTCTCACATGAAGAAGGCTATATTTGAAGAACAGACAGCCAATGCCTTACAGAAATGGCATAAAACTGCTAAGAAAAAACTGAAACGACTTAGAAGGTCAGAACATTCTTCTTCTGGAATCGCAAGCACCTCAGGGTTGTCTTCTGGGTTTCAAAGTGGGGAAACAACTCCAATCCATGGATCTTCTCCATTGCACTTGCTCCGTAGATACAAAACAACGGGAGACATTAAACCTTCAGAGATATCTGAGAGATACGATCACTCAGAATGCGAGGCATCGGATCTGGAAATGGACGCATCTCCTAGTTATCCTCCCCAGCGTACTGAATCTATTTTGATTACTGAGGCACAGGGGGACACACAGGCTACAATCCAATATCCTATGTCAACAGATGCATACACACAGAATGAAGATTTTTCTTTTGCCAAGTTATAATGTGTGTTCAACATCAGACCAAAACCTCCTTCAAAGCAGCTTTATATTTCTCACTTAATATACAGCGTTTTTTTTCTTCTGAAAAAAAAGAGCTTTGTATCCAAGTTTGAATTCACATATGAAACCTGTAATACCCGAGGTAATGTTTATTTTGATTTAATCAACTGTGAGAAGTGGCCGAAAGACAAATATATTACTCTTCATTGAAAATAAAAATGAACAAGCTGCAATCAGCTATTGCAATATTTTCAAAGAAGGATGATATAGAATTCATAGAAAGTAAATGACACCTGCTCCTCAAGTCAAATACCTGAACATTGGAGTCAGGAGATGTGCCAAACAAAAGAAAGTAATTAGAGGGACTTGATAATAAGGAAGGCTAACCCATCAATCAGGAAATTATCAAACTAGATGATGCTCTATCAATCATTAGATTTGAACTTTTATGAGCTAATCCATGACTAGCTGAGACTGCTTTATTCAATTTCTTAAATGAGCATATTTTCACATTGTCAAATCTCAAGGACAATTCAAGCTTCCATACCCATCTTCAACATTAAATGGTAAGTATGATCACTTTAGGCCTGGAATAAATTATAAGTCGCTGTAAAGAAATACCCATACCATAGCACAAAGAATTAGCAATGAACAACCGCCAAAAAAATTCAAAATTAATCTACAACTACACTATAGAAGCCAACGTTTTGGGCCACATTCCATTTTTTAGACTTGCCTTTCACTATTTCACAACAGTTTATCAGAGTAAAAATGTTTGCCTCACAAGGGCTTCACCTCCAATAACATTGTAAGTATTGGAAAGTGGGGATTGGTTTATAAGCTCTGGAGAGTATGGAAAGGGTAATCTGATGAAAGGAGGAAGTTTTTAATTGGAAAGATGTATTTGGAGGGATTTAGTAAAATAATTTTGGGTGAAATTTATCTATATTTAGTGAAATTGAAGTTTTTTGTTATCTCACAAATATACATGTTATGTCTGATCTCATGTTATGTTCAAGAGTCTTAGAGGACACTCTCTAATAGAGATGAAGGGGATCTTACCTTCTTCTATATCACAGTCAAGTTGTATTTTCTTATACATAGCATGAGTATGTAGATTTATCAAGGTCTATTTGTAATCAACATTGTCTTTGAGAATCTCGAAGCAACTACAAGTTATTATATATTTTTTAAATTAGCAATTGTTTCAAAAGGTGTAAAGAAAGGCTGATAGGATTGTTAAATTGGAAGTATTGAATTGCAAAAGTTGTACTTTGATTTGAAATAATAATTGTTGTATTAGATTTAGATTGTTTAGTATGTTTGTGTTAAGTTGGTAATACATAATTACAATAATAATTGAAATATTGAGATGATGAAAGTTGAGTGAGATATAATTTACCACTTATTTTACCAAGGAAAAATTAAATCCGTTGTGAAGAAATATTGATTTTCTAGAATGGGTGATTTCTATTAAGACGAAACAACATGTACGTATAACTTTTGCTTCATTTTAGGCATTCTATGTCGTTTGATGAAGAGCATTTAATACTTTTTTTTGCATATGTCTGATATGGTGGAATTCAAAATATATGTTGTATTCTTATTCTCATTTGTATTCCTTATTATTAATGATTATCTCACTTAGGAAATTATCTATAATCATTGTAAGTCAAGACAATGTATTATTACTCTGCATCAAGTTGAACTCGACCCAAAGGATGACAAATTAGAAGAATCCTACTATTGTTGTATATTGGTTGCTTCAAAAGCAGATTTTAGATGATATTGTTTGTTTAATGACATCTTTGCTTAATGTACCACAACTAGTTGCCATAGGTTCTTTCAGAATGCATACCATTCTACATATGCATTTGTGGAATGACTCAGAAACAATACATTGCCCCATATCTATGGAGTCCCACAGTTTGTCTATACATATCAAGCAAGTCCTCATGCCATATGCACTCTTTGCTTAGTAATGAGAAATGAGATCTTCTTGTCACTTACAATATAAGATGTGGCAACTATTCAAAGGATGGTTCTTATATTGCGAACAATGGAAACTTTTATAATTCTACATCATCTAATGAACCTGCAATGCATAGATCTTTTGTATGAACTATCTAGTATGGTATTCGCCTAATGTTTTATACTACCAACAAAATAATTTCCCACTTCAAAGGTAAGTGGAACATATTTTCACTCATAAGTAAAGACACCCTTATGGTTTACAATTATGCTTAGGCAACACTGATGAGCATCATTTAGAAATCATTTACCTAGGTTTTATCTTTTCATCATTATTTAATAGTAAACAAAAAAACATAGCTTGTAACACAAAAAAAAAAAACCAAACTAAATAATTTTAGCATTCAGCCAAAAAAAATATAACTCGTAACCCTTTTTTTATAATCTAAAATAAATGCTTTTGAAAGATCCTTACCCCAAATTAAAGAATGTTTTTTTAGTTGGAGTTGAGATTTGAAAAACATTTAATTCATTAGAAATAATATAACTACTTATTATTCTTTACATATATTATATTTATTCTAATTTAAAATTTGTAAATCTATTGATTCAAAATATATAAACACAAATAGCTTCTAATATTAAAAGGGGAAGTTATGTATAGTGATGAATTTATGTAATAACAATGGGTGTACTTTTCTATATATATACATTTTTAATAAATATGTATTTCTATAAATTCTAAAAAAATAATAATAAAGCTATTTGTTTTTTTTAATAAATATGTATTTCTATCAATTCAAAAAAAACAATAATAAAGCTATTTGTTTTTGTATACCTATATTGTATTTGCTATTTGTTTTTGTATACCTATATTGTATTTATTTTAATTTTTAAACTTGGTGATCGAAAAGATATAAACAAAAATATATTTATTTAAAGTGATGAATATCTTGGCTATGTAGATTATTGTGATAAATATATTTGCTTCATATAATTCAATAAGTAGAATGCATAAACATTTAAAATAATATAATGTGTAGAAGTTAATTTTTTATGTAATTAAACAAGTTTTCTAAACTTTATCTCATCTTTAGAACCTCAAAAGTTGTAAACTTAAATCTACCCTTAACTACCGCATATAAAATACATTATAAAACACCTAAACCACACTTATTGTGAAAATCACCTCTTGTATATACCATATATAACAACAATGCGTTAACAAAATATTATCAGAAGTGTGAAAATAGTGATCACTTGTGACTAGACCAATTCAAGTGTGAAATTCATCCCTTGATTAATTTAAATTCAAATTACATCGCATTTTGATATATATCTAAATAAAAGCTTTGTTGCAACAAATTACTCTTCCACGATTCCGTGTGAAAGTATATATGGGCAGATTATGAGTCTTGGGATGAAAATGATTAAGGAGCAAAAGGCAGTCAAGAAAGCCAACTACAAGAAAATGTGAAGTATATATGGGCAGATTATGAGTCTTAGGATGGAAGTGATTAAGGAGCAAAAGGCAGTCAAGAAAGCCAGCTACAAGAGAATGCGACATCGAGAAATAAGGTATATAAATGGATTATTGAAGGATGGACCACCCCTATATCAGATGAGTATTGAAGGATGAACTGCCCCCATATGAGATGAGTATTGAATGATGAGATGCCCTAGATAAGACGATGCCAAAAATATACATATCCACGTTTGATATCATTGCAGTTGACGCCACAAAGGGAATAAATCGATAGCATCTAGGTGAAAAAATTAATGTTCCAGCTATTGAATTTTTGGGTCATTCCTATGAAGCATACTCTCTGTAATGCCTTAATGTTCTGTGATTCGATTCTCCACAATAAATGCATTTGAATATCTGTTGGTGCTCCTGTTACAATATTATTTAATGGATGGCCAATATCGATTAGCCTGTGCGCGCAATACTATCAGGCTCTTTGAAAACTGAGAGATTCGTCTTTGGGAAAAAAACAAAGGATGTGGAATAACTTTGTCGCTAACAAAGAACAAATTTTAGTTTGCATCCTGAGAATAGACAAAGCACTACAACAAAGATGATTATAACGAACATAACAAAGTATTGTAGATATATGCTACTCGATTTTGACAAAGAAAAAAATGAAAATAGCCTATATTATGTCATTGTTGTTTCACAAGTGCACGTGACCATAGATGGATAAATGGACTTGATAGGAAATTTGAATGTCTATGTTTCAAAATTTAGAAAGACATGAACAATTTTGATACCTGTTTTAAATGTTGGACGTAGGCGACATCCATTGTCGAAGGTCATGCATATTCTTCCTGATCGCGATGTGGAATCGAGATGATCCGTTTTCTTGATCATTTTATCGTCAGGCATAGATTAAATAATAGATCTGTGAACGCGACAACATCTATGCCGACATCAAGAAAAACAAGAAAAACCACCACATAGATGACGAGGCTGCCACCGTTAGCAACAACACTGCTCAATGAAGGTTCGTCGAAGATTCTCCTATCTAGATGCCTAAAATGTCAGATGTGGCCATGGAAAACAAGAAAGGTAACCACATGTAGCTCCCAGTCCCTTTGGATAGAGGGGGAGCTAAGGGTGGTGGAAAGGAACTCTGGCGAGTCGTAGTGGATTTTATGAGAAACGAACAGGATGAGAATTGAGGAAGTAGTTATGAAGGGAACCCAATGTGTAAAATATGAACCTTGTAATAGGTTGGAAGTAACAGGTTATAGCAAGTTAGGTTGGGAATCCAATTGTTTACCGCAAAGATGAAAACGAAAAATCAAGGACGTATTATAATTTGTTGTGTCAAAATTTCAAATCGTCGCAACAATTCTGCCTCATCAATAGACTATGTAGATGTGTCGTGCCATGTGGTAATTATTGATTGGATGCGGACAAATGACGAACACCGCTTGAAGAACTCCCCTTTGATTACACCTCCTTCCTTGATGCCTCCCTCACTCTGTATGCCCAAAATTTCGGGTCTGCCTCAATAATTATGATGCCTCCCATTCTTTCAGTAATTACATAGACCAATAATTGTGGAACTACTTTATGAGGGATTTTGTGGTGCACAAATGTCATGTATAAATGTAGTCATAAATGTGATTATATGGTGCACACATGTCAAGTGTAGAGGAAAAAGGTAGACTAAATTTTGAAGTGAATTGATTCAAAAGAAAGGCCTATCGGCCTAATTATGTCTATTCAATGGCATCTACATAGTTTCATTTTAAAGGCACATGCTCATATGTGCTTCATATGCGTGACTACAATAATTACTAATAAGGTCATAACCAGAACCCATATTTCTAATGTAATGTTCTCTTGCAACAAGCCCAAAGAAGCATTGTGGAGAATGGTTGGTATTTCCCTCAAGTAATGAATATGGCAAGTTGACACTTCAACTTGTTAAGGTGGGGTCACCTTATCTTTATTGTAAGTCAATAGCTTTATACTTCCTATTTGTAAATATATTGGACAATCCACTTTTGTGGTAGAGATTTACAAGTGAGTAAGAGAATAGAACAAAACCAAATCCAACCTAATTTTTGCAACGAAGAAGATATAAACAACATCATGAAATTCAAGGGAGTTGCAATCATAGAGAGAAAAATAAACCATATCACAAGTGCACTAGAGGGAGATAACCTAAACTTGTTAAGGTGGGGTCACCTTATCTTTATTGTAAGTCAATAGCTTTATACTTCCTATTTTCTTTATATTTCCTATTTGTAAATATATTGGACAATCCACTTTTGTGGCAGAGATTTACAAGTGAGTAAGAGAATAGAACAAAACCAAATCCAACCCAATTTTTGCAACGAAGAAGATATAAACAACACCATGAAAGCTAAGGGAGTTGCAATCATAGAGAGAAAAATAAACCATATCACAAGTGCACTAGAGGGACATAACCTAAACTTGTTAAGGTGGGGTCACCTTATCTTTATTGTAAGTCAATAGATTTCTACTTCCTATTTGTAAATATATTGGACAATCCACTTTTGCGGTAGAGATTTACAAGTGAGTAAGAGAATAGAAATAAAGCAAATCCAACCCAATTTTTGCAACGAAGAAGATATAAACAACACCATGAAAGCCAAGGGAGTTGGAATCATAGAGAGAAAAATAAACCATATCACAAGTGCACTAGAGGGAGATAACCTAAACGTAAGATAAATCAAACCAAAAACAAGAGAACTGAAGAAGGTATAGTGACCTTAGGTTACATCACTTGTATAAAATCTACGGAAAGATAACAATATGTGAAAATAAAATTAAGACTTGTATCGATATACAACTAAAGAGAGGTATGATGCTTTAGCAAAACCTAGAAATATAATATAAAAATACAAATAATGTTGGTCTTGACCAAAGGTGAAGATTATACTCTCAACTTCACTCCTTATATTAAAAGGGGGACTACACACATAAGACATTACATTACAACTAACACAACCATATAATTTAAATGGTTGGTAAAAGCTGATAAGGATCAATTCATAATAAGTATCAAAGAACTTGCTTCATAATTATGAAAAATTAAAAAAATAAAATAAATAAATAAATCATAAAACTAACTACATTATAATTTTATTCTAAATTATTATTATTATTATCCCTACAACATGCAACAGATAATGCATCAGATAAACTTTTAACTATAAATTAATTTTCTTTTTAACTAAAAATTAACTTGTATTATCCAAAAATAAACATTATAAAACAAAAAATATTTATTTTAAAAATATTTTATTCTATTTTTCTTATATTTAATTGGCTATCATCTCAATGACCATATTATGCAATGATTTCATTTTGTAAATGCAATATACATTGATGACATGCAAAATCTACCATAAAATAAATATCACTTAAAATCTTGTAGCATTTGCTTTTTCTGTAAGGTATGTGCCATGCTTTGCTTCCATGTTGGGAGTTTGCTTTCTCTTTAACAAGTGTATAAGGGTGGCCAGTGACTTGCCCTACTTATTAATGAACAAATAACTACATACATATTGTTTACTGCTGGTGTGATGGTGGTTAGTGGCCCTATTTATTAATGAACAGATAACTATATATATATTGTTTACTACTTGTGTGATGGTGGTTAGTGGCCTTACTTATTAATGAACAGATAACTACATATATATTGTTTACTGCTTGTGTGATGGTGGTTAGTGAGAGTGATACATATTTCATGAGCTATAAGATAATAAAAGCTGTCGGACAATATATGTTCACTATTAAATTTAAATTAGTTTAAATTTAACCGTGAACATATACTACCCAACTACATTTATTATCCTATAATCCAAAAAATAATTGTGACCATTAGTGACTACCCCACTCATTAATAAATATTTGCCAGTGAGATCTTTGTCCAAGGAAGAAGTCTTCATCTCATTCCGCAAAACATCCAATAATGAATTTCAGACAATTAGTAATGTAACAAATCCTGATTTTTTTTTATGTTGTCTTTAAAAAAAAAAAACTCGTAATCCTAAACATTTATCCACTTTTTTTATCAATTTTTTTTTTTTACACTGATAACCTATTCAATCAATTTCTATTAACCTCGGGGACAAATCTCAAAGTCACGTCATTCTTGATAATGATTTAATATTGAGAATTCATCTATGGATTTCTCTTTTGTGCTCCTTGGCAGTTGTTGCACTGTACGATGGATCCACAATTCAACATGTTCAGGTACCATGCCATGCTTCACATTCCATTTTACTATAAATGGGCAAAGGGGAAAATAATATTTAACATCAAAAGGCTTGAACATTTTCAAAGTAAGTAAATTAAAATTTATCAGGTAAGCTTGAATGTACAGGTGTGGCAGGGCATTGATTTTTCCTCATTAAATATGAAAAATATCTATAATGATTTTGTCAAAGGAATATTTTGAATATTTATAATAATATTTTTTTATTTATTTTTAAAAAATGATTTATTAAAAATATTTAAATAATTTTGTAACAACTCTTATTTATTTTGATAAATAGAAGGTTTTTAAAATTATAATTAGAGTTGTATAATTTGATATTATTAATACAATAAAATGTGTTTGTAAATGTGCATTGTTGCTTTGTGGATTTTAGAAAGGCTTTCGATACAGTGCCTAGAAATAGCTTATGGAATAGATTAGAAGAGCTAAAGGTTCCTTTCGAGTTGAGAGCTGTCGCTATAAGGTTATATGAGAACGTAATTGCCAAGATTAAGAGCAATGAGGGGTGGTCAAAATATATTAAGTGTAATATCGGAGTTAAACAAGGTTGCCCCCTCTCCCCTATGCTATTTGGCATTTACATCGACAAGCTAGAAGGTTGTTTAGAGGAACCAGGTTGTGCTGGCACGTTCTTAGCTGGAATAGTCATCATCCTTCTCTCTATGCCGACGACATTGTTCTTCTGGCAAGGTGCCCATCTGATCTTGATAAACAACTAAGACTTCTTAAGGATTTTTGCTCTACCATGGGTATGATTGTTAACACCGACAAAACCAAAGTTATGATTATCAAATCCAAGAAGGACACTTACGCTAATTTTGTGTACGACAATAGCGACTTGGAGGAAGTGTCTTATTACAAGTACCTAGGTATTGATATTCATCACAAGCTCAAATGGAACTATAACATTGAGAAAATGATTAATGGAGGGTGGAAAGATTATTTTGGTCTTGAAAATAATTGTAAAGCAGCAAACCTTGTGACGTGGGATAAAAATAAGCTCCTCTTTGAAACTTTAGTCACTCTTGTTATCTTGTATCGATGTGAGGTTTGGGGATGCATCATCTCTAAAGAATCCTGGAGAAACATTGAGAAACTCCAGAAGCGTTTTATAACGTATAACCTCAAAATTAAAAGAAATGCACCCTATCCTATTCTCCTTATAGAAGTGGATCTTTCCCCTATAGAGAGCCTAGCTATGACTAGGCTCCTATTGTACAAGCACAAAATCAATAACATTGGAGACCATAGACTTCCTAAGCTAGCTTTAAATTCCAGCCAAAACCACCTAAGTCTCAAGCGAGGTTGGTATAAAGATACCAGGGCCTGGTTAAACCATTGGGAGATCAACGAAAATATTGCATTGCAAAATATTAATAACATTAAAAATATTGTCGCTTCTAAGTTTCAAGAGAAAATGTGGTGTGAGAAAGATTTAGAGGCTAAAAGAATATTAAGATATTATAAGGAGGTCATCAACCCTACTCTAGAAGATCAAAAGTATCTTTATGTTTTAACTAGCTCAAAGGAAAAAATTAATATAGCCAAGATAAGAACGAACTCTCATGAGATCGATAGTTAAACAGGTCGTTGGGCAGTTCCTAAAACACCATGGGTGGAAAGGATTTGCCATCTCTGTGAGAATATGAGCATTGAGGATGAAAATCACTTCTTCTTAGAGTGCCTTGCATACACCCACATTAGTTCTCAGTTTCATAATATTTGTTGCAATACCGACCTTCGTAGCCTTTTAACATGTCAAAATTATAGTAAGCTCGGGACGCTTCTCTCCAAGCTCTTTGAGCATAGGAGTACAATTTTAAAACAAACTAAATAATTCGCTCCTTTAGGTCTGATAGACCAAAGTTTGGTCTCAGTGGACGTTAACCATCATCATCATCATCATCATCAACAAAACAAGAATTTGTTTGTGCATTGTAACAAAACAAGTCATGTTATGACATATTAATGTATTTATTTGTAGCTATTTCCCGATTTGCTGTGGTGGGTGCAGTCCATTGCACGACAGATATTTTGGCAAAATGGGCCAATTTCATATCATAATATTTAATCTATCTGGGTCACTCATCGTTAATAAATTTAATGGTATAGTAAACTACACGACCCTTCAATTTTGTACACAATAGTCAATCACTTTGTCTCATTATGTCTTTATTGTTTTTTACTTTAAGTAAGCTATATTTAAAACAAGCTATGAGCTATTGTGTAGCACTTGTTTATAAACATAATTAATATATAATTTAAACACATATACATTTGAAAAAGCATGGAACGATATTCTTATCCATGGAGATTTACCTTCACTTTACCATGGATATTCTTAATTTGTAAATAGGCTTTATTACAATATCATGTGTCAGCATCATAGCTTATCAATACCACGTCTAAAAAACCATAACCTATTTCATATGGCACTTGTCCGCATCACCCTTTATTTTAATTAATCAATTTGATTAAAAGAGAAAAAATACCATAACTACTTTGGAAATAATTCTCAACTTTTGATTTGTGTATGCTACTAAGAATATTATAGAATATTCCATGGAGGTTAAATCCCTAACATCCACCTAATAATTATTGATAATGAAATTAAAATTCAGAAATTCCTATTCCAAAATAGACAGGTCTATCAGCATAAACATCTAAAACCTCTTTAATGTTTAACAAGGTGCACAAAAAAAAATTGTTACATATTACTCCCATTTCAAGTGTCATATTGCTTTTTGAGATACCTAACAAGGTCATTAGTGTAGACACTATGATCTAATGGGTTAGAGTAGGGAAAATATTCAATTCAGTGGACATTATTGATAGCGGAAATAAGAGATTATTGTCGACAAGAAAACTAATGGTGTTTTGGTGGGCTTGGAAGAAAATTGGTAGCATCTACAAGTGTGGATATGACCTATTTTGGAAGATGCCTTGATCTAGCCAAAGTAAGGGTAGTTGGATTAGATGCATTGCATAATGTGTTTTCTTAATGAATCCTCATCATATCTAAACTACTCATACATTGGAGGAAAGTTTCTTTAGAAGGAGAGATTTCAGAGACTCGTGAGGTTGGGAGATGGACAATTCATCAATAAGGTTCTCATTATCCCCAACTCTCTACCCATTTATTGTAGAGGAAGTGTTAGAGGAAGCATTCTTAGCAGTAGAAAGAGGTTTGACATCTTGATGTAAAGCATTAAGATCCATAAAAACGTGGACTCATTTGAAGAATCATCTATAAGAAATAAAGGGAAATATATTGTTGAACCATGTGTTAGATTTCTTGAACCTATTTCAAATTTTATGCCCAACATCATAATCAGAAAAGAAATAAAAGTTAAATTTCATATTTTAATTTTATGGCACCAAATACATCGGGCTCCTAACTCATTGTGGATAGCAGAAATAAAATAAATAGAAAACCAAGCACACTAAAATATTTTGACACACCAATGTGGGGAAAAATAGCAAATTTTGGGCTTTTATTCAACGTGGAAATTTCGATTACAACAAGTGTATACTTTAGAAAATTACAACAATAAGAAATTTACCTGTCAATACCTACCCTGTGTGGCCTATTTGACCCAAAAAATATTGTTGTATGACTTTAGGAAATACAACTTGTACGACCTAGTTATTTGAACTTATATGTTCTTGGTAATTTCAAACTGTACAACCCAAAGAATTTTGACCTATACAACCTAGATAAAGCAAGTCTACTTTATATCCAAACTTGGCCTATTTTTTGCCCCTAAAAGTTGAATTGTTCACTATATTCTCTTGCTATCAGTTCAACCTCTTATTTCTCAATTGAAAACCTAGTCACTTGTGCCAAATTAATATGCCTCACCGTCAACCTATTTCCCTTTTTATAATTGACGACCTAATATCAAAAGTGATGGAGGGATGAGATCGCATCTCCACACTTGAGATTTAAAATCACAACATAGTGTTTCATTGACCCTTTTAACTTCATAAATGTTGTCCAATAAAGTCAAAAAATTATTAGTGACTTTATGCCTAAGGTCTAAACTTAGGAAATAATTAAATAATTTTATTGAGAGAGAATTTTGATGATTCACTACATGTCACGACACTTAACCAATGTAGAATCACCTACCAAGATATAGTTTCTACTCTCCCTTTTAGCGAGGAAGCTGTTTTGCATCACCCCTAAGTTGTATCTGAAGAATGTAAATTTTCCCTCCCTTAGAGCCTTGGTTAGGATGTCTGCTACTTACTCATCCGTAAGTACATATTATAGGCTTACTATCCCCTTCTGCACACAATCTCGAATGAAGTGGTACCTAATATGAATGTGTTTTGAATTGTCATGAAACACCAAATTATCCAAGAGCTTAATATAGCTCGGACTATCACAATGAAAGATACTCAACTCCATATCCAGATCAAACAGTTCCACGAGAATCTTCCGAAGTCAAATTTCCTCACAAGATTCCAATATGGTAGCCATGTACTTGAACTCAACCTAACTTAGAGAAATTTAATTCTACTTCCTACAGAACCAAAAAATGTTCATGATCCTAAGATGAAACAACACCCAAAAGTGTTTTTTTTTTGTTAGTTGTACTACCTACCTAATTAGCATTGGTATACCCCTCCAACTTTACTCCATCCATTTGAGTATATCTCAACCTATACTTAACTGTGCCTCGAAGGAATCTCAACTCATGATTTGCAGCCACTCAATGAGCTTGTTTTGTCTCTACCATGCACTGAATCAGTGTGTTAACTACAAAAAAAAAATTGGTTTGGCGTTGACCAGATACATAAGAGATCCAATCAACTGTCTCTATAATTTAGGGTCTACTGCTTCTGATCTGGAAGCATTAATCTTCTTTTAGTTGGTCACTAGTGGCATATACACAGATCTATAGTCTTACATCCTTAATCGCTTTAGGATTTCAATTGTGCATTTCCCCTATACTAGGAATATCTATCCATCTCTCTACCACAACTCCAAACCTAAAAAATATTGCATCAACCCTAAACATTTCATATCGAACTCTACTACTAGGTCCCTCTTAAATTCTGCTACGAGCTTCTCACAACCTGTGAGAAACAAGTCATCCACATAAAGTAACAAAATGAGAGGCTTTCCCTTGACTTGAATGTAGTATAGTTTTGGGTCTGCTTCACTCTGACTGAAGCCCATGCCCTACATGTAACTGTCAATCCTTGCATGCCACACACTAGGAGCCTACTTGATTCCATACACACTCTCTTCAATCTGCACACATGGGAATTCCTCCCATGCATGTCAAATCCCTCTAGCGACTCAATGGAAATCTCTTCCTCAACCACACCATTTAGGAAGGTTATGTTCACGTCCATTTGGTGAATCCTACAATTCATATGTGCTACACTAGAAATCACTGCCCTGATGAACGAGTATTTGGCTACTAAGGTGAAGGTCTCATCATAGTTAATCCCATCCTTTTGAAAAACCCCTTAGCAAGAAATAAGGGTTTGAACTTGTCAACACTACGATCATTAGCAATGTTCTTAATATTGTAAACCCATCTAGAGCCAACCATATATTCCCCTCCCCCACCCCCCCCCCCCCCCCCCAACTCATGGTACAACCTCCCAGACACTATTCTACATAATGAAATAGTACTCTTCCATCGTAGTATCCATCCACAGCTGATGCTTGGATGATTCCTAAAACTTGGATGGATTGGCCTCAATCATCTCATTCATTAAAACCATATAGTCATAAAATATTTATGGTGCCTTTCTCTATCTTAATAAATATATAATAGTACCCACGTATTCTTGAGCATCTCTTAGTTTTTTTTCTACCCACTTGGTCATTTTCCTCCCTTTGTTGAGAGTTTGAACCTGGGTGAGAAAGCCCTTTTCCCTTTGTCATGTTCCTCCTTCTTGGCCTACTCATTCATCTCACCACTATGTGTCATAGTATCCTAAGGTGTCTGCAATTCTTTTATCTTTGATGTCTCCTGCTCTTGAGCCTCCACAATGGAAGGATTTGTGTTGGGAAAAAGCATGGAGTTGGGTTACACTTTTTGGAAAAAGAGGACACATTTGGGTGGCAGAAAAAATGCCTCGATCGAGCCTTTTTTAGGCGCTTGATCGAGCTCCTTGGGCGCTAAAAAGGTAGCTTTATTGATGGTTAAAAACTAACCCTTGATCGAGCTATAATGCTCCGTCAAGCTTTAGGGCTTGATCGAGCCCTTATTTTAATATATATTTCTCCCACGGTCTACGCACACCATTTTCATAGACCGCAGGAGCTTGACCGAGAGTTTGAGAGTAGCTCGATCAAAATTATTGGAGCTCGATTAAAAAATGGCGCGTTCAAATTAATCTCACCAACCACCCCGCCAACATCACATAGGCTCAAATGAAGGTAGGTACTCTATCCTTTTTCTTTCTTATTTATTTATTTTTGCAAAATGTAACAAATTAATTAAAAAGAAATGCAACCATGTACAAAAACCATGAAAACCAATTAATTAAAAATAACTATGGAAATCACAAAAAAACCCTTCAAAAAGTTTAGAAAATCACAAAACTAACCAAGAAAACCATTAAAAAAAACCCTTCAAAACAACTTAGAAAACCACAAAACCAACTTAGAAAACATAAAAAAAACCCTTCTAAACATCATAGAAAACACTTCAAAACCACAAAAAAACTACAATTTAGGTTTTAAATTTGTTTCTTACTTGCAATGTTTTGTGTATTAAATGCATATTTTCTGATTTTTAATGGTAAAAACATTTTTTTTCTAATTATTTTAGGTTTAAAATTTTCCTTTAGGAATTTTGTGAAATAAAATTTCAATTTTTTAAAATTTTTTTTGTTATTTAAAATACATTTTAAATTTATAGCAAATTTGATCGAAAATATACTCCAAAAAAACCCAAAACAGAAAAAAACAAAACTATAACCAATAAATAAGTAAGGGTAGTTGGATTAGATGCATTGCATAATGTGTTTTCTTAATGAATCCTCATCATATCTAAACTACTCATACATTGGAGGAAATTTTTTTTAGAAGGAGAGATTTCAGAGACTTGTGAGGTTGGGAGATGGACAATTCATCAATAAGGTTCTCATTATCCCCAACTCTATACCCATTTATTGTAGAGGAAGTGTTAGAGGAAGCATTCTTAGCGGTAGAATGAGGTTTGACATCTTGATGTAAAGCATTAAGATCCATAAAAACGTGGACTCATTTGAAGAATCATCTATAAGAAATAAAGGGAAATATATTGTTGAACCATGTGTTAGATTTCTTGAACCTATTTCAAATTTTATGCCCAACATCATAATCAGAAAAGAAATAAAAGTTAAATTTCATATTTTAATTTTATGGCACCAAATACATCGGGCTCCTAACTCATTGTGGATAGCAGAAATAAAATAAATAGAAAACCAAGCACACTAAAATATTTTGACACACCAATGTGGGGAAAAATAGCAAATTTTGGGCTTTTATTCAACGTGGAAATTTCGATTACAACAAGTGTATACTTTAGAAAATTACAACAATAAGAAATTTACCTGTCAATACCTACCCTGTGTGGCCTATTTGACCCAAAAAATATTGTTGTATGACTTTAGGAAATACAACTTGTACGACCTAGTTATTTGAACCTATATGTTCTTGGTAATTTCAAACTGTACAACCCAAATAATTTTGACCTATACAACCTAGATAAAGAAAGTCTACTTTATATCCAAACTTGGCCTATTTGTTGCCCATAAAAGTTGAATTGTTCACTATATTCTCTTGCTATCAGTTCAACCTCTTATTTCTCAGTTGAAAACCTAGTCACTTGTGCCAAATTGATATGCCTCGCCATCAACCTATTTCCCTTTTTATAATTGACGACCTAATATCAAAAGTGATGGAGGGATGATATCGCATCTCCACACTTGACATTTACAATCACAACATAATGTTTCATTGACCCTTTTAACTTCATAAATGTTGTCCAATAAAGTCAAAAAATTATTAGTGACTTTATGCCTAAGGTATAAACTTAGGAAATAATTAAATAATTTTGTTGAGAGAGAATTTTGATGATTCAATACATGTCACGACACTTAACCAATGTATAATCACCTACCAAGATTTGGTTCACACTCACCCTTTTTAGCGAGGAAAATTTGTTTTCATCACCCCTAGGGGTATGTCTGAAGAATGTAAATTTTCCCTCCCTTAGAGCCTTAGTTAGGTTGTGCATACTTACTCATCCAAAAAAGTACATATTATAGGCATACTATCCTTACTTTTTACAATCTCGGAGACAGTGATACCTAATATCAATGTGTTTTGGTGTCATGAAACACCATTATCCAAGAGCTTAATATAGTAGGACTATCTAGTAAGAAGATACTCAACTCCATATCTGAATCAACAGTTCAGAATCTTAGAAGTCAAATTTCCTCTAAGGTTAATATGGTAGCCATGTACTTGAACTCAACCTAACCCAGAAATTCTGCCTCTGAGAACCAAAAAATGTTCATGATCCTAAGATGAAACAACACCCAAAAGTGTTTTTTTTTGTTAGTTGTACTACCTACCTAATTAGCATTGGTATACCCCTCCAACTTTACTCCATCCATTTGAGTATATCTCAACTTGTACTTAACTGTGCCTCGAAAGAATCTCAACTCATTATTTGCAACCACTCAATGAGCTTGTTTTGTCTCTACCATGCACTGAATCAGTGTGTTAACTACAAAAAAAATTGGTTTGGCGTTGACCAGATACATAAGAGATCCAATCAACTGTCTCTATAATGTAGGGTCTACTGCTTCTAATCTAGAAGCATTAATATTCTTTTAGTTGGTCACTAGTGGCATATACACTGATCTGTATTCTTACATCCTTAATCGCTTTAGGATCTCAATTGTGCATTTCCCCTATACTAGGAATATCTCTCCATCTCTCTAACACAACTCCAAACCTAAAAAATATTGCATCAACCCTAAATATTTCATATCGAAATCTACTACTAGGTCCCTCTTAAATTCTGCTACAAGCTTCTCACAACCTATGAGAAACAAGTCATCCACATAAAGTAACAAAATGAGAGGCTTTCCCTTGACTTGAATGTAGTATAGGCTTGGGTCTGCTTCACTCTGACTGAAGCCCATGCCCTACAAGTAATTTTCAATCCTTGTATGCCACACACTAGGAGCCTGCTTGATTCCATACACACTCTCTTCAATTTGCACACATGGGAATTCCTCCCATGCATCTCAAATCCCTCTAGCTACTCAATGGAAATCTCTTCCTCAACTACACCATTTAGGAAGGTTATGTTCACGTCCATTTGGTGAATCCTCCAATTCATATGTGCTACACTAGAAATCATTGCCCTGATGAACGAGTATTTGGCTACTAAGGTGAAGGTCTCATCATAGTCAATCCCCTCCTTTTGAAAAACCCCTTAGCAAGAAATAAGGGTTTGAACTTGTCAACACTACGATCATTAGCAATGTTATTAATATTGTAAACCCATCTAGAGCCAACCATAGATCGCCCCCCCCACCCATGGTACAACCTCCCAGACACTATTCTACATGATGAAAGAGTACTCTTCCATCGTAGCATCCATCCACACCTGATGCTTGGATGATTCCTAAAACTTGGATGGATTGGCATCAATCATCTCATTCATTAAAACCATATATTCATAAAATCTTTATGGTGCCTTTCTCTATCTTAATAAATATATAATAGTACCCACGTATTCTTGAGCAACTCTTAGTTTTTTTTCTACCCACTTGGTCATCTTCCTCCCTTTGTTGAGAGTTTGAACCTGAGTGAGAAAAGCCCTTTTCCCTTTGTCATGTTCCTCCTTATTGGCCCCTCATTCATCTCACCACTATGTGTCATAGTATCCTAAGGTGTCTGCAATTCTTTTATCTTTGATGTCTCCTGCTCTTGAACCTCCACAATGGAAGGATTTGTGTTGGGAAAAAGCATGGAGTTGGTTTACACTTTTTGGAAAAAGAGGACACTTTTGGGTGGAAGAAAAAATGGCTCGATCGAGCTCCTTGGGCGCTAAAAAGGTAGCTTTATTGATGGTTAAAAACTAACCCTTGATCGAGCTATAATGCTCCGTCAAGCTTTAGGGCTTGATCGAGCCCTTATTTTAATATATATTGCTCCCACGGTCTACGCACACCATTTTCATAGACCACAGGAGCTCGACTGAGAGTTTGAGAGTAGCTCGATCAAGATTATTGGAGCTCGATTGAACAATGGTGTGTTCAAATCAATCTCACCAACCACCCCGCCAACATCACATAGGCTCAAATGAAGGTAGGTACTCTATCCTTTTTCTTTCTTATTTATTTATTTTTGCAAAATGTAACAAATTAATTAAAAAGAAATGAAACCATGTACAAAAACCATGAAAACTAATTAATTAAAAAAAACTACAGAAATCACAAAAAAACCCTTCAAAAAGTTTAGAAAATCACAAAACTAACTAAGAAAACCATTAAAAAAACCCTTCAAAACAACTTAGAAAACCACAAAACCAACTTAGAAAACATAAAAAAAACGCTTCTAAACATCATAGAAAACACTTCAAAACCACAAAAAAACTACAATTTAGGTTTTAAATTTGTTTCTTACTTGCAATGTTTTGTGTATTAAATGCATATTTTCTGATTTTGAATGGTAAAAACAATTTTTTTCTAATTATTTTAGGTTTTAAATTTTTCCTTTAGGAATTTTGTGAAATAAAATTTCAATTTTTTTAAATTTTTTTGTTATTTAAAATACATTTTAAATTTCTAGCAAATTTTACCAAAAATATACCCCCAAAAAAATCCAAAACAGAAAAAAAACGAAACTATAACCAATAAATAAGTAAGGTTAGTTGGATTAGATGCATTGCATAATGTGTTTTCTTAATGAATCCTCATCATATCTAAACTACTCATACATTGGAGGAAAGTTTTTTTAGAAGGAGAGATTTCAGAGACTTGTGAGGTTGGGAGATGGACAATTCATTAATAAGGTTCTCATTATCCCCAAATCTCTACCCATTTATTGTAGAGGAAGCATTAGACGAAGCATTCTTAGCGGTAGAATGAGGTTTGACATCTTGATGTAAAGCATTAAGATCCATAAAAACATGAAGGACTCATTTGAAGAATCATCTATAAGAAATAAAGGGAAATATATTGTTGAACCATGTGTTAGATTTCTTGAACCTATGTCAAATTTTATGCCCAACAAAATCATAATCAGAAAAGAAATAAAAGTTAACTTTCATATTTGAATTTTATGGCACCAAATACATCGGGCTCCTAACTCATTATGGATAGCAGCAATAAAATAACTAGAAAACCAAGCACACTAAAATATTTTGACACACCAATGTGGGGAAAACTAGCAAATTTTGGGCTTTTATTTAGCATGGAAATTTCGATTACAACAAGTGTATACTTTGGAAAATTACAACAATAAGAAATTTACCTGTCAATACCTACCCTGTGTGGCCTATTTGACCCAGAAAATATTGTTGTATGACTTCAGGAAATACAACTTGTACGACCTAGTTATTTGAACCTATATGTTCCTGGTAATTTCAAACTATACAACCCAAAGAATTTTGACCTATACAACCTAGATAAAGAAAGTCTACTTTATATCCAAACTTGGCCTATTTGTTGCCCCAAAAAGTTGAATTGTTCACTATATTCTCTTGCTATCAGTTCAACCTCTTATTTCTCAGTTGAAAACCTAATCACTTGTGCCAAATTGTATGCATCAGCATCAACCTATTTCCCTTTTTATAATTGACGACCTAATCTCAAAAGTGATGGAGGGATGAGATCGCATCTCCACACTTGAGATTTACAATCACAAAATAATGTTTCATTGACCCTTTTAACTTCATAAATGTTGTCCAATAAAGTCAAAAAATTATTAGTGACTTTATGCCTAAGGTCTAAACTTAGGAAATAATTAAATAATTTTGTTGAGAGAGAACTTTTATGATTCACTACATGTCACGACACTTAACCAATGTAGAATCACCTACCAAACACTAATAAAAAATGATGAAATTAGTGACTAGGTGACTAAAAAAGTTAGTCACCACAATTATTTCAAGTGAATTACTATTTTAAGTGACCAAACTAAAAATGACTAACTTAAATGACTAATTTAGTCTAGGGATAGAATATATGACTAGATAATAAGTGACTAAACTAAAAACGACTAACTTAAATGACTAATTAGTCATTTAAGTTAGTCATTTTTAGTTTGGTCACTTAAAATTGCTCAAATTTAGTAGTAATTTACTTGGAATAATTGTGGTAACTAACGTTTTTAGTCACTTAGTCACTAATTTCATCATTTTCTACTAGTGCACATGGCACTGAGTGAGTGATTGATGACTACCTAAAGGACTTTAACCAAATTAACCGTGGAGGTTAAAACTACAATTGAAAAAATAACATTAACACACAGGTGATAATTCACATTATAATTCATCCTCTCATCGTCAAGAGTTGATGAATAAAATGTTAATTCTTTGATGAAACCAATGAAACCAAGAAGATACTTATCAACCCTTACTTAATGAAGTAAAGAAATTCTTCACAAGGAGGATGTGTATTTCATCCAATTAAAGATGGAAAGACATGCTCTTTTTTTATTTCAAGGAAAACTTTACAGAGAAACTTGAGATCGACAACTCATTAGAGTGACTTGAGCTACACTTGAGATGGACTGAAATGATTTCCATTAATTTGCAACCCAAGAGTATATTCAATATGTTGTAAGTCTATAGTAATAACATACGATTCATCAAGGGTCAAGACATCTCTAAATACACTTGTGGGGTGGTCACACTCCTTGGGGAAACTACCCTTCTAGATTAATGAAATTCATGTTCTTTTTCACTTCTAGGAAAAGTTTATAGAGAAACCCAACACTAGTAATTAATCAAAGTGTTTTGAGGTACAGTTGAGATGAAATGGAATGATTTCCACTATAACCCAAAAGTATATCCAATATGCTGCTAGTATACACTAATAACATGTGATTTATTAAGAATGGTCAAGACATTTAGAGATACACTTGTGTGGTGGTCATACTCCTTGGAGGCTTCTACGTCCTTTCCAGTGTTATAAAGATAAGACAAATGTCTCAGCAGAAATTTGAACCTAGATAGGGGAAATAAAGAACTAAACAAATACTACAACATTGATAATAACCAATTAAGCCAACCAACCTATTACTCTTTTTCCCTTAATAATCCTTTTTACTCTAATTTATTACTTCTCTTATTAAAATTTCTCCACAAAATTCTCTTAAAAAACCCCTTATTGTAGAATTTTTTCTACTATAAATATTACCTCTTCCTTATATACATATATATAGTGATTGTCCCTTTTTACACATAAAAGTTTTATTTTTCCACATCGCTCAAATAAAACACACATTCAAATTTTGTTCAAAATAAACAATAAATGATACCCATATTTGAAAATAGGACAAATAAAGACCGTGGTCATTATTTGTCAAAGCCACTAACACAAAGAGAGTCCCGCCATTAGAAATAGAGTTTAATAGCTTTCAAAAGTCACACCCTAATTTGTGCCTTATGAAACCGCAATCACGTTCAAAAATTCAGGAGAGTGGCGGGAAGCGGGAAGAATGAGGTCAATATTGGCATGCCCACGATGCACCCACGATGCAAAATTCAGGGGACAACACAGTCGTATTTGAGGAGACTATTTTACTTCTGCCAAAGAGCTGATAAACTCACACCCTAATTTGTGCCTTTTCTGAAGCCGCAATCACATTAAAAAATTCAGCCCACTACATCTATGGAGAGTGGCGGGAAGAATGAGGGAAATGGAATGTCGGTGATGCACAATTCAGGAGACAACGTAGTGGTATTTGAGAAGACTATTTCGCATCTACTAAAGAACTGATGAGACTAAATGGTGCAACGAAATAACCCATTGCAGATCATTTTGGCGAGTCCATAGTAAGAGAAATGACCATGAGGGGTTTCAGGGTTGAGGATCAGTTCTTGAAGAACTTAGACTTTATTGACAAAAATTCGAGCCCCTTTTTCCACAGTTTCTGAGCCATTGAATGGTTGATTTAGCATCTAAAGGTGCTAAATGCAACTGTTCTTTGCTCCTCTGCTCTTGCTATGGTTCTACTCCCATAGGGCACCTTCAATCCTGGTATGAACAATGAAAATAATTGTCAACTGTGGGTGATTTCTGTTGTTACTGAATGTTTTTATGTATAAGATGATCATTCCTAACAATTTGAACTGGTGCAGGTTTCGTTGGTATGGCCTTCTTTTATGGTCTATCATTAATGAACAGATCGTTTTCTGAAAGTATACAAAACCAATTTACATTTGTGAACTACATTGTTTCTGTAGAACACATCAAAAAATACATGCATATTCCTAGTGAGGACCCAGCTGTTATAGAATATTACAGACCACCGGATAATGGAGAAATTCGTGGAAATATGGAGTACCTAGCACAAACTTCCCCATACCACCAAGAAATAATTTTATGTACAAGTTCCAAGTGAAGGAAGAGATAGGTAGCTACTATTACTTCCATCATTGTATCTGTAGAAAGCTACAAGGGGCTTTGAAGGACTAAGTGTAGCTTGCAGGGCCCTGATCCTTGTTCCATTCCCTTAGCCTAATGGTGATATAACTCTGGTTATAGGTGACTGGTACACAACCAACATTTCAGTAAGTTATTAATCCATCCCTAAAACATGTACATCTCTTGGAATTAAAGAGTCTTGCTATGTTCAACTTCAGCTTGTCCACCAGAATGTTCTCTTGCAATGCATCAATCTCTGACTATATTCTATCTTTTGGTAGATCCTTAGAAGAACACTTGATGTGCATAGATCTATTGGTAATCCTGATGTTCTTCACATTAATGGTCGCGGGTTACCAAATGAAATAGAAATTACAGTGGAACAAGGTACTTATCATTGATCTATATCGATAGTTTATTAGATTTAGTGGTGTGTCTAGCCTTTCAACGATTCACAAGATCCTGTTTATTTTGATTTTATCTCATGGCTATTGAATCCATTTCTTCTTCTCTTAAGATGTATCTAAAATGACCCATCTTTTCATTAAATTTTTTGTGCCAATCTTTCAAAGTGATAACAAATGAATTCGAGATAATGACTATGCACCCATTTAGTTGGGATGCATTTATTTGATTAAAGGGAGTTTGAGAAGTCATTTTTAGGAATATCATGATGTGAGAAGTAAATACTATGTTTAAAGCTACAATCTTGTGAAGAAATTGAAAACAAAACATGCAACAAGTTTTCAACAACATGGTAACAACTCATCCTCTTACAATGATCACAATCATGCAGAGACATTTCACACATGCTAAATATTTTCCAATCCATATGAAAATGTGTAAGAAAATATAATGAATCAAGCACAATAGGGTGGAAAATACTAGCACAACTTGAATTTTGCCAATGTAAGGATTCCAATGCAATCCTTTAGCATAGGCACAAAATATTTCATGAATCCAACACAATTCAAAACCCAAGCCCCAAAATTGACTCAGGATAGTTAGTGCATAAATAAACACAGAAATCCTCTCTTTACAATGCTAGTCCTCCATCGAACCTAAAACTACCATGGCATATGCATCCAGTTCTCCTCCTAGATAGAAGTACCAAATGTCCAAAATTCTAGAAGCACTTCTTGTGAACAATTGAGGAGCCAGACTCATCATATTCTGATTTTGAAATCCACATTTGCAATACACATAACAAGTGCAGATTTTTAGGAGAATCCAAAACTTTTTCCTTGATAAAAAACAATATTTATCAAAATTTAATTTTATCAAATTGGTCATGATGTCATTCTTATTATGCTGGGCCAGCTGTTGGGGATCTTGCTGTGGTGGAATTGTGTTTTGGATACAATCTCCCACCCTATTATCCTCCAATAATATCATGATCCTCCCTTTCCAAGAGACGATATTAGAGGCTCCTTCTAAACATTGATCTACTCTCAATACTTGGTAGGCCATCCTGCTTCCCACAAACAACCTTGTAGTCCATTTGTAGGTGAGGAAAAGAGTGGAGAAAGGAAAGAGACCTGGATAACTGATATAGGTCCACAGACAAATAGATCAATCACTTTAAACTCAGTATGGGACTCCTTGTGGGCTATCACGAGTGAAACCCTTAGTATGGGACTCCTTTGTAGTCCTTTACCATTTACCGGTGAAACCCTCAATATGGGACTCCTTGCGGGCTCTCACTAGTGGTTTCTGCAAACCATAGCTAGTGATGCTGTTCAGAACGCTATAAGCATTTGTATTAAGGGTTATCCCGATAAATCTAGGGTTAACATGCATAGGTTCAGGGTTCGAGTTCCTCTGAGCATGGCTCATGTTTTGAAGCATGAGGGACACTTGATTTCTAAGGCGGTGGAGGCCTTTTATGACTAGGACGTGGATTCCTTGAAGGCGATGTCTTGGATGGAGAAGTTTTTGGGAAATAAGGAGATGGTGGATGTCTCTGTGAGGATGTCAAGGGCCATGTACGCTCAGCTCATGCAACAAACCTTTCAGGCATCATGTTGCTATCAGATTCCGCCTCTATCATCTCCAAATTACAAGGAGGAGGAACTGGGTATGAAGATAAGTTGTGGATGATGATGTGTAGCGATCACATTATTAGTTCAAAATGGAGAATCCAAAACTCGGATTGAGTGGCTCATGGTTTTCTGGAGTCCAAAGCTCGACACTAAAAGCAACAAGAAGTAGAGACATTGGATGGGAGGCATTTAGGAGAAGCTTAGAGAACAGGGGTTATTTTAGGGGTCTTCTTGAAGGATTGAAGGAGCATAAAAAGCTCATGGATGAAGCATTGGACTATTACAGAAATACCACACTCTTCTCCAGAGTCAGGTAAGCCTAATTTTTTTTCACATGACACAGATGATCCATATGATGCACTACCACCTCAATTTAAGTACGCATTATCAACAGTGAGAACATTTCATAAAGAAAATAAATTCTTTTATTTATTCTATAACTGGAAACCTATTTTTTCTACATAGATGGTAAACCTGGAAAGAATATCTACCCACCCATTTGAGCGAAGAACTGGCACCTTGCCAACACCATACCATAATATGTTGGTAGGTTAAATAATTTCTTTATTTATTCGTAAACGGGAACCTATTGTTTTTACATGGATGGTAAACCTGGTAAGAAGCTCTACCCACCCTCAACACATTTGACCGAAGAAATGGTACCTTGCCAAGACCATACCATAATTTGAATACGTCGATATTATTCAATATATTCAAGAGCCACACCTGGAAAACCTCATGTAAGGGAGGACTCAGGAGCATGCATGTTAGGATTTGAAACCATGTCATTGTCACAAAAACTTCTTTAAGTTTCCACTAGTCCAGAGCCTGATGTACAAAGCAACATAAGTTCTTGTAATCGAATTCAAAATTGTATGCATGCTTCTCTAATATTGTTAGCATGGGGCCTGTTAAATTCAATTTGTGTCTACAGGAGGGAGGCCAAACACACATACATGTGTGCCTCCAAGTTCTATCGATAAAAAATATATGAGTACAATGAGCATATTATGCAAAAAGGATGGATAGCACAAAGGCTTTTTCCATAGAAACATATAAAGGGCAGGTGACGTTGGGACTAAGTACTAAAACATGCTACCTATGAGCCAGTGAATCCTGTGATTTACAAAACATCGTTGTACAGATACAATCAAATTGTACCCCTTAATGAAGACACATGCCTTCATGCAAGAGTGCAACATGAGCCTGGAAGTGAAACATAAATCAAACTATTCCTTTGTAACTTTTCAAGCATCATGCGAAGGAGTGACATATATCTGGTCAGGAAGCACAACTAACCTATATTACCTATAAAATGTTGAAAAGGTGTGAGGGGAAACACCACACCCCCACAGGATATGTAGACCTGAGACCACTAAAGTCCAACATACCCTAGCCAATAAGAGCACCCTTGATGGGCCACAACAAGTCAGCAATGGCATGGGAGTGGCAGAAAAGGGTTATTTCAAATGCCTTGCAAACAACATCACAAACACCAGTAGGCAAATTGAAATTGAGAAAGCCTTCTGCACTAAAGAAATTGTGTTGTGGCTGGAAATAAAGAGCATCATGTCTTTTTCCCATTGCACACAGAAAATTGAATTGATATGAAAAGCAAAATGATATCAGCTCTGCCATATCAGGACATGATAGATAAGGTCAAATTAAAATGGTTATAAAATGAAAATCAATAGTGCATCTGCCATATCAGGATTCAGGACAAAGCAAACAAGATAAAATCTTCAACAGTCTCTAGGTTGGTTAGCCTTTGCAGGAGATTATTTAGTTTTGGAACCTTCTCCCTTAATGACGTCCACATGGTTATGTTATGAAACATTGTATTTAACTCTAACCTCCCCAGGTCTTGAGTTAAGTCTATCAAAGTGTGTGACTGTGTTATGATGCGAATGAAATCAACATTTTTTATTGACGTATGACAAATCATGGCCGTGTTCAGTTTGTGTGATCAAAGATGTCCACTTACTCTCCTATGTCAGTAGTCATGATTAGAGATTCCAATCAAATAGTTGATAAACTTAGTAACGATCCAATTTCAATTAAAAATACATGACCAAAATGGAGTATGTGATTGATATTTTGTATACTTGTTCGAGATAGGGAAGCGTAATTCATTCCCTAAGGTTATTGAAGATGGCTCTATTTCCTATTATGCTTGGTTTCTTGTGATAGTGACCAATGTGAAGCACTCAATTTCTTTGTGAAACATAGAAAAGTATGTTTAATGGAGCAGACAATTTCTTACTTTGTGAAACAAAGAAAAGTACGTTTCGTGGAAAACCTTCAAAGGAAAAAACATTTTATGTTTATTTGTTGATTCAAAACAAATTCAGGCAATTCACTCTAAGGGTAAAGATAGTATGCACTATGACTTGTTATTTACTTAGAATCATTCTATTTTTAACAGGAAAGGAAATTATTTAGTGTAGTTTTAAATAAATGTTCAATGTTGAAATCTGAATGTAGTCATTGGAAAATGACAGTTAAACAAACCAATTTCTAAATGATGCCTTGCAAGATTAAGGTTTTTGCTGTTGTTTTTTATATAATGAAATATATATACTTCAGTAGGTGCAAAAGGCTTAAAATTGGAAACTTGAGCACTGAAACCTGCTAGTTAAATTTTCCAATCTTTTATTAACCTGTTTTTTTGGAGATTGATTGTGTTCTTGGAGAGTTATCTTTTTTTGAAGGATATGTACAACTTATTCTGGTCATATTTAGTATACGATTTAAGAAATAGACTCTGTTCTTTGGTGCGTGGCCATTACAACAAGTACTTGTTTTCACTTTCGAAGGAATAGGTATGAAAGATAAGTTTTCTTATTTGATTTTGATATGATGTTTTTCTTTTGTTTCAACAAAGTAATGCATGCTCCGGTTGAATGCATTGATGAAATTTTGTCCTTGCCCCATTCCTCATCCGATTTTGTGGGTTTGGACCTTCCATCGGATGATGATGATACATGGCTTTACAATGGAGAAGAGGATATGACTGCTGCCATGCTATAGAGACAGAAGGAAATAGATTCATATGAGAGAGATTGACTTAAGCAGAAGCAATCAAAGAATCCTGTAGGGAATTACTCTACCTCAAGAGAGACTATGAATGATTTTAATGTGGAAGATGCAGCGAAGAATATGCAGGAATTTGTGGATAAATTTCAAGTTATGAAGGAGCTGAAGTTCCAGGAAATGGGTAGTGCTAGTTAATATGTTTCTTGCATGTGATTGGTTGTTCTATTGCTAAATATCATTCAATTTAACTAGAAACATGCATAAAGCAATAATACTGCCAACCTCTATAGTTTCAACACAGTTCTTTGGGCACTTATGTCTTCTAGATAGGGCTGCCATTTATGGATAGGAGTTTTTCTTATGCAGAAATAAAAACTGTGTATCCTTTCTAAGCATTAGTATACAACACATGCGCTTATGTGCATTGGTCCTTGGATGTTCTCATGAACCAAAAAAATATTGCCTGGATGTTGTAGAATAATTGACATTTTCCAGCAGAGAAAGGTGAGAATATATTTTAGCTTGGATTCATCTCTTTGACAGCTACTATAGATTGGTAATGCAAGGCCTGTGTTGGTCGATGTTTTCAACATAACATGGATCTAGCATCATTTACAATTTTTCAATGTAGGTGAAATATAAACTAATGTAACAATAGGAAGGTGTTGTCAAAAATAAGGTGATACAAAGAGAACCATTGTCAAATTTAGCTTCACAAGGTATCAAGCATTATACTTCCTTGTTAGTTAGATATGATGTTTTGCCATAGGTGAGGATTGCAGTCCCAAGCGTAGCAAGAAGAAGAAGAAGAAGAAGAAAACACGGGGCAACGATGTTGAAGAGGAAGAAGAAGAACAAAAGGAAGAGAAATAAGAGAATCCCAATGCAGTTTCTAATTTCAATATCTCGAAGCCACTGAGGCAGAAGCTCAAGTCCAAGGGGATTGAGTCACTTTTCCCCATCCAGGCAATGACCTTTGAGATTATCTTCAATGGCTCGGACATTGGTGGTCGAGCTCGTACAGGCCAGGGTAAAACATTGGAATTTGTGTTGCCTATTGTGGAGTCGTTAACAAGTGGTCCAAATGCCAAAGGTAGGAATACAGCCTATGGGAGGGCCCCCAGTGTGATTGTGTTAGTTACAACAAGGGAGCTTGCAAAACAAGTCCATGTTGACTTTGAGGTTTATGGTGGAGTTGTTGGTCTTCATTCATCCTTGTGCTCCCTATGGTCCACAAGAATATGCATTGCGTAGAGGTATGGATATCATTGTAGGTACACCTGGGCGCATTAAGGATCATATTGAAAGAGGGATGTCGAATCTGAAATCCTTGAAATTTCGTGTCTTGGATAAGGTTGATGAAATACTGAACATGGGCTTTGTAGAACATGTTGAGACCATTCATGGAAAAGTTGAGGATGAAATCAAGCTTCAGACGCTTCTTTTTAGTGCAACAATGCCAGATTGGGTATAGAAGATTGCATCAAGGTTCTTGAAACATGACAGAAAAACTGCAAATCTTGTGGGAGATGATAAGATGAAAGCTAGTAGAGGTGTGAGACACATCGTTCTTCCTTTTTTCTATTCAGCAAGACCACAAGTTATACCAGATTTTATTCGCTGCTATAACAATGGGGGAAGTGTGATTGTTTTTACTGAGACAATTAATGACACATCTGAACTTGCTGGATCTTTGCCAAATGCTCGTGCTTTGCATGGAGATATACAACAATCACAACGTGAAGTGATTCTTGCTGGATTATGTTCGGGAAAGTTTTCACTCCTAGCTGCGACTGATGTTGCGGCACGCGGTTTGGGCGTCAATGATGCCCATCTTATAATTCAGTGTGAACCACCAAGAGAGGTGGAAACATACATTCCTACATAAACTACCCACGAAGATTCTAAGTACAGTATGGATTGAGACCCCTACCTTGCTCTATGTTATTCAAACAAGACTTCTTCTACAAGCCTCCATAGAGAAAGTCCTTGTAGGATTTCAAAGGCTTCTTGACTTCTTTATTCAATGGCCATCTCTACCCATCAACTCCCCCCTTTAAGTACTCTTTAAACACACCAAGATCACTTCCTATCATCTAAACATGACTTGAGCCAAGTGAGTAGCGAGAATATCTATATGCAATACCTCTATGCACGTGGTCATTTGTTGGAGAAGAGTTTCGCAAAAAGTCTAGAAAATATGGAAAATTGTTATTTTTTCGTAAATATTGCATTTATATTAAGGCAATGCATGTTTTTCCTCGCACTAGTGAGTCAAATTCAATAAGAAGTGCAAAACTCATTAAGTACTTATGTGTCAAACTTTGACAATTAAGAAATCATAATTCAAACTAATGTCAATGAGTAATCCAAAAGACATCCAAAATCATCATCTTCCTAATGTGATGATACATTTTTAAAGTGTATGATATCGATTGACCTATGTTCAAGTATGAATAATCCAAACAAGTCTCTTCTAATTTGGAATAATCTTTTTGGTAACATTCCTCTATTTTATGAAGATAAACCTATTTTGCAATAAATAGACGCAGAATACAATTTATAACAAATTGCACTTATCAATAAAGTTTCTCCTCTATTTTATTCCTGTGTAAGAAAGCCTCCTATCCATAAATGGCAGCCCTGTCTAGAAGACATAAGTTCCCAAAGAACTGCGTTGAAACTTTAGAGGTTGGCAGGATTACTGCTTTATGCATGTTTCTGCTTACATTGAATGATATTTAGCAATAGAACAACCAATCACATGCAAGAAACATATTAACTAGCACTCACCCATTTCTTGGAACTTCGGCTCCTTCATAACTTGACATTTTATCCACAAATTCCTGCATATTATTGGCTACATATTCCACATTAAAATCATTCATAGTCTCTCTTGAGGTAGAGTAATTCCCTGTAGGATTCTTTGATTGCTTCCGCTTAAGTCGATCTCTCTCGTATGAATCTATTTCCTTTTGTCTCTCTAGCATGGTAGCAGTCAGATCCTCTTCTCCATTGTAAAGCCACATATCATCATCATCCGGTGGAAGGTACAAACCCACAAAATTGGATGAGGAATGGGGCAATGAAAAAATTTCATTAATGCACTCAACTGGAGCATGCATTACTTTGCTGAAACAAAAGCAAAATATCATATCTGACTAACAAGGAAGTCTAATGATTGATACCTTGTGAAGCTAAATATGACTGTGGTTCCCTTTATATCACCTTATTTTTGACAAGCACCTTCCTATTGTTACATTAGTTTATATTTCACCTACATGGAAAAATTGTAAATTATGCCAAATCCATGATATTTTGAAAACATCAACCAACATGGGCCTTGCATTTCCAGTCTCTAGCAGCTGTCAAAGAGATGAATCCAAGCTAAAAATATATGCTTTGATTTCTCTGCCGGCAAATGTCAATTCTTCTACAACATCAAGGAAATATTTTTCTAGTTCATGAGAACATCCAAGGATCAATGCACATAAGGGCATGTGTTGTATAATACTGCTTTGGTAAGGATACACAATTTTTATTCCTGTGTAAGAAAACCTCATATCCATAAATGGTAGCCCTGTCTAGAAGACATAAGTGCCTAAAGTATTGTGTTGAAACTATAGAGGTTGGCAGGATTACTGCTTTATGCATGTTTCTGCTTACATTGAATGATATTTAACAATAGAACAACCAAACACATGTAAGAAACATATTAAATAGCACTCACCCATTTCCTAGAACTTCAGCTCCTTCATAACTCGACATTTTATCCACAAATTCCTGCATATTATTGTCTACATCTACCACATTAAAATTTAAAATCATTCATAGTCTCTCTTGAGGTAGAGTAATTCCCTGTAGGATTCTTTGATTGCTTCCGCTTAAGTCGATCTCTCTCATATGAATCTATTTCCTTTTGTCTCTCTAGCATGGCAGCAGTCATATCCTCTTCTCCATTGTAAATCCATGTATCATCATCATCCGGTGGAAGGTCCAAACCCACAAATTAGATGAGGAATGGGGCAAGGACAAAATTTCATCAATGCATTCTTAGTATGCTAAAAGCATATGTTGGTGTATGCATAATCCTTGAAGTTTTAAGAATTAAGGTTGCAAAACCCTCTTGAGAGGACAATAGTGATCTTCTCTTGAATTATGTGTATCCTGCAATCTTGGCTAGTGCTTTTGCAATGATATCCACAGGTGAAAGATAGGATTTATTCACCAGATCCTCAGCTGATTTCCAAAAAATGGGAAGCACATTGTCACTGACACTCGTAATACTTTCTGCAGCAATTGAACCAGTAGCTTTAGCAACCCTCTCTTGGCTGAGGAGCAGATACATGCTCAAATTTTACACCAGCCTGCCTTTCTATCTGAGAAATCATATATTTCTTTCTATCACGCATTGAAAAACCTTTTATCCTTAGTAATGTTACTGTCTTTTATTGCACTCGGAGAACTGGTAAATCTTGATCAAGTTCCTATTTTTCGTGTGCCGGAGATTATAAATAATGGAATTATAGGACTTCTTTCATTTCATTTTGATCAGAGAAAATAGTCACTACCTGTCTTCGGAAAATATGTTCTAGTGTCGACGATGTTACGACACAATACAGACTCTCTTTGGCTTACGACACAAGTCTGATGGGCTTATTTTTGCGCAAATGTAGCCTCATCATTTTTTACATGCCATTTGGCTGGGGCAGACCATAGCCAGAATAGAATCTTGGCGGATGGCTTAACTCACCGATTGTTCGTTAGCAATGCCCCAAATTTCTTTGAAAAATAACTGGAGTTAAAGTTTTGGAAAATGCTAATTATGATCGTTCACATCTATTGCTCAGTAGTTAGTTGGCATGACTTCTACCTTCTGCAGAAGTACAATAAAATTGTCATCAAAGAGTAGACTGACCCTTAAATTGTGGAATTTTGGGCAAAGCAAATGCTCCCTCTCAGGTAGAACCCACATTTTATCATTCTTTGAGCTTGATGGTTGTACTGCTTAAAACCTAGTTCCTCTTGGTTCAGGTAATGGTCAAGTAATTGTTCCACCAAAATCTTCCAGATATTGAGCTCAGCCTCAGCCTTTTTTGAGATGCCATTCCTGTAGGGCAGACCATAGTGAGAATGGAACAAGGGCAGATGGCCTGGTATTTACTAGTAACTAAAGAATTGTGGATAATAGTAACTAAAGATGGTCTGGTTCCAGCATGGATAATAGTAAATACATACACCATATACAACTTATAAAAAAAAATTGTAGAAAGATCCACAATTCTTTAGTTCCTTGAAATCCCACTAATAATGCCAAAAAACAACAGTTACAAGTTTTATTACACGCTCCATAATTTCAAAAAATAAATAAATTCCATGATCCAAAACATTAGAAAACATCTTAAACTTCCACCCCATTTCAAGGGCTTCAAGCCACTTCTTACCATTTTTCTAAACTTCAAGTATCACAAAGCCATTTTTGGATATTACAAAGAGGGTTAACTATTTGAAGCCCATAAAAACACAAAAAAATGTATTTTTCTCTATGGTATAATGTTCAGTGCAACAATGAATTTGAGAAGAGGAGGCTATCTCATTTGAATCCCTTTGAAATTTGTGGTACATCTGAAGAATGAACATGAAGAATAAGGAATTCTTGGTCTAGGTCAGCTAACTCTTATTCTAGTAGACAATTTAAGAAATCAGAATGAACATATGCATACAAACATCCATATATTTTCTTATGTAGTAACATACAGTTTTAACTACTAACATTAGCCTAAAAATAAATATAAGAAAAATATGCCACTTGACTGTGCCTCCAGCTACCCATAAGAATCACATGCAAGTTTAATTTGCCTCCAGTTTCCACTAGAAATGGAGGACCTGAAAGGTCATTTGAATAACTGGAATAACTAGACCATCTTATCAAATAATTTGCTAAAAACAACCATACAAACAAACTATATTTCTGAAAATAAGTAGCTAGAACCATGGTTCAATGCTCTGAAAATCTTTAAAGCTATCTCTGCATAAATCAACCCTGGAGCTAGAATACAACAGTCAGATTTCATATCGTGCTTCCAATGTAATTTTCTGTGTAGGGGTTCAAAGCGGCTAGACAGTGAGGTTGACCTGGTGTTTCAAACAAGTTTTTCCACATTGTTATCAATAAATTAGTCTATAAATGGGTCTTCCAACTTCAATATAAAAAAATGGAGCACGGGCATGGGGGTGCACAGATTAAAACACCAGCTGAAACCTACATTGAGCCTTCATTTTCAAGCAAGGGAAGCATTCTATAATCCACCACTTTCTGTTGATTTCTGTAGATCTGACATAAAAAATAATTCGTAGATATTATAAAAAGGAGTTATCACTGTATATCTATATATCCAAAAGTTAAAATGTTGTTCTGCATCCAGAGGCATTAACATTCAAACCCATGGCATGCCAAGAGCACATTCAAACTCCTTAGCTCTCTCTTGCATGATACAGTTACTAACACTGAGATCTTTTACAAAATCAAGTGTGGATTCTACATGACAAAGGACATTACCTCGTTCATAGTACCCAATATGAATGATTTTAATGTGGAAGATGTAGCCAATAATATGCAGGAATTTGTGGATAAAATGTCAAGTTATGAAGGAGCTAAAGTTCCAGGAAATGGGTGAGTGCTAGTTAATATGTTTCTTGCATGTGATTGGTTATTCTATTGTTAAATATCATTCAATGTAAGCAGAAACATGCATAAAGCAGTAATCCTTCCAACCTCTATAGTTTCAACACAGTTCTTTGGGAACTTATGTCTTCTAGACAGGGCTGCCATTTATCGATAGGAGGTTTTCTTACGCAGGAATAAAAATTGTGTATCCTTATCAAAGCAGTAGTATACAACACATTCCCTTATGTGGATTGGTCCTTGGATGTTCTCATGAACCAGAAAAATATTGCCTAGATGTTGTAGAAGAATTGACATTTGCCAGCAGAGAAAGCAGAGCATATCCTTTAGCTTGGATTCATCTCTTTGACAACTGCTAGAGATTGGCAATGCAAGGCCTGTGTTGGTCGATGTTTTCAACATATCATGGATATAGGATAATTTACAATTTTTCCATGTAGGTGAAATATAAACTGATGTAACAACAGGAAGGTACTTGTCAAAATAAATTTATATGAAGGGAACCATAGTCATATTTAGCGTCACAAGGTATCAAGCATTAGACTTCCTTGTTAGTGTTCTGGTTCAAACAAGAATAGCACTTTTGAGCATTTTGACAATGTTTGCTGAAGATAACTGGCAGCTAAGTCACTAGTAACTTGGGAAAGGAGCATACAACTGCTAGAACAAACAAACATATTTAAATGTTTGGAATTAAATATGAGTGGACTAAGAACTAAAGAGACCTAGTTAGCTTAAATAGTCTCTATATGGAAAGGAACATAAAACAATATCCCTATTCCATAAGATAAACATGCCAGACATTTGCAAGCACTAGCAACTACGTCCAAACTTGGCACTCAAGGAACTTCCACAGTAAGACATGATGTTGATTCAACATAGTTAATTGAGTTGTATCTTGCGAGTAATCACTATTTGAGAGATGCGAGCAATACACATAACAAGTGCAGATCAGGGTGAGCTAGCGCATACTCTTTAAGGAAGTAGCCAATTCACCTGTTAAGAATACACCCTAAAAATGCGTGCAGGATGGTAAACTTGGCCATTGTAAGTTACAACAAACTCTAGCAAAGGGAGTGACCTTAAATAATGTGCTAAGGTGCCAAGTAAAGGAGCACTCCTTCGATCTAGGTGATTCATCACTCATCCTAAATGCAGACCAATTACAATCTCAAAATAGAAATGTAGCTAAGGCTCTTTCTCCAATGACCCAACTATCTCTCCAAGAATAGGAAACAATGGTTAAGGGTGCAATAAATAAACTTAGGTTACTATAACTACCCCCCATAAATGCATCAACCAAAAAATAAAAAATAAAACAATTACATTTGTTAGGAAATGAAGCAACCTAGGATTGTGTGCCAAGTGGAATCCCATTTAAAACATACCTCTTGACCATGGCAAGGAGCTGCACCCTACACAATGAGGCCCAACATATTTTAGGCCATAAAATGCTTCCCTAGAACAGATCCCTCCTTGTACAAAGTTCAAACAAGTCAGATGAAGGTGAACACAAGGAATAATATGCTACTTGCTGGTTGTTTCTTTTTAAATCTACACTTAACTCTTTCTTAATTTGATGAGTATCACATTGGAGAAGGGGATATACCAACTAATGAAAATGAATTCCATTTTCTATTCTAGAATAGCAACAGTCTTATTCCAAATAGGCCTCAAAACCTTGCATCAGGTCACCAGCTAAGACTGCACATCATATAGCATAATAGCTCTAAAGGAAAATTTTCCTATCATGAATAAACCACACCATGAGGAAGTACTTATGTGCTGTTTTATATTCATGGCAGTATATATCATGTTTTGCAGTAAAATTGTATATATCATGTTTTTTTGTAAAAGGTGTTTGTTGACAGATAGTCAGGGTCACTATCATCATATTTTTCCCTGAGGATTGAATTCCAACCATAAAATGTTTGTTCTTTGGAAATTCCAAGATCTACCATGGTTGCTCATAACATGGTTTAACAATATATTGGAAGACTTAATGCTACAATGTACAATTGGTGGTACAACCCCATAAAATAGTAAAATACTCAACCTCAGCTGATCAACTGCTACAGGCTAGCTAAAAAAACTTGACTTTGGACCCATTTCAGGAGTCATTCAGACCTGTAGATACAATTAGCTGGCATGATAGGAACAAGTCTCAGAGTGCATGCTTGGCTGCTCCAACAAAGGCACTACGTCAAGCCCTACATGAAGCCATTTTAGCATGTTCATATTCCATATGTGATGCCATTAAAAGCCTGTGAAAAATCTCAGCCTAGTCTCCACCTCCAAGTTTCACATCCTAATCACTGCACTGCTGGAATGAATGCCCCAAAATGCAAATGCATTTTGAGGAGTAACAAGAGGGTTCCCTTAACTCTTACCTTAGTCCCCAAAACCATATGACACTACACCATGTCCCTATCCTTGGCCCCTACCCCATGAACTGCTGGTTTGACAAAGAGGGAAAACTCCATAAACATCTCCATTTTTCTATATTTCATGATAAATTCATTCCTCATAGCTTGAAGGCCTCCACCACCCACTAAGTGTTCTTTTTACTATCTAGGGTGCTCTCATGAGTCATTACTTGTTCTTGCATAATACCACCCTCTATGATATTTGTGGACAACCTCTAGTGTGCATCGCTTCACTTCCTTTTTATTGATATATATTTTATAGTTCCTCCTTAGGGGGGTCATCAGTATCATGAGCACTAATAACACTGCTGATGGGGAAGCCTCTTAGGCTGAGTTCCTCAAGCATGGTATTCATCCCCTTGACTCCCACATTGTTGATTTTTTTAATCATGTTGTTTGTTTAGGTTTCTATTTGTGATGGCCCCACCATATCATCTTGTGGTATGGTGGTAGGCTAAAGCAGGTTGGTGGCTGGTAGAAGACATATTAGGTTCATTTCAAGAAAATTCATGGCTGTAGAGTGAGTAGACAGACTGGGAAGCTTGAATTACCATTACCCACTGTCTTATTTGACCATTGATTGCAAATGACTAAATGAACCATGCTATACTGGTTTCAAGTATCCCCAGAGAGAATCTGCAGTTCAGACTCTTCATGCCTACACTCGAACACTAGAGGGATTTTTGAAAGATAGAATAGCAAAGAAATGATATCCCAACCTTGTGTTTTCTCTGGCCAAGAGGAAGAGGGCTGTGGCTGATTGGAGGTTAGTGAACACATTCATGTTAAATGATAAGAGTTTGGTTTTGTCTGTGTATGGTTTATATCTGTGTTCATATTTTTATCAATCAGACACTGTCAATATTTTGACAATGTTTCTTATTGGGTATACTATAAATACTGTAGCCTTCTTCACTTTTAGAAATATTGTTTAAATCAATTCTAAATACATTATATATTTTAATAAAATTTCCATATTAAGGACAATATATTCCTTAAAATTGAGTAAACGTGGACACCAAACTTAAACCAGCTAAACATTTCCTATATATGATTTGGTATTTTTCCTCTACATGTCTTGAAATATGGTGTTTTTATGCTTCATTCGGTCTTCATTGTTTGTTTGATAGAGCTTTGTTGTCCAAATGTAATGAGTTTTTTATTCCTTACATTTCTTTTCTTTCCCTTTTTATTTAAAAATATCTTTATTCTGATTAGTTGTGATGCTAACTACCAGATGGAGTGGTCTCAACTGCAACTACAGGGTCATCTGGTGACTCCTAGGGCTAGACATGCTGGCGCAACAATAGGTGAGAATTGGTATATTGTAGGTGGAAAAGATAATAAGAGTGGTAGGTTCAAGCCACATCTCAAACATTCGCTTGTTGATTACTAATAGTGCATCTATTTTATTTACATATATTTTTTCAAGTATTCTGAATTCAATATTCTCAAGTTATTTATAATCTTCCTTCTTGTTAGTTAGTGACTAATGTTCTTCCTCTTAGGTTCATATCAAAATAGATTCTCGAGACTCAAAATGCTGATGCTTAACAGGTATGTTTGAGACACTGGTTTTAAATATGTCTAAGCTTGTTTGGTCTGTGGTAACAACTGTGGAAGGAAGGGTACCAGTTGCTAGTGAGGTGATCTCTAATTAAATTCTGTGAAATTCTCATCTCGAGTCTTTTTTCAGCTAGGTGTAACATCAATTCCTAAATCATTAAAGATAAAGATATTTTCAAGGTTACTGCACATCATGAAATTCAAAAAAATATGTATTATAATCAATATCTGAGTCATATGTGAGAATTTTGAAATTTGACCTTTCTTTGAAAGCTATAAAGGAGTTTTAATGCCATTTATATGAACATCATAACTGCTTCATGTGTGACCAGAAATTTTGTAGACACTTGTTATAAAATCTATGTCTGTTGGTAACTTGCACATGTTATTTTTATTACTCCTGTTCCACATGTATTTACCAACAAAACCTTGATTTTGTATTTGTTTTATCCTAAGACATAAATATCCCCACAATTCCTATTTCTATCTTTGTCTAAATTGTAACAGATTACTTTACATACATATCCCTACAATTCCTGTTTTTATCTCTATCTAAATTGTAACATATTACTTTCCTTCTCTTTGTAGCAGACATACTTTTATCTTGTAGATTGCCATAGGTTTCATACTACATGTATTTCATTTGATTCTATTAATATATTGAGCATAAGTATCTTATTCACCATGCCTATATTTGTTATTTTTTTCCTAAAGAGTACTTCACAGTGAAATTCAAGGGATTCTTCCCCACATTTGAGGATGACATCCCCAGTAAACTTATTGGTATAAAAACTAACCAAGTGCCTAGCAACCTTGATGATAGGTGGTTGAAAGAATCCCTTGGGCTATATATATGTGTGTGTGTGAAAGAAAATGCATCTTATATTCTAATAATACACGCAAAAGGAATACATGATACAATGTTGACTAATACTTTAAGTAGCAAGCGTCCTCTCATCTTCACATAGTCTGGAGTGACAACAAGAGTTTTCAAATTGAGAACTATCTAATTTTTCTCGCACAAAGAGAGCTTAATGTTGATTTTTGTAGCTCGGGCAGGTACCTCTGCACATGCCTTGTGCCTAGGTGTGCAGAAGTTGCCCACAAACTCCTTAGAACACTTACTCAAGTGTGAACAAGTTGCTAATGTAGATTAGCCTAAGTATAATTTAGAAAAAACACATTAATATGTTGGCTTATTGAGATAAAAGAAACTTATGAAAAGTAAATTAATTTACTTAAGTGATTTTGTTTTAATCTTAGTTGTTGATCTCAAGGGGAGCGATATCTAATTTCGACCATTAATAATTTTGAGATTAGGGTTAGGGGTAGAGATTTAGCTCAATGTAAAGTTATAAAATAAATACTAGGGAGAGGAAGAAGATACACCATATAACGACACTAGCCTCATGAAGCATAAGGTGGCAATTCACTAAGAAGGAAGCAACATGAGCTAGACTAGTCGACACCACTCAACCGTTGAGAAATTGCGAGGGAAAAGGCACACAAATGACCGATAGAAGGGTAGGTGTCAGCATAGTTAGTTTGTGGATGGAGGACTGCTATCAAAGCCAACTAGACCCATGTCAGTGCATGTGTAGTAGCCACCACGCATGTGGTCGAGTAGCCTAGTTGAAGCCACAGTGATGGGCCATTAGGGACAATCTGACCGAGAATTGGAGCAACTGTAGTTGACAAGCGGGGAAGTGCATCGATCGTAGTCATAAGTAAGAAGGTGGGCTGTCGGGTCATGTATAGGAGCCTGCGTCAAACTTCTTGCGCCTACATCCAAAATAGTCTTGCCTTAAAAATGGTGTATGTTCTCAAATATAGTTGTTTAATAAGCATACATCCTCACGTATCACATTTGGGAAAAGAGTTGTAGGGAATCTCCACAATTCCCTCGCTGCCCATGTCTTTCCTTGTACCAAATCACTAACATTCGTGCACAACCTTTACTAAATATCATATATTTTCTCTCTTCAACATCTCATAACTATACTGAATAATTGCCTCAAGATGTTGTTTATCAACAAAATTTGCCTCATGAGAAGGTGTCTCATTCTGAGGAGCAATTTTCTCATCAACAAACCATTTTGAGGGAATTTATAAAGAGGATGATAGAATAAATTTAAGAGAGATAGTTAAAGATGAATTCATATTTCCCCAATTTTGTAGGTTAGGTGGGTAATGAAGCACTATGGATCAAACCCTGCCGCCAATAGGAAAAGACAACTACATGAAGAAGGGGTGGTCAATGCAGTCCTGTCAGTAGAAAATTATCTACCAACATTGCCTCGAAGAAGCACGTAGTTTCGAGTGTAGTTTTCCAGGAGAGGTGGGAATGTATGATCAACAGTCGTTGGTGGAAGAATTATGGCCTGCAGGAAAGCCTACACTGGACAAAAAAAAAAACCACAAGAAGCATAAGGTGCCAACTCACTAAGAAGGAAGCAACATAGACTAGACTATTTGACACTACTCAGTCGTTGAGAAATCACGAGGGAAAAGGAAAAAAATGACTGATAGAAGGGAAACTATCAACACAGTTAGTTTGTGGTTGGAGGAGTGCTATCAGAGCCAACTCGACCTGTGTTAGTGTAGGTTTAATAGCCACGACGCATGTGGTAGAGTAGTTTAGTTGAAGCCACAAAGATGGGTTGTCAAGCACAATCCGACTGATAATTGGAGCAAATGCAGGCGACAAGCGGGGAAGCGCATAGATCGTAGTCATAGGTAAGAAGGTGGGTTTTCGGGTCGGGTGCAGGAGCCTGCGTCAAACTTCCTACGCCTACATATAAAATATTCTTGCCTTCAAAATGGTGCACGTTCTCAAATATAGTTGCTTAATAAGCATACATCCTCACGTATCACATTTGAGAAAAGATTTGTAGGGAATCTCCACAATTCCCTCATTTCCCATGTCTTTCCTTGTACCAAATCACTAACATTCGTGCATAACATTTACTAAATAACTGATCTTTTCTCTCTTCAACATCTCATAATTATAATGAAAAATTACCTCAAGATGTTGTTTATCAACAAACTTTGCCTCATGAGAAGAAGTCTCATCTCTAGGAGCAATTTTCTCATGAACAAACCATTTTGAGGGAATTTATAAAGAGGATGATAGAATAAATTTAAGAGATAGTTAAAGATGACTTCGTATTTCCCTAGTTTTTTAGGTGAGGTGGGTAATGAGGCACTAATGGATCAAGCCCTGTTGCCAATAGGAAAATACAACTGCGTGAAGAAGGGGTGGCCGACGCAGTCTGGTTGGTAGAAAAGGATCTACCAACATCACCTCGAAGAAGCTCGTAGTTTTGAGTGTAGTTTTCCAGGAGAGGTGGGAAGGTATGGTCGACAGTCGTAGGTGGAAGAACTATGGCCTGCAGGAAAGCCTGCACTTGACAAAAACAAAAGCACAAGAAGCATAAGGTGGCATCTCACTAATAAGGAAGTAACAAACGCATGCTAGACTAGTCGACACCACTCAGTCATTGAGAAATCACGAGGGAAAAGGCACACAATTGACCGATTGAAGGGCAGCTACCAGCATAGTTAGTTTCTGGATGGAGGATTTATATTAGAGCCAGCAAGACCTATGTCACTACAATTTTAGTAGCCACCATGCATGTGGTCAAGTGGCCTAGTTTAAGCCACAGTGATGGCTCGTCAGGCACAATCCAACCGAGAATTGGAGGAATTTCAGTTGACAAGTGGGGATGCGCATAGATCGTAGTCATAGGTAAGCAGGTGGGATGTCGAGCCAGTTGCAGTAGCTTGCGTCAAACTTCCTGTGCCTACATCTAAAATAGTCTTACCTTAAAAATGGTGCACGTTATCAAATATAGTTGTTTAATAAGCATACATCCTCACATATCACATTTGGGAAAAGATTTGTAGGGAATCTCCACAATTCCTTTGCTACCCATGTCTTTCCTTGTACCAAATCACTAACATTCGTGCATAACCTATACTAAATAGTAGATATTTTCTCTCTTCAACATCTCATAATTATAATGAAAAATTTCCTCACAATGTTGTTTATCAGTGAAATTTGCCTCATGATAAGGTGTCTCATCTCGAGGAGCAATTTTCTTATCAACAAAACATTTTGAGGGAATTTATAAAGAGGATGATAGAATAAATTTAAGAGAGATAGTTAGATGAATTCATATTTCCCCAATTTTGTAGGTGAAGTGGGTAATGAGGCACTGATGGATCAAATATCAAAGGAAGATTTACAAACAATTATGCACTCTTTCCAAAAGGATAAGAACCCTCAGCCACCTAGCAGGACAATAGAATTCTTCTAGGGGTTATATGACTTCCTTCAAATAGAGCAACTAAGAATTGCTGACAAATTAAAATACATAGGCAAGATTTGGGAGCTTTCAATCCAACATTTCAGGATTTAATCCCAAAAATTAGACAAGAATGTAGATGATTTCAAACCCATATCACTATGTAATTACATCCACAAAATCATTGCAAAAATTATTGCATGTCGGGTCAAAATTCATTGAGCTGATTCCATGTCATTAGAACAATTTTGCATCCTTCCTGGGAAAAAAATCCATTACGGAATATGAGTAGCGCCCCAAGAAGGAATTTATAACATCAAACCCAAAAATTACAAGAAATGTTAGTGAGTTTGTCTTTCCAAGGTATATGATAGAGAAAACTGGCTTTATTTAGGGCTACTCAATCCATATAGGGTTCAATGTGCAATTGGTTAACTAGATAATGAATTTTCTTTCCTCAATATCTTTGCAATTTTAATTAAAGGCTCAACCTATTCTTCTATCATGCTTATAAGAGACCATGCATAGGTATGACTAATGGCTCCTTTACTATTTTTGACTATAGAGTAGGTGGTCTCAACAAAGTTATAACAGAGTAAAAAATAAGTATAAGCTTGACAACTATACAAATAGGAATTGCCCTAAAATTGACATATTTAATATTTGTTTATTATGTTTTACTTTTGGGTGATAGGACCAAGGCAGATGCAATTAAGCTGAAGGACCCTACCCTTGGAGAACCAGAATTCCTACCTTAAAAACTACCAGCAACTGAGGAGCTACAAGAATCAACACCATCTTTGATTTGAACCTAAACAGTCTTATTATCTCAGAGTATTGCCCTAATCACAATGACCAATAGATTCTCCTCATGGATTATTTCTCTCATTATATCTATTAGTAAAATTCACAAAATGTACCCCTACATTTGAACCTTGGGAAAAAAACATATAATTGTTATCATTTAAATTATCCATATCTCTTTGAGCCCAAAAATCCATTTGCTTTGGATAAGCTTTATCTATAACCTCAAAAGCAACCCTATTATAAGTTGAAGGACCATTATGTCCTCTTGAGTCTTGACAAAGTATGATGGAATGAAATTGGTGAAAACCAGATCCAGGTTTACCATGTCAAAACCTAGGTTCATTGAGATGACAACCTTGGTTTGAAGACATCCACCATACAAAATATGACCACCCATACTTATTGGTTCCATATCTCTTTCATCATCAATACTAACATACTGAGGACCTATAACCCGTGGAGGCCCATGGTCATCATTGCAATGTAATTTATTAGAATACATGCCATGTCCACAAGTTTTTATATTTAATATCTGCATCCAATGTGGCCATTTCTTATTATGAGATTTACCACATCCGAAAATGGCATCATTCACATAATTTTGAAGAAGTCTACAAATTAGGTCAACATAATTTTTTTCACATTTACAACTTCCCTCACATCTGTTGGTTCCTGAAGCTCGAGCACTTTCATAACAAAAATAAGAAAAGTCAAACAACAAAAATGGTCCACTCTCTTTTCATTTTCGAATATTATAATGAAGTTTTATTAGAGGCATTGTTTGTTTGTTTGTTTTGGTTAGAAAACAATTTGCTCTTGGTTTTATGTGCCTTTCAATTTATCATATATAACATGTTGAGAAATGGGAAAGAATAATGTGTGACATTTGTCTTGAAGAAATTGATGCTGAATAAAAGGATACATAGTTTAACCAAGCTACAATTCGCTTTGCTAAAGACGAAGGAACATCTTTAAAAGCTGCCTAAGAATACACCATATACAAAATTTGAACATTATAAGTAATATATGCATTTTTATTTTGCAGATATGTTATTTTTTCTACCCAAGATATCACAACAAGAAAAATATTGATATTGTAGAAATTGTTTGAGGACCTAATTGAGGTAGATTTTTCTGATGTCCTACCTGATTGATACCTTCTCATATGTTAGGAAGGATTTAAATATGAATTAATATGTTCATGAAACAAATTAGATTCAAATTTTATAGATATAAAAGATAAACAAAAATGTCAATGTCTTCGTTTGATTGTTACTTGACTTTGTTGTGGGTATGTTACAAGAACTGTGATTGGAAAAAGGATGGGGAGACAATGCATAACACGTCTTGAATATGATTCATTTGCTGTTAGAGATCCTTTAGGAACCTGCGCCATCGAATTTGGAAATGTTTCTAGTAGGAATTCCTATGGTTTTTCATGTTGAAATTATTTCACCTCAGGGTTATTTTGGGCAAGCAAATGTTTTAGAAATGCCAGACACGACATCGGAGGACAGGTAAATTTTTTTTTTATAATTGCAATTTCCATTCCATGATATCCTCTCTTTATTGTTTGATTGTATTTTGGACGTTTCTTTTGATTTTGTTTTGTCGTTTAACTATGAAATTGAAAATACTTGGTATCATGTATATTTAAACAACAACCAAAGCTTGAAGATGAAATTAGTATTACACGATATTTATTGGAATCCTTATAGCTATTTTGTGTTAAAATATTTTCATGAATATCAGAAAAGTTTACTTTCATGTTGTTATTTGAGCACATGTTGTTTATATAATTAACCAAGTTTATTTGTTAGAAAATGAAATGTTTTTGCGAATAAACGACGAGGATTAAACATCACACCTCATATTATTTGTTTTCACAAGTTATCTACAACTTGAGATTTTTAGCATATAACTTAGTTGACATGATTGTTCCTAAGCTTTCCCTGAAGGTTGAATACTAAGTTCTAAGGTGTTATTTTCTATATATGGTGACATTTTATTTGCTTTATTTATACAGGTCATCTGGCCACATTATAGTGGCCACTATTGCCCAACTAAAGAAATTTTGTTCGAGTTTCTTACTTGTATGGGGAAAATGGCTTTGACATTGCCGATGTTGAGGTATATGTCATATTAAATATTTATAGTCAAATTTACTTTATATTCTAGTGTTCATTGTCGTTCATGTCTTACACTCTGCATTGTATCTTTTGTTTTCAGAAAATGAACTCAATATTGATGGTAAGAAGCATAAATTGAAGAAAGAGGAGAGAAATGACATTGGAGTGACAATGCAAAAAAGAGAGATAAGAGAACTGGTCTGGTGATACCCTTAGAGCCAATATCCTGCATAAGACACACATACAGATACTGATGGTCAAGTCTTCAGAGTTGGTGAATTCACCTGCAGTGTCTTGGAAACACAATGATAATGTTTTGAAGTGATGAAACATCATTTCATGTGTAAATTGTAGTCCACACAATATTATGTTAGAAACTCATTGTAATACTTTAACATTTCATATAATATAATTTATGTTGTTGAAATTATTTATAATTTCACTTATTGTTTAGTATTGTAATTAACATATGCAACTTTATGTTTTCATATTAGATGAGCGTGCACATTGTATGACATTTTTTAAACCATACAAATTAATTTATGTTGATTAATAATGAACACATAAAATCATTTTAAAACTACTAAATTAGTAGTTTATAGTCATTAATGATGAACACAAATAAAATAAATATACAACTAAATTAGTCGTTTATACTGATTACTAGTGAAAGTAAATGAAATGAATATAAACTACTAAATTAGTCATTTATATAATGAATATGAAACTACCAAAAAAAAAAAATGACTGCTGCAAATAATAAATTTGTGATTACAAATAATGACTAAATTTTGCATATATATGGCTATTACTAGCTAATTTACAGTATCTTATAACACGACAAAAAATGTAGTCATATTTCTTTGGTCATTAATTAGTTTCAAACAATGACTAAAATTTGCATATATGTGACGATTAGTAGCTAATTTACAGTATCTTATAACACAACCAACATTTTGGTCATATTTCTTTGGTCTTTAATTGGTTTTTTCGAGTGATTATATAGTAATATATTTTGTTGTATATTTGGTCATTAATTGTGACAATTAATGACCAAATCAATGATTAAATCAATGACCAAATCAATGATTAAATCAATAGCCAAATCAATGACTAAATTAATGACCAAATCAATGACTAAATTAATGACCAAATATACTACTAGACAACAAAATTGAGATAACCAATTAATGACTAAGCTAAAAACGACTAAAAGTTGGTCGCGTTATAAGATACTGTAAATTAGCTACTATTGGTCACCAGCCGAAAAATAGTCATTTATATGCAAATTTTAGTCATTTTTTAGTAATTAATTAGCTATTTTGTACTAGGTGTTCACAACCCTTACAATGCACACCTCGTTCTCTATTTTTTCTTCTCCTTATATAGTTTTTCCTTTATTAAAACCATGAGTCAAAACCACGAACCACTAATGGTATTCCTCTATCAGTAGACTTTTTAGTTTATCCCACAGGGCTTTTTGATCTCTTTTTAAATTTTATTTATCAATTTTAAAGAAATTGACAAATAAATATATTTACAACTTTTGAATTCCCAAGCCTTATGTCTAAAGTTTAACCCTTCGGACTTTATAGAAATATCCAACGCTTCCAAATAAATTAATCTTACGATAAACCTTTGACCCCGGGCCCACATACATAGTCAATAGCCAATCCAATACGCCCATCGTACCACAGTAAACTTCGCGCAAGTCTAGCGTCCGATCACCGTTAGATTAGCAAGCTTTCAGATCAACGGCGTATATACATATCGCTCGACCTCCGATGCCAAACGTTAACGTGCGATGGTCCGCCATACCTGTGTTAATCTTCGCGCATCTTCAACAAATGACGACCATCCGATGACCCCTTCCCAGATCAACGGCGCTCAACGATATCGTTGGGCGTCCTGGGTCGAACTATAACGCACGATGGCGCACAGTGAAAAGTGGTTTTGTGAAGTCGTACAGGGACGCGTGTCGAGCACTCTATGGAATCGCTCCTCAACCAGGAAATACCGCTTGCTCCGCATAGGCGGTGCGATGAAAACCATAAACCGCCTTCACTGTTCACTTGGTCATGGTTCCGCTCTTCCACACAGGGTTCCGTCACCTTTTCAATGTATTATTATAATTAAGTTGCGCTCTAAGGTTTTTCCTTTCTACTCCTAGTTCCGTCCAACTTCGCGTTCCGTCGTCACCAAGTGCTCCGCTACTCCATTAATCTGCGCCATCTCCCATCATCTCCCTCATCAGATACAGAGTATCATTCAAGCCTTCCAATTACACAGGACATCATTCGACTCCATTACAGAGATTATTCACACAGAGGTTCAGGGGATTCCACACAAGAATTACATCAGTCAATACACATATAATACACATATCCCTAACTCTGCAACAATGATTTCATTCCTCTCCGGGCACCGTAGGTATCCTCTGCCCATTATGAAATTGATCACACAGGTCATATATATTCCAGATTTACTCAACCATACTTAACACAATTCCACAGTTCTTCATCAACATATACAAATATTGGCAAGATATTCAATTTTTCCTTCAATATATTACCTTGTCTCTTCCTAGCAGCTCTCCCTTTTTCCATCTCCTTTGCAAACTGTATTAAACCCCTAATTCAACTATTAAACCCATAATTCAACTCTACTGCTCTGTCTCTAATTCCTCTGTTTCATCTGCTGCCTCTGTTACCTCTCTGTTCCTAGTTAATATTTCAGATGCCAATTCCTCTGCCAGTGTTTTCTCTGATGTCTCTGCTGCCTTTCCAGATCTCCAATCAACTAACCCTTCTAAAACTGCCTCAGCTTCATATTTCATTTGCTCTTTTCTTTGTTGCTGTTTCAAGTGCTCCTCTTTTGGCATTGATGGAGATACATCATTCTTACATCTTTAACACATAGGTTGCTTATCATAGGAAAATTATCAAGTAGGTTTTTGTCTCAAAGGACAACTTTATCAAGTAGGTTGCCATGATTTTATCCGATGGGTTGCCATGAGGACCAACACTCTTTTCTATTATTGCCAACATGATGATATTCTAAGAGAGGAAAAGAAGTTGTTGGAGGAATGGAGTGGCTTCTTAGGCCCTTACAAAAAGAAGAAATTGGGTGTACTGGATATCTACAAAAAAAATATTCTTGTCTTGTCCAATCTACAATTGATTATGAAGTATGCCTCCAGGCTGATACATTTGTGGGGAATATCTTTTCTACATTTTCGAGTCTCATAGTGTTGCAGAAGACCATGAGAATGAATAGGGGCAGGGATTGTGAAGGTTCAACTATGGCTTCCTATGCTTACAACATTTAAGGCCTAGTGGGAGTACCTAACTATGCACATCTTAACTTCTTTCTTCGAACCAGTGGACTTCATTTCAGTGGAGAAGATACATTGGTAGTAATTTTTATGCACTCATTGTTCGACTTCAAATTTTCATTCTCTATACCTATATTTTCAATAGGTTTAGCCAGAGAACCTTTGCAACTATGGAGGGGAATTCTATATGGGAAATTGTTAAAGAAAATGGACAACAGTTTCATACAACAGAGGAGATTCAGGGGTTGTTTTTAAATACTTTGAGGATTTATATTGTGCACGAGAAGGTTATTTTATGGAGGAACAAATATGGGGTTTGGCGGAATACTCGGTCATGTTATAACAGGCAGATAGCAACAAAATAAGCCTTCCTGTCAATGCGAAGGAAGTAGACAGGGTTCTAAGGTCTTTTACAAGGGACAAAAGCCTGGGTCCAGACGGGTGGACGATTGAATTTTTCACACATTTCTCTGACATTTTGATGCAGGGCATCGTTAACATGGCTGAAGAATCTCGCAGGGAGTGCTATGTAAACGGGGCAATAAACTCCAATTTTATTTCCCTCATCCCGAAGATCACAAAGTCTACTTCATTTATGGACTACAGGCTTATTTCATTATGCAATATTCCATATAAAATAATTTATAAAATGATCAAGGATGTTTTATCTAAGCACATCTCAAGGGATAAATATGGGTTTCTTCATAATCGACTGATTCATGATGCGGCAGCATCAACATAGGAAATCATCCATACTATACACACAAATAAACTGGAGGCGCTCGTCATGAAAATTGACCTAAGTAAAGTGTATGATTATGTGGACTGGGTGTTTTTAAGAATGATTCTCATTAAGATCGGGTTGACAAACAACACGGTGGAATGGATTATGGGATGCATTACTAATGCTCCTATGGCGGTTCTAATAAATGGTATGTCGTCGCAGTTTTTTAAAGCTGGACGGGGACTCCGACAGGGATGTGCCTTATCCCCACTATTGTTCATTCTGATTATAGACAGCCTCAGCAACAAAATCAATACCACAGTGCAGGATGACACCTTCAAGGGTATAAAGGTTATGCATGGCAAGGTGACATCGCACAATTTTTTTGTTGAAAACATATTGGTTTTCGGTATGCTACGCTATACCCAATGGACGAGTCTTAGACATCTTATTGAACTATTTGGACACACATAAGGTATGTATGCGAATGGGACTAAGTCATTTGTGCTACTCTCGAAGGGAGACCGGCACATCATCATGCAGGTATGTGATGCTTTTAACTTCAAAACAGTCCCTTAAAAGATGGCTTTACATATATGGGGTTTCATTTGAAGATGAATAACTATCGGGTGGCGGACTGGATGTGGCTCATAGACAAATACCAGAAAAAATTAAACTTACGGACACTACAATGGCTGACAAAGGGAGGGAGGTTCATACTGGCACATGTCGTCCTTCTAGTTAGTTGTGCATTGGGCACACCTATATACTCCTCCAGCGGACATCATTTCAAGGATTTGATCCACCATGGAAAATTTCATTTGGGCAGGTAGGGGGGATGGAGGGAAATACCACCTAACTTCTTGGGAAAAATATTTTGAAGCCGAAGGATATGGGCAGATGGGGTCCCTTGAACACTAACATATTTGGGAAGGCACTTTTGCTAAAACCTCTATGGAGGGGACTAAATAATCTTGGCACATGGCTGGACATCATAAAATATAAATATTTAAAGGAACAAACTGTGGAGGAGTGGTACATTCAGGGAACATTTGGAAGCACATGGGGATCACGAATTTGGCTGATTTTTATGAAAATATGGAGTCTCTACCACAAGAGATTGTGTTGGTCATTCGGAAATGGGGATAAAAATATCATTGGAATGGGGGCTATCTGTGGCATGGTTGGTACTAAAAACACGAGCAGCAATCTCATATATGGCTTACATGCACGCGGTATTTTTTATGTGCGCCAGGCAATTAAAACATGGTACGGTGGTTATCCAAAATGGATGGAGGCTACAGATCTGGGCATAAGGGGAGAATTTGAAATAGAATGGGACAGATACAAAAAGCGTCTTGGAAGTGTTGGTTTACATCACACGGACATGGGTGATTACCTGAGTTGGGGTGGCTTACTTTTGAGCAACTCAGTACAAACAGGGGAGACATATAGACATGTTTTCCACGCACTCCAGGGACCAACACAGAAAATTTGGTTTTACATGATGTGGAAGACAAATGTCCCTATAAAAATCATTATTTTCCTGCAGCTGTTTTGGAGGAATAAAAACTTAACGTGGGAGAATCTGATAAAACGCGGGCACAGTGGACCCGATAGATGTACAATGTGCATGTTGGTTGGGGAATACAATGTACATTTATTTTACCAATGCACAATCTCAAGACACATCTGGAGGAACATTTTCAATGACTTGTGGATAAAACACTGAAACTTCATCTCTGTGGAGGATTTTGTAAACTGGTGGATGGAGAAGGGAACACATTTCCGAACTATTCCATTACTCTTTCATTTGACGGTGTGGATTTCCCAGAACAGGAAGATCTTCTAGGGGGGAAACATATGCCCATAATATGTGGCAACTCAGATTGTTCAGAGTTGGGGTGGCCTACATGCTAGTTTCCTTCCTCCCCGGGATTTATCTCATTGTATGAGACCACATCCAATCACATACCCTGTTGGGTTCTTTGATGGTGCGTCGCAGAATAATTGTTGTGGGTGTGGTGTTTGGCTAATGATGGATCCAAAATGTCACTATAAGATTTTCTGGAATGGGGGACAGGGAAAAAACACTCGGGCGAAGTTGTTGGCATTGTGGGGGTTGTTAGGTTTGTGAAACAGCTATATATAGAACTTTGTCAGTATATGGAGACTCAAAGGTTATTATTGAGCACATGAAGCACAATGGTGCATTCACCCCGCCACAACTTACACATTGGATGGATAGAATATATGAGCTCCGAGATACTTTCAACCATATCACTTTTCATTGTGTATCGAGAAAGAGCAAGGAATCGGATCCACTATCCAAAAATGGGTTGAATGGAATCTACGGACAGATGCACTATGTGTTATATGATGCAAAGGGTGCATCTGCAAGAGTCACATTTCTATTTCTCTGAACATATGATACTATTTTTGGCATATGGACAGAGGGATGATTCTTGGGGGACTCTCTTCATACACACTGGTTTTTGTTTTATGTGTTTCTCTAAGATTGACTACCAGTATATAGATGTTGTATAAGACACTTGGAATGCTCTGTTTTCCTACAATATGATGTAAGTTTGTTTTACTTTTTGGACTTTTAGATAAGTGAAAATTTCCCAGGGGGTGGATGAATATAAGCACGAAGAACACATTATGTAATTAATTTTTTTAGAATGGCTCAATGATATATGCGTTGGTACATAATATTAATATACACCAGACAATTTTTTTCTTCTAAAAAACTATAGAAGGTCGATATTTAAGCTTTATTTTTTTGTATATCAAGAAAAATTTTGTTTTGTGGAATCTAACATTTTAAATTTATTTTAACACTCGAAGTTTCTATTCTTAAACAAAACTTGATGCAAGATAAATGTCGCTCTCAACCTGTGGAAGCCTCTGTGTTTTTAGCCATAGTCTAACTAGACTGCTTTTTCGCCCTGAAAATCATGGAAATTCTGGTAAGATTTTAAGAAAATCCGGCAGGGATTTTTGTAAATCCAAGTTATAACTATCAAACTTTAAAGTTTTGGGTGCCCTAGAGGTTTTTGATAGTGCTGAATCCATTTCCACCATCAAAATCATGATTCAAACATTAATATTGTAAGATTTCTTTAAAAAATTTGGCCCGGATTCCGGCCAATTTTGACCGTCCGAGCAATTCCTCTGTCTAGTTAGATAACTCCATGTTTTTTATGTTCGTGAGATTTTATGGTAGGTTGATATTTGGTTCAGAGTCCAACCATTTTTAACCCTCCAGACAAATTTTCCACTTCGTAGATGATGCCCCCAACTAACTATTCAATTCGAACAAAGGGCATGACATTGTTTAGCATCAGCTCTTCCACTGATGTGATAGGAAAGTTGCAAAATCTGAAGTCGATTATGTGGTATGACGTATGGTTATGGGGCATGACATACATGGATTAATGGTTCAAGAACTTTAGTAATTCCCTCCATGCCCAATTCTCATTCTTGGTTTTTTTTTAATTTTCCGTGTCCTATGGCTAAAGCTTGGCACAGGAGGAATTTGTTAGAATGCGTACGTAAGGGATAGTATGAACAAGATACTTGCCTATATTATTGATTATTCACGAGCGCCCGATTATGGATCTTCAATGAACAAATCTTACTTTGCCTACGCTCTACCTTACTTTGTTTATGCCCCCGTTACTTAAATAGGTTATGCAAGTGATGGTTCTTCAACAAGATCAATTGGCTCCAGTTCCACTGTTATCTATGGTTATGAAATTGTTGATCTATCAAATGTTAATTCTGATAGCCAAGGGAGTGCTCATGCATTCTGGTCATTCTGTGTGATTAACTTGAATTGAAGTGTTCATCAGATAAAGACTGGTTTATTGGCAATGAGATCTTCACACTCCACTAGTTTATTTGAAGTGAGATCTTCATATTCAAGTTTATGAAATTTCAAAGTAATCATTTAGTTTGTTTAGGGATTTGGCATTTTTCAAAAAGAAAATGATAATACATGCCTCACTCCACACATGGTGGTATCAATACACGATGTTATTGCGATAGCACAAGAAGTCATGCACTCCATGCATGTAGGTAAGAAGGAGGCTCTCATTATGAAAATTGATCTATACAAGGCTTATGACTCTGTTGATTGGTCATACATCCGTCTGATGCTCCTTAAGATTGGGTTACATATTCACATCATAAGATGGATTATGGTATGTATCACTTCTGCGGTATTTGCTGTTATTATAAATGGTACGCCGACTGATTTTTTCGGAGTTGAGCGGGGGATTAGACAGGGTTGTTCTTTATCCCCCCTCATATTTATATTGATCATGGATGGCTTTAGCAGGACAATGAAGATGGCAGTGACATCTCGTTTTATATCCGGTTTTTCTTTCTCCAAGGATGTAAGTATCACTCACTCACTCTTTGTTGATGACCTTCTCATTTTCTGCAAAATCATTAGAAATCACTGGTTATATATACATTACTTGCTATGTCATTTTGGACGGGCTACCAGACTATGTATAAATAAGGACAAATCCTTCCTTATTTCCGAATATGGTGATGTGGAGGAGATCAATTCTATTGGGAATTTCCTTGGTGTACACACCAAGAAAGCTGAGGATGGTTTCACATATCTGGGATGTAGAATCAAAACATGTGGGTATCGGGTGAAGGAGTGGAGGTGGCTGGTGGAGAGAGTCAAGGCCAAAATATGCAAATGGACTCATAGGTGGCTCTCGTTAGGGGGAAAATTGGTCATGATCCAAGCAGTTCTTACGCAGTTAACCGTTTACTAGGGACACTTATTCTACTTTCCAGAGCAAATTGTTTTTTGCATTAATAAAATTTTGGCTAAATTCTTGTGGGGTGGGCCAGGGATGGGGAAAAAATTACACCTCTGTAAGTTTGAACTGTTATGCATGCCCAAAAGATACGGGGGATGGGGAATCCTGAATATCCGTGCTTTCAATAATGCCTTGCTCATTAAGTCTTTATGGAGGGCTTTTACTGGGAATGATATTTGGAATGATATCATAAAATTCAAATACCTACGGGGTGATCCGCTTCATAAATTGTACTATGGTAAATTTCGTTTGCCCAGATGTATATCGGGTATTTGGTTGGGCTTCAAAAAGATCCTTCCAATCTTTGCTAAGAAGCTTGTATGGTGATTTGGGAATGGCTTAAATATTTCTTTGGTTTCAGATCGAATATATGGTTTCGGTGTTGAATCTTTACCCACTATGTGGATTGTCCACAGACTCTCTCGTCGAGGGATTTTTCATCTCTATCAAATTATTCACTATTGGGCTCATGGGGCTCCCATTATGAAGACGGTTGAGACACTTGGACTTACTGGTAGGGACACTGTGGATTGGAAGATATACATACAAAACATCCGGGCTGCAGGCTTATGTTACAGGTGTGAAGGGGATGTGATCACGTGGGATGGAGTCATTAAGATGGGGGTGGTGAATATGGATTTTGACTTTTATAAAATACATATCCCCCCCAAGATCCTTTTATTCGGATGGTTGGTATGGAGGAATAGGATCCTCACATGGGACTCCCTCATGCGTAGGGGTTTCCAGGGCCCGGGATGGTGTGTGCTTTGTAATAATGTTGTTGAATCTGTTGAACATCTTTTCTTTTCATGCTCGGTGGTGCTTAAGATTTAGGGTCTTTTCAGCCAATATATCATCGATCCATTATGGACTCCAATGGACTTCATGGAGGCAACGCGTAGATGGGATAGTATCAAGGGGAAATTTCAAGCTTTGCCCTTTTTTCTTATATAGGAAGTGTGGTTGGCTCGAAACAGGAAAATCTTTGATGGCACTGTATTCTCCAATGCACATGTACATGTTGCTATTATGAAATGGGTGGAATCTAGAGTGCCCGTGGCGGCCTGCATTGCTGATGGATCTCATAGGAATAGGCCTCATCCAATCGCTCTCCCCGCGATATTTTTTGATGGAGCTTGCCAGGCGGGGATGATGGGATTTGGGGTGTGGATTAAGATCTCGAAGGTGGAGAGAATACATATATGCTGGAATGGTGGTCACGGAAATAACAACCTTGCGGAACTCATGGCTCTATGGGGTGGTCTTTTTGTTGGCCACAACATGGGCATTAAGGAGGCATTTATTTATGGTGATTCGCGCATTGCCATTGATGCTGTGGTTGGGAGATCTATACTCACCCAACTTGGTTCACTGGGCTGGCTGATGAGGACTCGGCGTTTATGGGCAAATATGAACAAGCCAACTATGAACCACATTTACAGAGAGATGAACACTAGAGTAGATGGTTTATCAAAAATGGGTATTGGTATGGTTTTTGGTATCATGCAGGTAAAACAATATAGGAACGGTCTTTGCATATGGACAAATGACATCTCTATTCCCTAACCTTGGAGGGGATATATGCAAGCAAGCAGGATCTGCTCTTTGGACTGGGAGGCTTCAACATACAGGATCTGCCATCTTTTTGTTTTTGTTTGCAGGTTTTCGAGGGTGAACAAGCGAGCCAGATTTGATTTTGATTGCACAGATATCGTGGCACACTATAGAGACAATATCATTGTTTGGTCAAACAACATCCCCATCCCATGATTCTATGCAAAATGGATGTTGGTTGATGACAAGTGAGCCTGTTTATCTTTTTTTTTTGGTTTTTCCATAACAGCGGTGCTTCTTCGTTATGGGTTTTCCTTCTTCTGTCGACTACAAGCAAGCTTGTTTATAGTTTGGATCTATTTGGACAAGGGGTGTTGTAAGTCTTCTTCATCAAGCAAGCCAGACTATCCCCTTATAATGTTTCGGGGGTTTCACCCATGCTGGCTCATTTACACTTTCCTGCATGTCTGGGTTAAGCTTTTTGTTGTCTTTATGATGTAATGGCATCCTGACCGGTTTTTCTCGGTCTCTTTTTATCCATATTCGGCATAGGGAAGTTTTTTTGTGCTTCTTACAAGTTTGTTGTTTCTAAAAGATTGATGTGTAATATGTAATCGCTATGGGATGACGGATTAACTCATATCCTTACATTTTGACAATGTTGATATAATTATTGAGAAGTGAATCTACACTTCTTATACTGTTGGATGTACTGTTTATATATATATATATATATATATATATATATATATATATATATATATATATATATATATATATACGGTAGTTTCCTTCTAAAAAAATTTAAAAATAAAAAATAAAATAAGAAAAAACAACTTTGTATTATATATATATATATATATATATATATATATATATATAATAAAAGAAGAAGGAAGAAGAAGAAGAAGAAAGAAGAAGAAGAAAAAGAAAAGAAAGAAAAAGAAAAAGAAAAAAAAAAAAAGAAAAGAGGAAAAAAAAAAAAAAAAAAAAAAAAAAAGAAAGAAAGAAAGTTGTTGAGGTAAATGTTATTTTGGAGTCATTAATAATAATGACAGATTAATTTATATTTTATATTTTTACTATTTTTACTTCTAAAATTTTATTATGTTTTTTGTCAAGCACATCATCTGTGAAAAACACACTTAACTCAATAAAAAAGTGAAAAACATTATATCGGTCTACACTTCTATCTGCATGTCCATTGTTTTTTGATACAATGCTAAAATAGAAGTTACAAAGTGTATATAAAATACTTTAAATTCAAAACCCATAAGAACATTAATTTATTTTATTTTTAATTTTATTATGTCTTTTGTTAATCACATCATCTAAACTATAACCTAGTAAAAAAAGGTGAAAAACACACTTAACTTGATAAAAAAGTGAAAAGCACTATATTCGTCTACACGTCTACACTTCTCTCTGCATATCTTTACAATGCTAGCATAAAAATTACTAGATTTATATAAAATACTTCAAATTCAAAACCCATAAACCCATAACATATTTGAGAATATTTTAAGTCATAACTCATAACATCTTAAAATATTCACCCCTTTTCATGTTGTAAAATCATTTTTTTGTCCTGTCCATCCTTTTTGTTTCTCTAAGTTTAGATGACAATCAATCTTTTATGAACTAAATCCATTTGCCAGATATCTTTCTTGCCCACTTACAACTATCTAAAGTTATCTGGTCTTTTGGATGTATGGTTTTGTATCTTTTTGAGAGTGCTACCATAAGGAACATTTAACAGATTCAAATTAGCTGCATGGTTTTTATACGTTTCTGGCATAAAGAGCTTTTCGCAGAACCTCGTTGGCATAAATCATTGCAGAATTACGAACTCATTGTTCGTGTCAGTGTGCATTATTACTGGTCATTATATAAATTCAAAAGCCTGGACAATATTATCAAAAATCACACCATTCATTAAAGTATTCAACTTATGACAATTGGGGTAGGAGTCTCACTCTAATTAAAAAGTGGAAAGTAGCAAAAATCGTTAATCAGCGAAGAGTAATTACTAGCAGTTGCTCCAAAAGGCGCAAAGAGAGGCCGATAGGTTTTTTAAATCAAAAAAGTTTTACAAGAAAATAGCAATTGATAACTTAAATTTAAGTTAATTTTTTTGTATTTTTTTCTTAAGTTTATAATATGTAACTATATTAGAATTGTTTAACAAAAACATTCTCCAATGTCATTAGAACCACATGGTGGAATATTAAATACTAAATTGATTACATTATATTTTAAAGTAATTTAACTAATAGATGAGATGATAATTTAATTTACAAAAATTGAATGTCTCAAGGATCCATTTATACATAGAGTGGTTCTAAACTTCTAATAGTTAAGAATGCATGCCTTCTTGTAAAAGGTTAAAAGTTCAAATTCAAAAAGGTAGAAAATAGACATCTAGGAATCAAATCACTAGGCAAAGACATTGAATTCATATTTAAGTATAGCTTCCTTCATAAATCATACATTGCAATAAAAAATAAGCTTTATCATAGCTATATAGCAACAACATGTGGGATACAACTAATATAATTATCCCAACTTGCAAAAGACGAATTGAAATTTAGTTAGAGTGTAATGGTAAAAAACCCAACTTGGAGAAAGATTCGTGGAAATTCAATTACAATATAATAGAAAAATGTGAAGCAAATCTGGTTAAAATAAATATGTGAATTAAAGATTTATTCATTACTTTATAGTTTAAATATTACTTTATATATTTAATTAATATTACTTTATATATTAAATATTAATTAAATATGTGAACTTACTATTTTTTTTTACACAAGTCTTACTAGTGACATGTGAGTTCAAATTGGGCAACTTAGAAGTTTATGGTTACTTTCTATAAAGAAAAATAATCTTTTTGGAAAGATCTCTAATTCTATTAAAAAAAATAAGTTACGAGGGAAAATTCCTAAAAATTTAAGAAAATATGTGAACTTTCTATTTTTTTTACATACATGTCTCACTAATAACATGTGTCATTACCAAAATGAATTGATTGACAAAAAAAAGCAAGTGTATTTTCATAATGGTTTCACACAATCACCATTTATAAAGCACACATTAAAATTCTTTAGAGCTTAAGACTATAACGAAAAATAAAATAACCTAACAAAACAGTTAAGCATATACTAGTGGAACCATTCGTATAATTCATTAATAGCATGAACTAAATTAAATTAAATAACCTAACAAAACAGTTAAGCATATACTAGTGGAACCATTCGTATAATTCATTAATAGCATGAACTAAATTAAATAAAATAACCTAACAAAACAGTTAAGCAAATACAAGTGGGACCATTCGTATAATTCATTAATAGCATGAACTGATTTCTTTATTTCAAGCAGAAATTTTTGTACTTGGAGAGACATTCCATGGTCTCTCATTTCTGCGAAAGGTGGCGAACAGTCGAACAATTTTGCCATCAGCGCTCAAATACCAGGGGATTGGTAGTATGATGGGTCATAGATTTTGTTGCCGCATTAGCATTTCCACACAATTGGATCGTCTCCACCTATTGGAGTGTCGGGGCATTGCAGTTGTGGAGTGACGGTGCACTGCACAGGCGTACATGGATTGCACCCCTCGCATTTATTATAACATGATGGCGGCCCAGAGCCAATAGTGGGCAATGCAACTTCACTTCTACGCTCTCCCATCCCCTTCACTTGCCAACAACAGTTTTTATCATTCAAGTGTGCACCAATATCTTCAATCCAATATTATTTTATCTGAAAGATTACAGAAAACATGGATTCAGAAATGAATGATTACAAAGAAAGCAGAGCCAAAATGTTCCGACGAATAGGGGGTTTGTTCATCACTAATTTCTCTGCCAGCGATCCCTCATTATCAGCGAAATAAAAGGGTTACTGTATCATATTAGTTCTTTCGCAGGCATGTGAGAAAATATTCTCTGCAAAACATATTGAATACCCAATGAATTCATGCAAATTACGCACCCCCGAAGCTCAATAGGCCTAAAGCAAAAAAAAAGAGTCTTCATCATGGAATAACGTGAAAATGCAGCTTCCATAAGCGTGTTTTTCTATATCCCAGTAGAAATCTCTTTGAATAACCTACTCTCCCCAGTCTCTTTAACGTATGCTCCCCAGCAGAATTTCTTCGAATAAGGTCGTATCCTCCACATATGGTATATATCGAATATGAAGAGCTACAATGCAAATAAAAGAAAGCACAAGGCAAGAGTAAAGCATTAGCAAATAAAGCATATTACCAATAATGCATAAATCATATTACCCAAATTAGAAATGGAAACTCAGTGTCATTTTTGGTAAAAAGTTATTGATGAAGGTATATTTCTTTGTTTTTTTGAACGGTTATTTTTATGATTTTTATGATAAAGGTATAGTATTATTTTATTTTTGGAACTATTATATTTTATGATTTTTATGATCAAGTAATTCAAAAAAATGAGTTATGAGGGAAAATTCCTAAAAATTTAGAGAAATATGTGAACTTGCTACTTTTTTGCACATGTCTTACTAGTGACATGTGTCATTATCAAAATGAATTGGTTGAAGAAAAAGCAACTGTATTAATTCAAAAGAGAAGGCCTATAGGCCTAATTATTTTATTGAGATATTATTATTATTATTTTATTGAGATATTATTTACAAATGTGAATGTGTTGGTTTAAAAATATTTTATGAAATGTTTTAAAGATAAGTATAAATTTTTGAGGTGTAGATTATTTGGTTTGACTGGAATTTAGTTTTTATCAGATTTTATGTTCAAATTTTATGGGGAAAGGTTGAAGATGAGAGTTACTTTTGGAGAAATTAAACTATCTCAAAAGACATCCAAATTTAACTTATCTAACCTCACAAAAACATGATAAACATCCCACTAATCAATAGATAATTTTTCACCCAATAAAAAATTAACTATTCATAAAATAATAAACTTTCATCTTAACTTAAATTTTTAATCATTTATTTTTAATCAATCAAAAACAATTTTAAATTTAAAAAAAAAATTAAAAATTAATTAATTAATTTAACTTACAATTTGAAATTAATTATATATATATATATATAATTGAAATTAATTATAAATATATATATATATATATATATAGTAATTGATTATTGGAAAAAAAAAATATATATATATATATATATATATATATATATATATATATATATATATATATATATATATATATTTTAAAAATACAAAATAAATGTATTTTAAATTTCCTAAAACCAATTGATAATGCTATAAAATTATTTGTATACATCAAAGTCAATAAGTATAAAAAATTATTTCATCACTAATGTGTAAACATAATAACGTATTAAATATTTAACGACCAGTTGCAAAGTCCAAATATTATAGATTTATTTTTAAAATTTGAATAAGTTTATATATATTTTTGTTATTTATCATTAAAATTTAAGTATTTGTAAATATAATAACGTATTAAATATTTAACGACCAGGTGCAAAGTCCAAATATTATAGATTTTTTTTTTAATGTTTAAATATATATAATCATTAATTCCAAATATTATATATATATATATATATAATTGCTATTTATCATTAAAAAAGTGTTGATAAATATAATAAAATATTAAATATTTAACTACGAGTGGCAAAGTCTAAATATTATAGATTTCTTTTTAATATATATATATATATATATATATATAATCATAATCGTTATTTATCATTAAAACTGAAGTATTATGATTTCATGATTTCATTAATTTTATTCGGATTTTTTTTTTAAATGTTATTATTGTCGTTATTATTCACAGGGAGGAATTAAGGTGAGTTGTAATGTTATGCTTGGTTGTGACTGGTGAAGAGGCTTCATGTGTTAATGACCCTAGTGAAGTCGGCCTTTTTTTGAGAAGAATATAAATGTTAAGACTCTGGATACCGCTTTAATCAAGGAGTTGAGACTTTCTTCCCACTTCTTAATTTTAAGTTTATTAAATAATCTAAAATGGATACTTAATATAGAAATCTATTCTGAAAACTAAAGTGAAAAACATAAATATAAAAATTTATTCTGAAGAACTAAAGTGAAAACCATTTTTATTCATTAAAAAAATCATGAAAACGTGAAACTTTGGGGTAAAACTTTGGGTTAGAGGAAAAACTCTTCATACAAAAATACAAAATATGGCTATACATATTCCCTCATTCCCCTCTAATCCTATGGATGGAGAGATAGTTAAAATAACTGAAAAATTCATTAACAAGGTTGATTTAAAACAATTAAAAAAAAAACGTGGTCCTGAGCATTGATATTTTTGTTAAAATTCATTGAAGGGTCAGGTTCAGCGCAGACATATTCCCTTGGGGCAGGAGAGAGAGACGCTAGAGAAGTATAAATTACGCCCAGCCTTATTATGTTAACCCAGTAACTAACTAAGTAGCCCAGTACGATAGGGATGGCTAATAGTAAATAACTCTGATTGGAACTACCTTTACATCTCCCCTGCATAACAAAGGTTAGGTAAGGAGTGAAGGTTGTTGAAGCAGGTGGGAAGTTGGAAACAGTCAAAAGGTAAAGGGAGGCTGGTGAGTTTTCCTTGTTGTGGAGAATGAAAAGATTTTTTTTCCTTGCTGAGCAAAAAGATTTTTAAAAAGTTTTTGAATATTTTGGTAAATAAAACAAACATAGTCACGTTACTTTCAAATCATATAGAAAATTGTCTTTTATTCTACAGTTAAAGAGATTACTTGAAAAACAACTTAAAAATGGAAAGATGAATCTTAAAAAAGCAAGAACCCAATGTGAATGTATAAAGGATTTAAAGTGACAAATAATGAAAACCTAGAATAAAAGTTAAAGAAGTCTACCCAAACACTTGCTTTGAAATCATTGGAGAAAAGATTCAACGATGCCATTACTCATTTACATAACTTATTGACGTATAATGTGTTTTTCTTGATTATTAATGATAGGAAAGATAATTTAAACTCTATATATAGATCATTGTAAAATGGAAATTTAAAATTTATCTTTTGTATATTATATATATACAAGCACAAGTTTAATAGCATAGGAGATCATAGACTTCCTAAGCTAGCTTTAAATTTCAACCAAAACCACCTAAGGCTCAGACGAGGTTGGTATGAAGACACCAGGGCCTCGTTAAACCATTGGAAGATCGACAAGAATGTTGCATTGCAAAACATTAATAACATTAAAAAAATTGTTACTTCTAAGTTCAAAGAAAAAATGTGGTGTGAGAAAGATCTAGCAGCTAAAAGAAAATTAAGATATTATAAGGAGGTCATCAACCCCACCCTAGAAGATCAAAAGTATCTCTCTGTTTTAACTAGCTCAAAGAAGAAATTTAATATAGCCCAGATTAGAACAAACTCTCGTGAGCTCCATAGTGAAACATGTCATTGGGCAGTTCCTAAAATACCATGGATGGAAAGGATCTGCCATCTATGTGAAAATATGAACATCGAGGATGAAAATCACTTTCTCTTAGAGTGCCCCGCGTACAACCACATTAGAGCTCAATTTCATAATATTTGTTGCAATACTGACCTTCCTAGCCTTTTAAGATGTCAAAATTATAGTGATCTCGGGAGGCTTTTCTCCACGCTTTTTGAGCATAGGAATAAAATCTTAAATCAAACTAAATAACTCTTTTCTTTAGGTCCGATAGACCAAAGATTGGTCTCTGTAGACGTTAACCATCATCATCATCATCATCATCGTCATAAAAGACTTAAATATTCAATGTTTCTTTTGGAAAATTTATGTTTTTTTTTTTTGAAAAATGGATAAGTGTAAAGAAAAAAAATGTGAAAATATTTAGTTGCTTAGTTATTGAAATATAGTAATCAACTGTGAATCGCTCGTGCTCTACAGTCGCGGCCGCCCTCTGCTGCCTGCTCTACTGCCTCCAGTCGCGCACATGGCCCCTCCGGAGTCCATCCCGGAGGTGGCCTCTCCCCCAGATCAGGCCCGAGCCTTCTTAGCTCTTATCAACTCCTTAGATCCTCCCTGCCCTAGGCCAGCGATCTCGAAATTTGTTAAGAAGCTCAATGGTATTCAAGAGGTTTCCCTTCCTCCGACTATCCCGTGCATGGTTTCCCTTTCTCTAGCTGAGAAGGGTCTCATAGGTCAATTTACTGGGTTATGGCCTTCTCTGAAGACTGTTCAAAAATGGGTTGAGCATAATTGGGCAGACAAAATCAATGGCAAAATCTCTATATGTTTCTGCGGCAAAGGTTATTTCACCTTTCACTTTGAAACGAAAGAGGACAAGGATCTGATATTCAAGAACGGCCCTTACTTCATGGACACCAGAGGACTTTATCTCAACAAATGGATGCCGGACTTTGACCTTGAACTTGATGTGCCAAATGTTGTCCCAGTTTGGGTGTGCCTTCCTCATCTCCCTTTGCACTATTGGGGGGATGACTATGTTCGTGCGATCGGAAACGTTGTTGGCAAGTTCATTGATCGGAGCGAACCAAAAGACAACATGCAATCTTGTGCCCGGATTTGCATCGAAGTGGATTTGGGTAAAGGGCTCCCTGAAGCTGTCAAGCTAAAAGTTGACGATTGGACTCACATTTAGTAGCTCGATTACGAGAAAATCCCATTTAAATGCAAGGTATGTCACGAATATGGCCATTTTGCTAACAGATGCTCTAAAGTTATTGATATCGAAAGCCCGGATCCAGACACACAATGGGAAACCATAAAAAAAAAGACCTCTTCAAACCCTAGAAGTACCATAAATTATTTGGCCCACTCTGCTCCCCCTCTCAAAGCTCCCCCCTCCTTCCCCTTCTCTTCCTCCCCTCATCCCTCCGACCCCTCCCAGCAATCAACTAATCCTCCCATCCCTCCCTCTAATGCCTCTCTAGCCTCCTCCAACCCCTTGTCCTCCCTTGCCCCCTCTGAAGATGATCCTCCCCAACTCTCTATCCCCACTAAGCTTACCTCCCCTCATCCCTCTCCAAACAATATTAATCCCCCATCCTCTTCTTCAGACCCCTCCTCAGCCTGAATCACTAGAAACTCAGCAAAAGAACATGGATTCACTTTAGAAAACCTAAAGAAAACTAGCCCTGGAAGGAAGTCATCCAAGCAACACAGAGACGAAACTGCCCAAAAGGATATAGCCCTTGGAACTTAGAACCCTATTGAAACATATACCTTAGGGAAAAATAGCAAAGACTCAGGGCAAAAGGAGCAAGGAGGGAAGATAGGCTCTTGCTCTGCTTTCCTGGAATGATGAAAGCCCTCTCATGGAACTACAAGGGTTTAGGGCACCCCTTTAAAAATTCAGTCGTAAAAGATCTAATGAATCAGGAACATCTAGATATCATTCTCCTTCAGGAAACTAAGCAGGGAAATCTTGACATGGAAACCATTATAAGCAGAATGAAAAATCATGCGGGCACCCACTCAGAATCTAGGGGTGCCTCAGGTGGACTTGCTACTATTTGGAATCAAAGTGTCTGGAAGCAAAAAAGTTCAGCAAAAACGCAAAACTAGATCAAAGTGACTCCATGGAATATTAAAGAGAGCATTGGGATCATCATTTAGAATATCTATGGACCCAACCATTATAGGGATAAAGAGATTTGTTGGAATGCTCTAAAACTGATGTTGATAATGAAGACAACAGCAATATCATCATAGGAGGAGACTACAACTTAATCTTGCATGCAAAAGAAAAAAGGGGTGGATGTTTCAACCTGGATCCCTCTAGAGATCTGTTTGAAACCATCATTCAAGACCTTGATTTGTTTGATATCGCTCCAAAAAATCGCAAATACACTTGGAGCAATCGCAGGATAGGAGGGGGAAACATCATGGAGCGTCTTGCCGGATTTCTTGTGGTTGTCCCTCTCCTCTCGTTTTTCTCTATTGCCTCTTCCAACATCCTCTCCTCCACTGCCTTTGACCACTACCCCATCACCCTCTCCCTTGGTGATCAACCCTCTCTCGACCCCCTCCCTTTTAAATATAACCCTCTTTGAAATGATATTCTGGAAGCAAGGCAGTTAGTGCGCAATACCTGGCTGCAGCATGTAAAGGGATCTCCCTCGTTTATTTGGGAAACCAAACTAAAAAAGGTCAAAATGGCCTTAAAAGAATGGGCCAAACTACACTACAAGGAGTCAGATAAGATCAAAACTAAAATAAAAGCAAAGTTGGAGGTTGTCCACAACACATTGACTCTCATGGGATAAATCAAGAGAACTCCAATCATGAAAGATATCTCTACTAGAAATTATATAAAATCAACAGAAAAGAGGAGGAGAAGTGGAGAATAAAATCTGAAAACTTGTGGCTTCAGTCAGGTGACAAAAACACCTCCTTCTTCCACAAGAAAGCTACAGTTCGCAAGACAAGAAACAACATTTCCTCTATCATAGACAATGAAGGAAGAATACAGACAGATCAAGAACAAATAAAATCTATTGCCACTATCTATTAGAGAGATCTGCTCACTGAAACAAATGAGCCTGAAGATTACTTTGACCTTTTAAGGCATCTGCCAAATCTGATCTTTGAGGAGATGAACAACACTCTGAAAAAAGATATAGAAGAGGTTAAAATCCAAAGCGCCATATGGTCCCTGCATCCTGACAAGGATCCAGGTCTTGATGGCTTCTCCATCAGCTTCTATAGGACCTACTGGGACTTAATAAAAAAGGACTTGACCAAAATGATACAGTGGGCTCAAAGAAAGAAGAAAATAGGGGGCTTTACCAACTCAACCTACCTTGCTCTTGTCCGCAAAGAAAATCGCCCTTCCTCCTTCTCAAGGTTTAGACTTATCTCTCTCTGCAATTCCTCCTACAAAATTATAACCAAAATCCTTGCCATGTGCTTTAAGCCCTTCCTCCCCAGTCTCATCTCGGAAAATCAAGGAGGCTTCATATCCCAAAGGCAAATTTTGGACTCTATCCTCCTTGTTCAAGAAGCTATCCATTCAAGTATGTCTCGCAAAGAGAAAGGATTCATTCTCAAACTTGATCTAGCCAATGCTTTTGATAGGGTTAGACACTCCTTCCTCTTATCAGTCCTTCAAAAAATGGGCTTCAACAATGACTTCATCTCCCTTATCAATTCTTGCATCTCTAGCCCTTGGATCTCCCCCCTCATAAATGGCAGGCCAGCAAAATTCTTTCAGTCCTCCCACAGTCTTAGACAAGGTTGTCCCCTCTCTCCCTTCCTCCTTATCCTCATGGCCGAATCTTTCAGCAGGGCCTTGGATCACATGCGAAGAGTTGGCCTCATCAGTGGAATTAAATTTGGCAACGGTGTCAAAAATATGAACCATTCTCAATTTGCAGAGGACACTCTCTTGATGGGTGGTGCAACTTGCATAATTGCCCACAGATTTAAATCTCTCCTTAACAGATTCATGCTTTACTCCAAAGGGCTGATAAATTTTCAAAAAAGTTGCATTTATGGTTGGAACGCAACTAACCAAACCATACACAGCATAGCACAAATTTTTGGAGTTTCTTACAAACTGAACTAGGATCACTTCAATTATTTAGGCATGCATGTAAGCACAGGGCCTCTAAAGTTTGAAGTCTGGAACATTACAATAGACAAAATGAAAAGAAAAGTTCAGCAGTGGGGTTCTTCTTGGTTAAACCTTGTTGGGTGAATCATCTTGCTTAAATCTGCCCTATCATCTCTGCCCTTGTATCATTTCACTCTGCTTCACGCCCCTGCCAGCATACATCACAAATTTGAAGCAATCTTAAGGCATTTTCTTTGGCAGGGTGGAAAAAACGAGAAGAATAAATATAATCTTGTTAAGTGGAGACAAGTCACACAAGACTACAAAAATGGAGGGCTCGGAATCCGTTCACCTAAGCTTTTGAATAATGCCTTTGGGGGAAATATCGTGTGGAGATTAATCAGTGGACAGAAAGCATGGTGGAAAAGAGTTATTGAATCCAAATACCTTAGCTCTCCCAAACAACAGCTCCTTGATTATGACATTCCAAACAGACCCTGCTCCAGAATTCGGGCCCTTTGCAAGAAATCCATTCCCTTCTTAATTCATAACCTCTCCAAAGTCCCTCAAGGAGGTAGCAACATTAATATTGGGAAAGACAAAATCATGGGGCAAACTCCTCTCTTGGAAAGGTCAGGCACTCAACGAATTCTCTCTTATTTACAGAATCTCGATTTAAAATTTTTAAATCAATTCTCTAAGTGGGATGAGCATACTAATAACTGGATCAGATGGCACTTCCCCCCTATCCCTCCTCATTTGGAAGCAGACCTCTCCAACCTCCAAGCCTTGCTCCATGGTGCTGCTTCCTTGCGGAAAGACAGAATGGATAGCTTTTGCTGGGATCCTACAGGTTCTGCATACACTATCAAATCTGCTCACTGCTAACTCAATAAGGATCACTTTCCCTCCCCTCCATGGAAAATTTGGAAATTGGTTTGGAAGTTGGAAGCCATCCCAAAGATAAAGATCTTTATCTGGACCCTCCTCAAAAGTAAGATCCTCACCTCTGAAAATTAAAAAAAAAAGGGAGTGAATGGTCCTTCCAGATTCCCCAACTATCAATGTGCAGAAGAGACTACGCATCATCTTTTCGTTAAGTGTCCTTTCGCAGCTCAATGTTGGGAAGATCTCACTCCATCCTCCCGACTTCACTTGGACTCCATCAGAACTACCTCTTATTTGATTAAAAACTGGAGGAAAAATTACCCATGGGGGAATTTAAAGAAAAATAACTTGGCCAAAAGGGTTGGGATACCCTTCCGTATGTGCTCTTATGGAACATATGGCTCGCCATAAACAATATGATCTTCAACAACAAAAAGCCTTCTCTTAGGAAGGCCTGCAACAAGACTTGGAGCCTCACTCTCGAAACAATTGTCTCCAAAAACATAGGCAACATCAACGTCAATGACCTCCAAGTGGAAGAAAGGAATTTTTTGGGCAAGTTACTGGACAGTTCTAGCTTCTTCAAGCCTCCAGCCACTCAACCTCATCAAATTGAAACATGGAAGGTTCGTCTAAAAGAAAATGAATTTATTGAATGGTTGGACAATTGTTCAAGGCCAGCGCTCTTCTTTGATGGAGCGTCCAAATCGAACCCAGGCATTGCTGGAGCAGGAGGCTTTAACAAAAACGAAATAACAGCACCCTTCTCTCCTTTGAATGGGGACTCGGCACCCTCTCCAACAAAAAATCAAAAGCTTACGCCCTCCTCCAAGGCCTCCATCTATTAAAAAAAAAACAACATTACCAATGCAATGGTGTTCGAGGACTCCTCTATCACCATCAACATGATGATCAAAGACCACCCCGTTTGCAATAGTGACCTCCACAGAATTGTTAGCAGATGTCGAAGCATATCCAAAGACATGAAAGTCATATCCTTCCATCATATCCTCAAAATGAACAATAAGATTACTGACACTCTAGCAAGCATGGCTTGTGCAAGAACAGCTAGACAAATCCTCAACAATGATGGTCTATCTCTGATTCCCCTACCATGATCTTGACTCTGCTAAGAAATCTATATTGTTGGATCCACTATTCTGAATTTTCTGATCTTCGCGGACCCTCCCGTACCTCCTTCCACTCCCATCCTGTGACCCTATCTCCTCGGGCTCTCTCCCCTGCTCCTTTCTCTCCTCTCCATTGCGCTATATATTCCCTCGTTCCCTCCTCACTCACAACCTCCTACAACACTCCCCTTGGTCTCCTCCTTTCTGCGGGCCATCTGCCCCTCTCGTCACCATACAACCTCCTTCTCCACCCCTCCATCACGTGTCCCCTCCTCTTATCACCTCTGGTATCTGTTTCCTACCTTTGCGTTATGGCGCACAGTGAAGATTGTTTTCATTGTGCAGATCTCCAGGCCGAGTTGGAGCAAATTCATGCTCAGCAAAAACTCCTTGATGAAAAACAGCAAACTGATGTGAATCTCTTCCAGCACAGGGTATTGTCTCTCTAAAATCAGTTCAATGACCTCTCCAATCGTTGCACCCATGCGGAAGAATTTGTCCAAATTATCAAATGCATCATTGAGAAACTCTCAACCCCAAGCTCCAGCTCCAACAACATGAGAAATGCTGGCACAGAGGACAACACGGATGCTTCAACTGGGCACCCAATAAGCATCGACTGATCTGCTCATCTCTTCTTCTTAGCATGTCTTTTAAGTTTGTTCTACTTCTTTCTCAGTTTGTCCGAATATACTCGATATCTATATTTCAGTATTTTCTGAACAATAGGCACAAAGAAGGCTTATCATTTTGTGGTCGCTACCTTCTCTGTTACTCCTCAGAAACACTTGCATGTAACAAGGAAACATTTCCTCCTCTTTTTGGAATATAATTTAGCACCCGATCTTGTTTAAAAAAAAAGTTATTGAAATATAGTAATAATTTTTTTTTTTTTTATTAAAACAATAAATATTTTTTAAATTGATAAAAGAAGTTATAATATAAAATATAGTTGTAGAGTTTGATATGGAGTAGTATTCTAATTCTACACAATAAAGTTTGTGCTATATTATAAATTAGATACTTGAAAAAATTAAGTAGTTTGTTTGGGAAAAATATTTCAATTATTAAAACATACAAAAAAATGTTTTTTTTTTCTATTTTTACTAACATTTGGGCAAGATGAGTGCTATTGCTTTATGTCCATTATTTTCTTTAGTTGGATAAGTGTCTTTTTTTCCTTGAATTCAACTTGAGCATAGTTAACTAGCACCTCCTTGTTCAATGTTGAGGAGAGGGATCCCTTTGGAAGGCTAAGAGCCAAATTCAACAACACTTTGCATTCAACTTCCAAAATGCGAAACCCCTATCTATGTTGGACTAGTAAATTCATTATATATGCTAGGTGGGAGACACATATATGTTCTTTCTCAAGCACTTTGGTTGTGATTGAGAATAGAGAGTCTTGTTAGACTAACTATATTATTCATGTTTCCTCGGAGTCCTCTTCCATCTTAATTTACCTCTATTTTACATGACCATGCTCCAATCATCTAACCCTTCCAATCAAGCTAAACTGAGAAAGACAAACCCAAAATGAAAGCATCAATTCCGGAGAATTAATGAGGAGGATTCCACTTCATGTGACTTCAAAGGATTGAAACTAGAACAAATACATTGTACTAAGAATGTCTCACATATGCACAACAATAAGCAGACCATAAGAAAATCACATTAGGATGTTGGAAGAAGTACAACTAAGAAATCACCTTCCTTGTAAACCCTTCCAAAGTACCATTAAGACCATAGAACTAGACTTAAAACACAAAAGCCAAACTAAAAACATTTTCTACCATTCCTGAAGTGATTCTCTTAATTGGAATAAAAAAATTAGGATCCCAGAAAAACTACCATATTCCAATGAAATTGCTTACCAGGAGACTTGGCACCTAAAGGTCCCAACCACATTTATTCCCATTTCCTTGCCTCCTAGATTCCATTATCCCACACATAATAAGTTTTACAAGGAACATAATGAAAGGTGAGAAGGAAATGTAAGACACACAGAGAAATATCGTAGAGACCATAATAATATAGTCAAAGTACAATGTCTCTTACTAAGTCAAATAATAGAATATTGTAGAACACAAACTCACTAGAATGGTGGTAGCTTATCTCTAAAGAGAGAGATGGAAGCTACACTCATTCACAAAAGGTACTACAAGAGACCTAAAGAATGGCCTTTTAACGTGACGTAAGAACCCTAAAGGTAAAAAAACCTTAGAAGTTGAAGTGCCCAAATTTTTGCAGGGCCAAGGTGGTTAGTTGGTATGTCAATTACTTGGAGGCACAAATTTTGTGTACAATCTTCATTTGGATGCATAGTAGCTCATTGGAAATAACTATCCAAGTATTATAAATTTTGGTTGGGGTTTATGCCATTGAAACCCTTGGGTCCTTGAATGGCCAAAAACTTTATTTAGGGTCTCAAAATGGTCTTAGAAGCTTGGGACCCAAAAAACCAAAGAAAATTTACCAAGAAAATAATGAACCGTTGAGTCAATGGAAGAGATGGGTGGCCAATGACCTCCACCTATATCATTCCTCCTCCCTTTCGAATAAATTTTATCCTTTGCATGAAGTCCCCCGATTTTATGGGGAAATGGCTCTTGGTCAACGACTTGCCTTGGTAAAGAAATTGCCTTGCTTTGATAACCTAATAGAGTTGTATGCTCTTTTGGAGGGTATCCTTCATATTGATGTCCATGATCCAATCCATTGTAAATGTAGTCAATATTTAGCTCTATGGGGGCCAACTACTCAACCACCCTCGAGGTGTCCAATATAGGTGGGAAATATGGTCGAAACAACTGCATAATAAATATTGGGTGGAAGTCAAGCAAAAGGGGAATGTTCAATTCAAAAGCATTTTTTTTTTTTTTCAATCTAGGATAATCGGTAACTGGTGAGAGTTATCCTGAACAAGGCCCAGGATCAAATCCTACTGGCTGCCACTATAAACCTAGGCTAGGTGCAACAACCTGCAAGCCACACAATAGCAATTAACTTATGCCTCAACAGGAGCCGAGACGTCCACTATGGGGTCGCCTACTCTTCTAGCCAAGACACAACAGGCCATATACTCCATTTTCACCCACAACCTTTGTGATTGTGTAAGGCCCATATCAAAGTGGTCTAAGGTTCCTATGGGGCACTCTTTTTGTAAATACAACCACACCTTGTCACCAACTTGAAACTTGTGTGGAACCCAACATTGGTCATGTCATTGTTTATCATTGATATTAGCTTTCTATAAGATATCATGAACTTGTTGTATAGATGTTGGATCCATCCAATAAATTTGGCTTCTCTATATACCTCGACATGAGAATGGGAGGACTCTATTGGTGAATATGCAATGTACAAAGTTATATCAAATGGGGGAAAATGAATGGAACCCCAAGCACATCTGAAAAGGATTGTGGCAAATAGATTTGTGGAGGGATTTTTAATAGTTATGTTGAACATATGGAAAGCTCTCATCCCATGTATAGAATTGCACAACCATCTTACTGACCACTTATGTTTTTCCATATATTTGGAGGTGAAAGGAAGTTTATTTGGTCAACTTGGTATTAGTTAGAGACTGTAGGTTGGACCATAAGGTATTGAGGAACCCATTATCCCTATCTAAAATAATGATATGAAGTAGCCAAAAATGAACTCAATGACACATAAAGAATAGTTTATTGGAAGTAATGTTTCCATGGCTTCCATTTTGTGGTGAGTTGTAATTATGTGAGTTCCTAGGTTATTAGTTGTATCATATATTTTTAGTAATCTAGATCCATTATTCTCTAGAAGTATCATGTCAATAAAATCAATCTTTTGTGTTGTGTTGTGTGTAATAGCTCTCTCTCAATTTATAACATGGAGCCTGTTCTCGATTGACTCCCTCAAGGGAAAGACGGGAAGATGGGATAGCCTTGAATTTTATTCCTCTATAATTAGATTAGCAGTAGCTTAGATGTGTATGTGAATATTCTGGTGTGTTAGAAAATATTGTTGTGTTTTGTGTGCCTATGTGTAAATTTATCCCATTGTGTAGATCTGAGAACTGTGAATATATTGGAAAGCGCTGGGCTATTCCGGATAAAGTAATTGATCTGGTAGATGAGTGTTGGAATGAACAGCGGGAGGAAGCTACGAGGTCGTCGTTGTTTCCATTGATGTGGTTGTGCTCCTAGAGAAACTTGGCCAGATAATTTATATTTTTATAATGAGATTAGAAGGCAGAAGTAGAGTATAAAAATTTTTCCTCCCTCAGTTTCTATTTCAGCTAGTAATATGTTTAGTCCCATTCACTATGGAGTACGAGCATTCAATTGCAGAATAGTCAAAATGGAAGATCGACTGTAGAAATGTTGCTTCAAGAGGGTGCTTGGTCATTTGCGTTAGAAAAGAAGAGGAGTGCTTCATAATAGCAATAAGGAATTGCATCATCCAAGGCATAGAGGAGAAATACGCATTTGACCAGAAGGGTCAGGACGTGGCTCTTGAAGCCGACGAAGGGTCAGGAGGATGTGAGCTATGCAGTGAAATCTAACTATGTGTTGCTGCGTGTGAATTTCGTGAACTGTGTGACCGAGAGTGGCAGCGCTTCAAAGGTGCAATGTTGGTTGAATACTACGACTGGAGAAAATCCATGATCTTATGCGCTGACAATGATTAAGTATTGCCGTAGCTTAAAAAACCACATAATAACTTAGAAATTTCCCTAAGAATATGAAAAAATTTGGCAAAGATTTTTTATTTTTGATTTTCATAATACTTGGGATATTCATAAAGGTTTTTTGGATTTTGTGTTTTTGGTTCAATGTCTTGTCAATTGACATGGTGATGGGTCTAGGTTGAAATTTGCAATGAGTTCCAGGTGATTGGTGATATGTTTGTTTGTTGGCTTAACTTTTATACTTGGTTAAGTGTTTATATTGGGGGGTTTTTGGGTTTTGGGTTCCATATCTTGTCAAGTGACATGGTGATGGGTCTAGATTGAAGATTGCATTGAGTGCCACTAGATTGGTGATATGTTTGTTTGTTGGCTTAATGTTTATATTTGGTTAAGTGCTTATTTTGGAACATGTTGATGAGTTAGATTGGTGATATGTTTGTTTGTTGGCTTAATGTTTATACTTGGTTAAGCGCTTATTTTGGGACATGGTGCTGGGTTTAGATTGAACGTTGCATTGAGTGCCACTACATTGGTGATATTTTGTTTGTTGGCTTAATGTTTATACTTGGTTAAGTGCTTACTTTGGGGTTTTACTTTGGGGTTTGAACTATAAAATAAGTGAATAAAGAATTTGAACTATAAAATAAGTGAATACGGGGTTTGAACTATAAAATAAGGGGTTTGTGTTTGAACTATAAAATAAGGGAATAAGGGGTTTGAATTGTAAAATATTAAAATAATAAGGGATTTGAACTGTAAAATATTAAAATAAGGTGAATATATAAAATATTAAAAATAAAAGTGAATAAGGGGTTTGAACTGTAAACTATTAAAATAAGTGAATATATTGGGGTTTGAACTATAAAATAAGTGAATATATAATATATTAAAGGTTTGAACTATAAAATAGTAAATAAGTGAATATATTGGGGTTTGAACTATAAAATATTAAAATATGAATTATAAAATTAGTAAATAAGGGGTATAAAATATTAATGTTTATAAAATAAGTGAATAAATCAAGTCCCAAGATGATACACCATAATATCTCCAAATACAAAATACAAAACATATGGCATGCATGTCTACAAATGTGTTCTTCATACAACTTTTCCAATTTAACAAACTTATCGACCTCTCTTTGCACCTTTTGGAGCAATTGCTAGTAGTTAACTTTAATTTATAATGAATTTGGTTGTAATTTGATTAGTTGTGTTAAAGTGTAAAGAACAATTATAAAATAATAATTAATTAGCTTCGGTGAATATAAATGTTAAAGTGATATAAAAATGGTGGACAATCTCTTTGCTTATTATTTATTAAATTTAAAAAATAAATTTTATTTTATTATTTTGTAAAATTTAATTGGAAAGAAAAAATACAATAAAATATTTATTTTAATTATTTAATATTTATTAAAATCTTAAAATTAAAATGTCTTTTTACTTGTTATTTATTAAGATTATAAAATTAAAAAATAAATTCTATTTTATTATTTTGTAAAATTTAATTGGAAAGAAAAAATACAATAAAATATTTATTTAATTTATTTAATTTTTATTAAAATCTTAAAATTAAAAAGTCACTTTAAAAATGAATTGGAAATAAAAGGAGACTTCACATTTGCATTCTCATTTACTTGTATTTTTATTGAAACTTTTAAGTGAATTGGAAATAAAAAGAGACTTCAAAATTACATTCCCATTTACTTATATTTTTATTGAAACTTTTAATTTAAAAATCCACTTAAAATTTGTTTTTTCTTTAATTTGTGTAGAATTACTTTTCCTTATTTACCAATTTCAAAAATATGTTAATAATATTTTAAAATTATGTTTAAAATTTTAATAGGAGTTAAATTCTCATAATCCTAAATAATATACTTTTCTCTATTTTGAAAACAAATACAAAATCTTCCATTATAAAAAACTAATCATCTAAAGAAAAATTTAACGAGGCAAATTACAATTCATCTTTGCATTTTCCTAAACGTTTCCCAGAAATATCTATATGTTTTCCCAAATGGAACTTAATCTAAGTAGAGGTTTTATATAATTTATTGCACTCCATTTTGTTTATGGTTCCTTTTCGATAGAGAATTTAAATGCAGACATAGTAACACTGATTTGTATTGGGTTTTCATTTTCCTAAAAAAAAAAAATGCAAACTAAAAGAAATAAATTCAGTGACAATGTGAGCGGTCCATTAATTGTTGCAACAGTCAAATAAGTATAGAAATTAAGTTGTGTGATGATTCTTAACCGCATCCCGATCTTTAAATTAATAATTTAAATCAATGACCAAGCTAATTCTCGTGAAGGTGATTCCTACGAAAAAATTGAGTGGTCCATTAATTACTACAACAGCCAGATAAGTTTGGAAATCAAGCTGTGTGATGATTCTTAACCGCATCCCAATCTTTAAATTGATAATTTAAATCAATGACCAAGCCTATGCACACATGGTCCATCATAAAATAACATTTATATGGACAACCCCTAAAATAAAAAGTGTACTAAATTACTAAGTGAAAAACTCAAATGAAAACAAGAAACTATTGGAATATATGAACTCCATAGGGAAAAACAACCCTTTCATTAGGATACATAAGATATTTAGGATCTAATCTTAACAACCATTTCAACTTTAAAACCAAATTACTTCCAAAACCTTACGATACATATAACTGCAAGAAATTACCACGTCGACCTGCAGAAATATGACTAGAGTCGTGAACTTAGTAAATGAGAATTAAACTAGGTCAATACATTCAATGTAGTATTCTAATAATATGAGTAAGTCTGAAAATAAAAATGAATTGAAGCCATACATCATAACCCATTGATTCCTAAGCAGGAAAAATATTTCAAGATGAGAATGAAAACATAGAATATTACAAGTTCTGGGTTCTATTTTACCTTATATGTACACTCTATGAAATGACCATTCCTTTTACTCCATCAAAATATCCATAAAGCGACACTCTGCAAATAAAGAAGGGAGTACTCCAGATAAAGCCCATGCTCGACGATTTTGCAATTCTCTAGCTAATAAATTTATGGGTATTTTTTGGTATTTCCTTCCCCATGTTTGCATTAATAAAGGGGATCTTCAAAAATAACTGCTAGAGCGAGATTTCTGAGCCTCTGAATCTGTAGAGACTTTGGCCCTACCTCTTTAAGGAGTAGACGACATCTATAGTGGTCACAATATTTCTCCTAGTGTGCCTAGTGTGCTCTGTGTATGACATCGCATCTTCAATGACATTCTCTAAGAAAATCTTCAAGACACCTCTGGTCTGAGGCCACTTATATGATTGACGCCTCCTCTCCTAGCGAGACTTCTGATGGCAGGCTTGGTGATGCCTAAATATTATCTCTCAGAACTTCCCTATGCCTAAATTGATTCAATCATGGTGTATTCACTACAAATTAAAATGAAATTGGCGAGAAACCAATTCAAATTCAAATCGGTGAATGGGGCAGTTTCAAACTTTGTGTTGGGAGTAACCACGTATGAGTGCAGAGAAAGGTACATAATTAATTCCCCATGACGGCGGTCATCCCCAGGCGGCCTGAAACACACTATTTGACTGACCAGTGCCTTGTCGTTCTCTGTCATCAGAAACGGTTTGTTTTTTTTTTTTTTTCTTTTTTTTTTTCTTTTTTTCTTTTCAGGTCGCTGATTATTTCCAGGCGAATTAGCCAGCAAGGTAGACTGCTCCAGCATTAAATCATTGATTGCTCATACAATGCACAAAAAATGTATGTCACAGGTATGGAACAATTTTATAATGGTGGGACCTAACAACAATGTTTAACATTGTGCTACTATCTATGTAAAGGGTAATCTTCATATAAGTTCATGGCCTATTTGTTGTATGTAAAAAAAAAAAAATGTGTGATAGATCGTGTTGGTGTTTGTGTTTTTATTGGTTGTAAAATTATTTTGGTACATAAAAATAAAATGATGCATAACCACAAAGAATAAGTAAATTATGCAACAGAGTAATGAGACTCGTCGTGCTCCGGGAGCATCATTACAGGTTATTCTATATAATTTCAAGTTATAGAATTTTCTTCTGGAGACATTCTGTACCCAGAATGTTAATGGTATCTTAGATAACTGGCAAATATAACGGAATGTCATATATTCAACAAATGGTGGCAGTTCCATAGGATGCTTCAGTATTGAGATTGACTCGTTGCGCTCTGAGAGGTTGAGAAGCATCAATTCTACAAAGCACGTCAACGATGGTCTAAAGAGGTTATGTCTTAAATGGATCAAGTGGGAAGCTTGAAAGTGTGGTTAAGAAAAGAGCAAAAAATGTGATTTTTCAGAGTGGATATGAGTGCTAGTGATGACCATATTAGACAAATTTGACAGAGATTCATTCATTGTTGTAATGTCCATGACTTCCAAGTTGTTGTGAGTTGTACTTGTGTGAGTTCCTAGGTTATTAGTTGTATCAACTATTTTTAGTAATCTAGTCCACTATTATTGAATCTAGAAGTATCATGTACTCTTATATATGTAGCCTTCGTGAGATCAATAAAATCAAGTGTTTGTTTTGTGTTGTGTGTAATTTCTCTCTCTCAATTTCTAAGAGAGTTTAGTAGTGGCTTCAGTTGTGATACTCTTCTTACGTGGTGCCAAAATGGTCATCTTAGATAAATAATCCACCACCATAAACATATAATCATAACCATATTTGATGGATGGAAAACTTGACATGTTATCCATGGATACTAACTTCTAGGGCTTGTTTGGGGTAGGTAACCGGGTGAATAGTCCCTACTTTTTTATCACTAGTTTAGAAATGGCATAGGTTGTGCACGATTTGATATATCAAATAACATCTTATTGAAGTATTGGCCAATAGAAATATTTTTGAACCTCGGTGAGAAATGCAACTAGATTCACTCCCTTTTAGGTGGTTTATGGCCCGGAAGCTATCTTATCGATACAATGCAAAATACCATCGTTGAAATCAAATGGACCTGCTACTTGACACTTTTGAAGAAGAGGCACGTCTTCTAGATCTCATCCATCTAGATGAAACACATCGTGAAGCCACATTGGCCAACGAAGCGCATAAGAGATGAATTAAGGCGCAATATGACCGCAATGTCAAGCCTCGCACCTTCTCGAAAGGAGACCTGGTCTTGCTTTATGATCAGGAAGCTGATAAGATAGGAACAGGGAAATTTGAACCATTATGGCATGACCACTACATTTTTAAGCACATTCTGGCTAAGGGTGCCTATGAGTTGGTAGATTATGACGGGATTCCATTGTCACAACCTCGAAATGGCCTGTATCTTCAATGTTACTATGCCTGATTTTTCATAGTAAACACTTTATTATATGCTTTGATTGTGTGTGTGTGTGTGTAGCAGTGTGCCTTTTAGAGTTTTTCATGTGGTTAGTAATCCTCTTTGCATTTTTTGTAGATGTCAGAATCTTCGGAACCATTTTTTGGATATGTCGATGTTGCTAGTCATGGTACTCAGAATCTATCTTCTGTAGCATGGACCATCTTTGCTCCAAGTGGCGAGTTAGTGAGCTTCCAAGGGATTTGTATCGGTCGATCAACCAAAAATATCGCTAAGTTTAGCGAGTTGATTGAACTACTCTCTGATGCCATTTCACTTTCCATTCACCGCATCATCATCAGGCTGGACTCACAACTTGTCATACTACAACTTACTAGCGTCTATACTATCCGGAATCCAGCAATTCATCGCATGTTCCTTAGAGTTCGTATTTTGGAAAGACATTTTTATTACATTCAATATCAACATATTTCCAGGAACTTTAACACTCTGGTTGATTCACTGGCGAATTATGTGTTAAATAGACATTTGCAGCATATGTAAAGATAGGTTTTCAATTCACATCATACAATTGAATAGGATTGCACATAATCATAGAAAAACACTGAAAGTAAAATATATTTATATCGATTTTTTTACAAAATTGTGTCCAAGACACGTTGGTCATATTACCTCAAAATGTATACAGACATAGCATAATCTAAGTAAACCTAGTGATGCTCATGATAGGAAGTCATTACTTGGGGTATCATGCGCAATAACCTCATCCAACGATTGGGCACACCATTGGTATGGCGCTGCAACCTTATAGGTAACTCCTCAATCCGGATATCCGATATCCCAAGAGTCAATCCCTCCACATGCTGCTGCAACTCAGCAAGAGTCTCGGTTAAATCCAAATCCTGTAGGACTGCTCTTCTGATAGTCCTCTCTGTTGGTTCTCTCACCTGTTGTGCACGAATAACTGGTCAAACGGTACCTACATCTGCATACACAAAACATCTTTAGTTTACTCTTGGAAACATCAAAAAACACAAAAATATGTAAAAAAACCCAAAAAAAAAAAAAAACATGGTCAAAATTTTACTTATAGCACCCCATTGAGTGCCGACTGGTAAAATCAAATCTGGATCTCCGCGGAAATCCATCCCTACATATGGATGCTCCTTGATGAAGATATTATGTCTTCGGAGCCAACTAAAGAATGTAGTGGAAAATGAGATAGATGACTGACCAACATGTCTAGCCATCAGCTCGACCCACCACTGCATCCGTGGATCTCTATGACTAGCTAATCCCAACATCACATGCTGTGGCTGCATCAATGAACTCACTCCAAAACAAAAGTGATCAAAATTGACCCATAACTAAAAATGTTGGTCTTACCACCTTTTACCTTGGTTAGTTGTTCTTTCATCTAAAGGAGTATTGCTTCAGCCTAGTTGAACACGGCTGGCTCGAGACACTCAAGCGCATACTGCATGTATGATCTATTCGTGACATGTAGTGTCACGCTGCTAGCTAGTTTTGCGATAGTGAATAGGAGAGTGCGTAAAGGCATATCACGCACATCTTTGATATTTATATTTCCATATTTACTAGGCTCAGTTCCTGGTCGAAAAAACTGTCAGATGTAGTCCTTCACTGTTTCACCTCCACGCGTAGATCCCGCAAGGGAAATGGGGCACCACGTCTCGAAAAACCTGTGAGAAAGTAAATATCATCAACCAATATTGGGAGCACATTGTCCCCAATGTGAAATTCATGTATTGTCGGCTCCCATGAACAAATCAAGAACTCTAATAGTTCCATGTGTTGCCTCATTCCTGACAATCGGAAGTACTTGAGTAACCCACAATCTCTGAGGGCTCTCACAGTGCCAGGATCATTTAGGGAAACCATATTCTGTTCTTCATGTTCTCTTTCTCACCATGTAATCGATATTCTGATCTGATGAAAGTCTGAAATCAAACCATAGGCTAAGTTAGGATCCATTTCATTCAAAAAATTGGGAAGATTTTGGGCAGAAACAAAGATACAACTTTTTGAATTGCGCCCAACTCACCCCTGAGTGAGAGACAGAGCGTTGTATAGGAATTGGGCCTATTTCTAGTCTCTTTGCAACGCACTTTTAGACATTCAAGGGTGAGCTAGCCCCAAGGCGTTGTATATTTACCTTAGGGGCCCCAAAAACCTAAAAAATGTGCATGAAATTGAAAAATAATGCATTCAATAGAAAGAAGAGGGTAAGATCTTCTACCTAGTCCGGACGACACGAGAAATGATCCACAGAATCTATCGCAATTAGCTACTAAAGTTCGAGGGTAAAACAAGCTCAGAGCACTAAAATCTAAATGGTAAAGGTGAAATGGTAAAAATGACTTGGTAATTTCTTAATTTAATAGTCTTTTTGATTAATTTATGCATATTTAATGAATCGACTATCATTTTTACCCATTTTTACTATTTTAAATAGGTATTGTTAATACATTTGATGTTTCTTTGAGCAGGTTTGCAGCTGATTATAGTGAGTTAGTCATGCATGATCATGAAATGCCATATTGACCACAAAGCATAGTTTTATCTATTTTTCGAGCTTTGTTAAACATGAAAAAGGAACTCAAAGCATACTTGTATCCTCTTTTTTTGAGCTTTGTTAAACATGGAAAAAGAATTCAAAGCACACTTTTATCTCTTTTTTGAGCTTTGTTAAATGCGAAAAAGGAACCCCCTTGGAGTTCTCTTCCAGCTCTTTTCATACTCTCAAAATACGAAGAGATTGTCAAGCGCTTGTCCTTTCGAGCTCATTAGAGGAATTGAAATGACATCTACTCAGTATAAGTTTAACCCTTTTCCAGACTGAGATAGATTATGATTACGAAAAAGGAAAACCCTAGTCGAACATCGCTAGGAAGTTCTCTCAGGTATTATTTTACGCTTTTTCGGATCTGAGGGACTATTATACGAAAAAGAACTTGTGGAGTTTTCTTTTAGTCCCTTTTTCAAACTCTCTAAACATGAAAAAGGATCGAGTTATCACTGTCGTTAGACTCGTTAAAGCATCAAATAGCAACGAACTTTTCCATCATGACAAGATCGAGTTTCACCTTCGCTAGACTCATTAAAGCATAAAATAGCGATGGATTCACCCAAAGGGTGGAATTATACATCACGCATATGTTATCCTCCTCAAGCTTGTTAAAAAATTAAGAGGTATTGATCAACAATTATTAGGGAAAATTGGAAAGGGATAAAACACTTTATGGTAGCAAGTCGCTCTTGAACATGGCACTTATTCACTTCATCTCTATGATTTTTGAGTTGGGTAATCTTCTTGACGATCTATCATACCATCCATCACTTTGGTTTTGGGCCAAATGCTGCCAATTCATTCAGTATCGCTGATATGTTCAAGAGAAGTCACTTAGTTATTCCTCATCCTTTGCAATACTCATAAACCTTCATTTCATAACCGACATCCTTGACATTGCTTCATCAGTCACATTTTGTCTCCAAAATCATTACTCCCATTTTGTGTCGTTGATGAGGGAAGTATCAATGCCCTCCTGTGATGATTCGCTTCCTGTCGACATCAGATCATCATCCAGGAAGTTGTCTTAGAAACAACCTTTCAGTATCTTGGAGCTTGCTTACATCAACGAAAGGTTTATCGCTTCCGGCGACAGGTTGACATCACAGATCTTCAACCGAAATACTTTGTATGGTGTTCGACATCAAATCATCTATTCACACCATGCATAATGTATTGCAATACCTTGAGAGCCATTATCATCAACGGTGGTTTCTCTCGCGTCTATTAACAACTCACATCATTGACTGGTAATTAGACGGTGTCTTCCCATGTTTGACATCAAATCATATATTAACATGGTTAGACTCATACAATAAGTGATTGAGTGAATGAGATAGAAGACCCCGAATCTAGTTTCATCCATCCGGGCTGCGATTTCAGGAGAAGTACCAAATCATCTGTACGATGGTCATTATTCAGATGGTCATCCTATCATGGGTCTATATCTGTAAACGACTTTATGATGTTATGGTAGTTTATGTGCTGAGTATGGGATATGCCTCCCTCAGCAATTCATGTACAAGATGAACAAATATCATGATGTAATGTATTACAATTGATGCAGGTCGTTGTTCGCTTCAGTTCCTCCTCATCACGTCGTAAAGAAAATCACTCAACATTTCATTTTTTACTTCATGTTTTAGGGGGCAGCTGTTACAGGTCGATTTGGGCATCATCCCAAAACACATATCAGTATTCATTAGGGTCTATCATACTCTAAATTGGTTGCTACATGCCCTAAACAAGTCATCACATTGATGGTCTTCCTTCATGAAAGTTTCACAGCTTAAATGTTAGTTGAAGTGCCCTATCAAGCCATCAACGCACCCCTAGACAGTTGTAACTGCTTTGCAAAGCATCTACTCCCATGCAAGGCTACGTTGCAAAGGATCTAGGCCCACTTTGAAGTGCGTTGGTCAATTGGGAGCGAATTTTTCATTGGATTCTAGGAATCTCCTTGACTTCTAGTGACTTATAGAAGTTGTTCCAGCTCTCACCTCATCTGATAGCCTTGAATTTTGAACCCATGAAGTCATTAAAACTCTTATCCTCCTATTCCCATGAACAAGGAAACCTCTTCATCCATTTTTAGGAAATCCATTCAATGTTTCATTTATGTTAAACCACCTCTATCTACTTATAAATAAAGCATTGAACATAGTGCACAAGAGAGCAAGAATTTGCGTGAAGTAGAGTTATGCTGGTGAGATATCAACACTTGAAGGTGTTGTGCATGTATTGTGATGCTGCTGGATTGTTGATGCTGGATGTGATGAGGATGGGACTAATGCTGGATGAGTGACAGTGAATCGATCAACTGGTTGTACTCTACCTTCTACTTCGTAATAAAGACATTTGTTCCTTTCCTAATGCACGTGTCAATGATGTTATATGTGTATTAATGAGTTTAATCAATTCAATTTGTTTAATTTGAATAGATCATATTGCCTTTATTTTATTTTTTGTCTTCTGTTTTCCATGGCAGGTATCAAATGAGCGAGTTAAGTTGGATTGAGAGCGACGAAATTGACAGAGGGAGGTGAGGGAAAGCGAACAAATTAAAAGTAGGTTTCTCTCCCTAGCGTATAAGACTGCATAGCGTACAAGGTATGGACATTATGAATTTGTGGTGGTTCCTTTTGGTCTTACTAATGTTCGAGCCACCTTCATGTGTTTGATGAACAATGTGTTGCGTCCTTACCTAGAAAAATTTGTGATAGTGTATATTGATGATATATTGATATACTCCAAGAATGAGGAGGAGCATGTTGAGCACCTAAAAACGGTGTTGAGATTTTTGAGAGAGCATAAATTGTATGCCAATCTCAACAATTGCAATTTCTTTCAGTCTCATATTCATTACTTGGGACATGTTGTTTCCAAGGAGGGAATATCAGTGGAATCACAAAATATTAAAGCTATCATGGAGTTGCCAACTCCTATGAATGTGGATGAGGTCAGATCATTCATGGCACTAACAGGTTATAAAGGCAGTTCATTAGGAACTTCTCAAGGATTGGCTATCCTATCACATATTTTCATAGGAAAGGGAAGAAGTTTGAATGGTCTAAAGAGTGTGCAACTAGTTTTGAGCAATTGAAGCATTTTCTTACAAATGCTTCGGCCTTGAAGATTGCAGATCCTGATAAGGAGTTCGTGGTATTTAGAGATGCTTGCAAGGAAGGACTTGGTGGAGTCTTGATGAAGGAAGGGCAGGTGATATGCTATGAGTCAAGGAAGTTGAATGAGCACGAGTGGAATTATGTGACTCACGATCTTGAGTTAGCAGTTATCATTCATGCATTGAAGATGTGGAGACATTATCTTCATGGCAGGAGGTTTTTCTTTATGAGTGATCACAATGAGTTGAGGTACTTGTTTGACCAGCCCAATCTGAATTCCAAGCAAGCTAGATGGCTGGATACCCTCAATGAGTTTGACTTTGAGATCAGATACATCAAGGGCAAGGAGAACAGGGTTGTAGATGCTCTTAGTAGAAGAGTGTAGGTGAATCATATTTCAATTGTGAGCTCTTATGGGATATATTTACATGAGAATATCTTGAATGCAAGGCAACATGATGCAAGGTACCAAAGAAAATACTTCACAATGGGTTGAGGTACTTTTTTGACCAGCCCAATCTGAATTCCAGGCAAGCTAGATGGTTGGATAACCTCAATGAGTTTGACTTTGAGATCAGATATATCAAGGGAAAGGAGAACAGGGTTGTAGATGCTCTTAGTAGAAGAGTGCGGGCGAATCATATTTCAGTTGTGAGCTCTTATGGGATAGATTTACATGAGCATATCTTGCATGCAAGGCAACATGATGCAAGGTACCAATAACTGAAGCAGAGACTGCAACAAAAAGGTGAAGGTGATATGGATGAGGAGTATCACCTCATGGAAGATGGCTTGGTGAGATTCAGGAAAATATTTATGTTCTAGATACCAATGATCTCAAGAAGCTTATCTTGTAGGAGTTTGATGTTAAGCCATATTCAGGCCACCCACTATATCATAAGAATTTGAAAGTTGTTAAGAAGTTCTATCATTGGATAAACTTGAAGAAATAGGTGGTTGAGTTTGTTGTGAAGTGCCTGAACATCATCAGGTGAAAGTACAGTGTAATCATCTAGGTGGTTTGTTGCAGCCTATTCTTATTCTAGAATGGAAATGGGAGGTCATTTCCATGGACTTATTACAAGTTTTTTGATGACATCGAAGCAATATGATTTCATCATGGTTGTGGTTGATAGGTTGAGCAAGGCAACTCACTTCTTGTAGTGAAGTCTACAAATTCAGCTAGTGAGGTAGCTTAGCTCTTCATTGGGGAGATAATGATGTTGCATGGTGTTCCTAAGAATATCTTATCAAACATAGATTCCAAGTTCACTTCCAAGTTTTGGAAGGGTTTGTTTGTAGGCTTCGAGACATATTTAGCCTTTATCATCCGCAGACAAATGGACAAACATAAAGGGTTAACAAGATTCTTGTGGATATGTTCAGGATGTATGTCATGCATCAACAACAAAAGTGGGAGGAGTATCTTCCACTGGTGGAGTTTTCATATAACAATGGGTATCAGGAGTCCTTGAGGATGAGTCCATTTGAGATTCTTTATGGGCAGATTTGTAATAATCTTATCAGCTGGAGTGATCAAGTGAACAAGGTACTGATTGGACCATATATGTTGGTTGATATGGAACGAGAGATGTAGGTTATTAAGAGGAATTTAAAGGAAACACAAGACAGGTAGAAGAGTTATGCAGATCAACATAGAGCATACAAGGAGTTTCAAGTTGGGGAGCATGTGTACTTGTGCATCAAGCCCAAGAGGAGCTCTGTCAGGATTGGGTCATGTGCCAAGCTGACACCTCGGGATTGTGGGCCTTTTGAGATCCTTGAGAGAATTGGACCAATGGCCTATCGACTTGCACTGCTGCCAACAATGAAAACCCATGATGTTTTCCATGTTTCATTGCTTAAGAGATATGTGTAGGATGTAGATCATGTGATTGATTAGTCTGTGTGGCAGGTGTAACCAGAGGGAGAATTCCAGCTAGAACCTCAGTGCATTTTGCAGCGAAAACAACTCATGCTTTGGAACCAAGAAATAGAGAAAGTTAAAGTGTAGTGGAAGCACTTTTGGCCTGATGAAGCTACATGGGAGATGATTGATCATATGCAAGTTGTGCATTCTTCCTTATTTGCTAGTTGAGCAGATGTGTTTGGTTTATGTGTTTTGGTTTATATATATGCATATGTGTATTGTAAATACTGCAATGAGTTGTGTTTATAAAGCTCCAATAAGCAGTATGTTGTAAATACTTCATCGAGTTGTGTTATAAAGCTCCAATAAGCAGTATGGTGTTCATGTTTTCATCAGTTTGGTATGATGCAAACACTGCATCAAGCTGTGTTATAAAGCTTCATAGGCAACATGTTTTGTTGGTTATAAGCATAATTTAAAAAAAAATGGGACACGTATTCCAAGTTGAATGGTGGGTAAACATTATAGTGTGCATCAGTTGTGGTTCAATAATGGCTATGGAAATCGGCAAAGGAAAAAAGGCGATAAATGGAATTTAATTATGAAAATAAAGGAAAATAAGAGAAAAGGAAGGTGAAGAGACACAAATTTGCACGCAAGGGAAATTAGAGGAAAAATGAAGGAAAATGAGGCATCAATAATAAAAAGGCATTAGAAAAATAAATCACAACTTTAGTTAGTTCAATTTTGGTTCTCTCCTTTCACACTCTCATTCTCTCATACTCTTGCACACTTAGAGCATTCTTGGAGCACTCTAGCATTCACTTGGGTTGAAGAAAGAAAGCAAGGGAAGCAAGGATGTGCAAGGAGATAGTTGGATCAACAACTACAACACGCTTACTTTGCAAGTAACATGTTGCATGTGTGATATCTTTAATGGTTTTTGGATGCATGGTATATGCATGTGGTTCATTGGTTATGTGTTCTCATTCACATGGAAATTTTCCTGGATTGACAATGGTTTCAACCATTCCTTTCCATTTCCTGTATAGCCATGGTGTAGTGGGTTCATCACTTGTTTTTTCTGATTGGTTCTCAAGTTTCCCATGGTTGTGGGTTGGAAAAAATTCTTTAGAGACCTTAAAAACTTGGGTTACTTAGAGGTTGTGGGTTGAGTTACTAGTCCCTAAAGCCTATGGGTTGGGACAAACGCTTTGGAGCCTTGAAACAACTCGAGTTCCCTGGAGGCTGTGGGTTGAGTTACTAGTTACTGGGGACCTAGACAACATGGGTAGTGACAATTCTAGTTGATGTTAGTGATTTCTGGACAATAGAGGTGAAATCAATGTGGTTGAGGGTTGAGGTGGTTTGGCCTTTGGAAGCCTTTGTTGGTTTAACCCGTATGATCCCACATTCATGCTTGGAATATGTCGCAAGGGTGATTAGCCGAAAGAGAGATTTGGTTCAGCCAAATCTATGGTCGGGTGGTACATGGAAGTCCCTGACTTGGTTGACATTTTCATATGTTAATATGAATGATTTTCCTATTGTGATCTATGAGCACTTGTACTAGTTATTATGGTGATCTTATCGTTGATTTTTCATTGTTTCTATTATGGTTATATGCATGGTTTTATGATGTTCTCTAGTTATGGCTCTTGTTCATGATTTTATAAGTTACTGGATGGTTGATGAATGCATGGGATAACAAGTGTTGTTGCAGTTAGCTAGAGAGGGTATTGAGCCTTCTTGATGATTTTCAGATGAAGTTCAGAAGTTTATGATCATATATGCATTCATGACCCATAGCTTATGTTTACTATTTGTTTGACGAAATGTTTATCTTGCATTAAGCATGTCCAGTCAAGATCTTGCTCAAGTTTTGACTGCTTATCACTGTTATCCTCATTATCATGATTCTGGAAAGTTATAGGCAGTTTTGGGTAATGGTATGGAGGCTTGTCTGGAAAAGTGGCATAGATCTCGCAACTTCATGCACTGAACAAGGAAATTTGGGTCATAATCACCTACAGACATGCTTATGGGTGCAGTTAGAGCCTCATAACCACACACACATTGTGTCAAGGGTGCAGTCAGGGAGTAAACCTAGTGAAAAAGAGTTCCAACTTAGGGATTGATTGCCTTGGGTGTTTGGTAGGATCTCGAGTGATCTGTAGTCTAGTTTACTTCTGGTTTGTAGGCCCCACTTCCATAACTGAAATTTGGAGGTTGGATCACATCACAATGACAATCAACTCATGTTTACCCTAGAGAGCTTGTAAAAATGGGTAAATGTGGGAGGAGTAGTTACACCGACCCGCCCATGTGGCGAGGATGGCGCGATTCACCTAGAAGTTATTTTGACTCGTGTCACGCAAATACAAGACCGACCAAGTTGCCGATTCGAGTAAGATATATATATATATATATATATATATATATATATATATATATATATAGTGGGGTAGCTTTTGTACTACCTTATAAATAAGAGTGTACATGAAAATTCTGAGTATCTTAAGGTGATCATTCACTAGGAAGACCATACTATAACCAAAGGTTTACTCTCTATAGACAGGCACATGATATCAAAGTACTTACAAAATTAAAAGCAACCATGCAAGTATTGAAAAGCAGGCCTATATGGCCTTGAAGCTTTTAAAGTGCCATTTTTTATTGAGGAGCCTTTGTTTGTCGTTGCAGTTGAGGCCTCTAATATTCCATGAGATAATTTTTATGTCGAGGGTATGTTGGATGTAGGGAAGACATCCGTGATCACCTTGATGCATCTTGATTTAAATAAGACACTCCCACATTTGTCCATGATTTGTTGGTTACTTTTCCTACCTTTTTTATTTGCCTCTCTGTGAGGTTTTATTAGGTCCTTTAATCACTGGGATTGAACTCCAAGAGGCCCTGTGTTGGATAGCCCTGATAAAAATTTTAAGGCGTGGTAGAATTTAAAATATACATGACCTAAAACTTTCAACTTGATGTTTTGGAATAGAAAATATATCTTTTCCCTTTTGGGCTTTAGCCAACCTTGGAAAATCTATTGAGTTTATCTCTATATCCTCATTTTGGTTTAAGGATTGATTTGGGTCCTCTTGTGGGGAAGAAAACATCACTAGTAAGGGAGGCAGGGGAACAACATAAGAGGGTGGCAACATGATTGAGGAGGACGTGCAATATGACCGAGGATGTCGTGGGGAAAATGGGGTCATGCATGACACTTTCAAGAGATTGAAAAGTTAGGGGTTTGGGAGAATATAGGGGGAGAGTGGGTTAAAATGATTGATGGAAGAGGGTTTCTCCCTTGAGGGATTGGGCTGTAAGGTAGGGGTTTTAGGATTCTTAGAATTACCTCCAACTTTTGTGAAGCCCTCATCATCCAAAGTGGAAGGTGCCTTAGGGTTGGAATTTACAACCAATAGAGGGCAATTATGATAAAGATGGCCATATACATGGCATCTTCGACATCGAAAAGGGATGTGCTCATAATCCAGGGGTTCCTTCTATATCCCATCCTGATATAATAAATATCAATGGATTCTGGAAAGCAACTAAAAAATATTCATGTATACACAAATGCAGACATAAGAAATGTGCCTCACTTGCTTGGTTCTGAAGCTTTGACGAAATGGTCGAGGGCATTTCCTATGCCATCTAGAGTTTCCTCATCCCAAAATTCTTGTGGTAGTGAATACGTTTTAATCCAAACTAGTGTTGTGGTAAAATCTTCCTTATCATGCATAGTTCACTTTGTCTAGAAGCGATACAACCCTCATGAGTTAAAAAAAAAAAAATATGGACCATTTTCAAATACCTGAGTTTTGTCTTCAATGTTGGCGAATATTATGGTAAAGAAACCTTTGGCCCCCAATTCCAGAGTACTTGAGATCTAAATGAGTGGAACATGAGATAAGATTCATGACATTTTCCAAATTCCAATATTTTTCATTGCACTTCTCATGTGTATCAAGAAAAATGGATTCCATGCATTCAACATTATGCCTTTTTAGGGCTTGTTGTAAGGTTGGAAGCTTCTCTTCACCATGTCTCATTTCTTCTGTATCCTTGACTTTGATACAAACAATTGTTATCGACCCCTTTAAAGGTAAATTTAGTGTTATTTAAGAAATAAAATTATGGACATTCATCATTATTGCTCAAGATAAATCATGTCCTCTGAAATAATTTGGAAATTTAAAAAAGATCACATATTTTAAAAATTTTCATTATTAATTTAATTTTATATATATTAAGAAATAATATTCATGAATTATAAAACAGTTGTAACATAAATACTATATAACAAAACAAACCATGTATTTTGGAATAATAAAATAGTTGTAACAAAAATAATACAGAACAAGAAAAACTGTGTATATTAAGATGTATGAAAATTTAGATACATTTTATTAAGTAAAATTTTAAAAGAATAATGGTTATAAACATTTAAAACTAATTTTATTAAATAATTAGTTTATATCGAGAGTTAAGATTGATTTAGGCCATCTTTGTTCCTCCCTATAAAGAAACTACATTCCACATGAATACCATGGGCCAATACCATGGGCTGTATTTATAGTTTATCATTATTTTATTTTATTATTTTTATTTTTTTATTGTATAACAACATTTTAACTTAAAAGTCACCAAAACCTAAATTCAATATAACTTATTAAAAAGAAAAAAAACTAACATTATAAAAAACATATATAAAAATATTTACTTGATCTAATGGCCTAAAACATTTCAATCGTCTAACATTTAATCCAATGGCTCAAACATGGACATAGTGGCAGCTAGGGGAGTTGTTTTCACATGTCAAAGAAAAATGTCTAAGAAATCACAATCTCATTCGAAATTATATTGCCCATTTCAAAGGAAAAACCCATTTTGTCTGCATCCATATTGGCCATTTCAAAGGAAAAACCCATTTTGTCTGCATCCATATTTAACCCATTTTGTTTGCATCCATATTGGCCATTTCGAAGGAAAAACCCATTTTGTCAGCATCTATATTTATGCGTGAAGGGAGGGTTTTAATAAAATTAAAAATAAGAATTTTTCTCTATATATAAATATGAAACTTATATAAATATAAATGGCGTTGTCTAACTATTATATGTTTTGGAGTTTTTAGGTAGAATAAATGAAAAAATTTTAGTCAATCTTGGCTTTTCATTATTTAAAATCAACACTTGAAAAACCTCCAAGGCACTCAGATTATATAGAATACACAAATCAAATTGATGATTCCAATAAACTCTTACCCTATTTTGAGCAAATCTCTTAGAAAAATATCCAAAAAAAACCTCAAAAACATATAACGGTTAAACTACAACAATACAAATAATGAAATCTAAATTTTAAATTTACAAAAAATTGAAAAAAATAAAATCTTTTGAAACTTATTGATTTCACGACCGTTAAGGTGTTGACCATCATTTTCAAAACCTACCAAGAACCATGAAAGTTACCTCTACCCGTCATTAAAGCGCTACACAACAAGCATTCAATGACCTTATAGTGGAGTCTGAATTCAATGATTGCTTGACATCATGACACTGCATTTTATATAAAAAATAAAGATATTAAATATATGAATTCACTAAATAGCATATAGAGGAATAAGATTTAAAATGGGTACTAACAAATGGTTACTCTCCTCTATGGTAGAAACAGCCACAAACAAAAGGAAAATGAGAAACAATGAAAAAGAGCACAATAATAAGAACGAGTTAGATTAAGGTAGGGATGGAAATATATATTTATGGATTTGTTTAATTATTTTTATTAGTTGTAGTTTGTGGGGAAATGAATTTATTTTTATTTATTTTTTTATTTTTTTAATTAAAAATATGTTTTGAATGTATTAATTTATTTAGTATTGAGGATGAATTATATTAGATGGTTCGAAATTTTGACTAAATTTCAGTGATGTGATTAATTTGATTATCAATATGGATCACAAAAGTCTAAAATCTAGATTTAATATCTTTAAAAAAATATTCTTAGACACTTATAGAGTTCACAAATCAAACTTGTGATTCCAATAAATTCTTACCAGAATTTGAATAAATTTGACCTAAAAATATGCCTCAAAAACCTCTAAAACTTAGAAATTAAATTACTACTAAAATTTATAAGATGTCTCTTCTTTATATGATAATTGTCAAACCATTACTCATTGCTTATGCCTAAAAAACCTCTAAAACTTAGAACAATTAAATCACTACTATATTTATAAGATGCCTCTTCTTTATATTATAATTGTCAAACCATTACTCATTGCTTTCATAAAGTGAAACTTAGAACAATTAAATTACTCATATTGCCTCTTCTTTATATGATAATTGTCAAATCATTACTCATTGCTTCCACACACACATATATAAGCTTAGTTTAACTTATACATGAAATGACCTTTTCATTGGAATGTGATGATGCAATTTCCAACAAGATTGTGATTTTGTTGTTTAAAATACATTTTTGAGTTCATAAATGGATTCAACAAGCCTACACTGGAATTCTACATATTAAACAACTTAACTCAAGTTTTTAAAATTCTCTGCTAGATTTTGTTTAAAATTAACCATAAAAATGTTCTGAAATAAAGCTATTTCGTCTATAAGTTAGACACCAAAGAAACAAAAAATAACAAACAAAAGGAAAATAAGAAACAATGAAAAGAGCACAATAACAGGGAGCTCAAAAGCTCTAGTCTTTAGATTAAGGTAGGGATAGAAATATATATGTATGGGTTGTTTAATTATTCTATGTTTTACAGTCTTTGATTAGTGAAACATTTTTTGTCAATTTATTTATTTTTTTTGTTTAAAATTCGTTTTTGAATGTATTAGTGAATTTAGCATAGTAAAAAAAAATCTGGGAGCATTTTGCATAGTTCACAAATCAAATTTGTGATTCCAACAAATTCTTATCAGATTTTGGTTAAATTTGATCTTAAAATATGCCCAAGAAAACTTCTCAAACTTAGAACAATTAAACAACTACTATATCTATAAGATGCCTCCTTTTTATATAATAATTGCCAAACCATTATTAGTTACTTACCAAATGATATTTTCACCAACATCTAACTATAAAATCTCAAGCAAGATTGTGATTTTTTATTGTTTAAAATATATTTTTGAGTGCATAAATGGATTCAACACCTTGAATAGGCACTACTAAATTTTGTTTAAAATTAACCAGAGAAAATGCCATTTGGTCTAACTTATAGAAGAAATGACATTTTTTTAAAGCATTTTTCTAGTTATTTTTAAACAAAATCCACCACATAATTTAAAAAACTTGAGTTTAAATTGGTTAATCTGTAGATTTGGAGTGCATAAGGATTTTCCAGTGTGGTGAATCTATTCATGCACTCAAAAATGTATTTTATATAACAAAAAATCACAATTTTACTTGATATTTGATTGTAGATGAAAAAACCATTTAATCTATAAATTAAATTATATCTATATATATTGTTTAAAAACATTTTACGAACCTTAAATCTTTTTCTTTTAAATTATGACACATTCTTTAATGATATCCCATATAAATTTATTTGATATGGATTATAATCCTTAATCATTGAATATTAAAAACAATAAACTTAGAAAATCGACCATAAAGTGAGAAAATTTTAAGCATAAAATAAAAAGCAATAAAACAAGAAGCCTATCTCACAATAATCTATTAAAAATAGATAAATATTCTTCTCCTAATTGCCGCGAATACTCTCCCCATACAGCAATAAATATGGACCATTGTTTTTTCAATTCATATCTAACATTTAATTAATAGTACATTAATAAACGTTGATAAAACATTTTTTTTATTAAAAATAAATCACAAAAATAAGTTTTAATAAAATATTTTATTTTTAAAATTTTTTACTACCAAAGTGAATCACAAAATTTTCTTATTCCAAGATCTTCTACTACGATTTTCCGTAACTTTAAATAAATTTGTACTATTATCGATATCCGATTTCTTCGAAGATTTGACTCACCAAATCCTATGGATAGTTCATCGGAAAAATAAGTGTCGTACTCCATTATTTAAATCTTTAACACAACCACCGAAAGTTTATATACCTTCTACTAAAGTTGGCAAAAAAAATCGTCTAAAATAAAGGACGAAAAGGGTTGGCATGAACTCATCTTTCGGCGGAAAACATAAAATATTGCACAAGTAAAGAATATATAATGGCTCCAAATTGAGCCGCCAAACTTGAACTCGTTGACTAAATATAGCGAAAAATTGGTTTGTTCTAAACATTTTATATCTCTAACTTTATATGGGAGAGTTTTCACCATAATACTGTTAACGTTTTTTGTATTTGTGCTATGGAGAATCTGACGTGGAGCGCTTTTGAATTAGACACTTCTTTTGAGAGGAGGGTTCTACGATTGGGAAGAGGCCACACGGAGTCTGACGTGGACGGATTTTAAATCAAACGCTACTTTTCTGGGTTGCACAAATTGGAAGCCGCCACGTCATCATACATTAGGAGGAGAGAGAGGCTCGGAAAGGAAGCCGAAGAAAATTGCTTTTTTTTGGGAGCCCGATAACAGCATGGAGCTCTATGGATTTACATCACAGCAGTAGCTGTAGCGCAGAAAAGGTTTATGGATATAATTTTACATTTTTTTGACGGGCTTTCTGATTCGGATCGGCCCAACATTTGTTTCAGCCCCCGATTTCTCGATTTCCAAGTGGCCGTCTTTTGAGGGGAATCGGCGGCTCCTTCTGGGCTTTAGGTGGAGCTGAGGGGGTTTGGTGGTGTGTGAAATTCCATGGTGTGTTTTGCCGAAATTGGTGAGCAGGGTTTGTTAAGACTGGGTTTTTAGTGAAGACGGCAGAGGAGATTTGGGATCAAACGCCATGTTGAGCCCACAGAGGACGGGATGGGGTTCACCTGTTTCTCCGTCAACAGATGGGAAGGAGAAGAATAAGGGTATTGTTGTTGTTGCGGCGTCACCGGAAGTTAGAAGCCCGGTTAGTGTTAATAGGGGAAGCTCTGTGAATGAGAATGAGATGTGGAAGCGGCTCAGAGAAGTTGGGTTGGATGAAGAGACTCTCCAGAAGAAAGACAAAGCCTTCTTAGTTGCCTACATTACGAAATTGGAATCTGAGGTGAGACTTACTACACAGCATTTTTTTTTTCGCATAATTTTCTTGCTGCTTTTTGCATGGATCTCTATTCTTTATGTAATTTAGCTCATTTTTCATGTTGATATTTTCATTTTGGTAATATGAACTGAATCTCTGTATACCCAGAAGGCCTTTTCTGAACCTATTTATGTATTTTTCACATACTTGCATGTACTGCAAAACCCTCCGTAAGTATCAGTCAGCCCATTAAAACAGAATTACCATATACGCGCTAGTCATAGTGTGAGCGAATAGACCATGATCAACATATAATAATTTTTGAGGCTATGTATGTTTTCTTTCACACAGTTATGCATGTATTCGAAAATCCTCCTTAAGTATCCGTCAGCCCATTAAAACAGAATCAACATATATCCTCTAGTTATATTACGGATCATGATGATCAAATTTGGTAAGCACCTACATGCCCATAAGCATGGAGTTATGCTTAAGCTCTGACCCTCACCAGCTCAAAATAAAAAATCTGGTGAAAGTGGATAGACCATGATGATCAAAATTCGTTAATGGCTTGTGCAGTTCTCCCAAGCCACAGTGAGAATGTGGGTTCTAATCATGGAGTTATTATGTTTGAGTTTCACCAGCTGAAATTAAAAAAATCTGCTCATGTTTAAAAATGCTATTTGTTAAACGTATGGTATTCCTGGGCGCTTTTGGTGAGAACAACTACTACAAGCTCCATTTCCCATATCTAGTTGAATTGTGTCCCAAGTCACTGAACAAAGAAAACTATTTGTGCTCAAGGTATTTATTCCAAAGAAATGGAATTTGAAATCAAGATCTAGGCAGCTTTGGGAAGTGAATTGATAACAAAACAGTTATGGTATTATGGAATCTGGTGCAGACATGCGAATGCCCCGTATGTAGTAATCTTACACATTAGAGGAGGTGCAGGTATTCCATGTTTTGTCAACATGTGTGCTGTATAGTTTGTGGATGAAAGATATTTAAGTTCTTAGCTCAAAATATCGTAGAATTTAAGACCGACATATGATAAATTCTTGGGGTCTTGTAGATGGAACTGTCACTAACATTTATAGCAACATTGCAGTGTTTCATATCAAGGGAAGAGAAATGCTAGGACCCGGGGGTTTTGGAGTCGTGGATATTGTAGAGAGAAATCTGCAAAGATGGAAATACTCTAACGCAAAAGTAAGAGAACTCAACTGCAAAGTAAAGGAAAAGAAGAATTGAAGGAGTAAGGACGTAACAGATCCTAATCTGTGAAAACAGGTTTAAGAATTTGTAAAAGCAACTTATTAAAATGGGCAGCATGCAGAATAAAGCTGTGATTTTTTTTGGAAAATGATTCATATATTTCCTCAAAGAAGAACTAAGTACAACGGAATGCAACATAGGCACATCATACAGACAACTTGGGAACCAGGAAAATCCGTGTCAACAAAAGCTAACAAGGTCATCATACGAGCCTCGGCCCACATCGGGAGGGAAAAAATATCATGGCAGAATTTGTGTTCATGAATTTAATGGAGTAGAGCCAACTCCTACTTAAAACTCTACAAATCCGAAATAGAAAGGGGATTAGGAACCTCATTGAAAGTAACTTTACAATGGTATTGATACAAAACCAATTGCAACCAAATGATCTGAAAACCAAAGTAATTTGCAGTTGTTCCTGACCATTTATGTGCCCTGCAGGCGGAGTCCCTTCCGATAGAGTGGAGCTACAATCAGGGACTGAAATTCAGCCTGAAACCATGAACAAAAAACTTTGGCAGACTGACATTTAAAAATACATGCTGCACTGTCTAGACTCAACTCTTACCACACACTTCACAGGCTGAACTATAAATGCCAACTTTGTTTTTGATGGTTTCTTTATATTAAGTTCTTGGGGTGTCAATGCGTTGCAGGTTCAGAAATGTTTCCAAACCTTAAAAAATATTGCAAGTGGCTTATGAAATACATACTGATGTTTTGGCAAATTCTAATTGACAAATGAATATTTTATTGGTTTTATTATCCATGAGCTAAACAATCAAGGTAAGTATCAGACCTGACTAAGGGTAGGGGGATAATCTATTGAAAGCTTGGTTTTTTCTTTCAGGTCAATCCTTTTGAAAGTTTTATATAGGGCCTGTCTCAAACTGATATTTTTCAGAACAGAATAGTAAGGTCCTGGAGGATTCATATGATCCTGATATGGGTCTTGTCTCAATCTGAGATCTTTAAGAACAGAATCGCTACCTCCGTATGAAATAGTTGATAACTGTTTGGCAAAAAAATCTGAAATAACACATCACAGAAGTTTTTGAGCTTGTATAGGGATCTGGTAGCTGCCTATCATTCATTTGAGATGGGAACAAATCAAGTTATATAAATTAGCCAAATATTGTTTAACATGCTTCTCACAGATTTGTCCATAATGGGAAACTCTGCAAAAGTACAAGAAAACAAATACAGCGGAAAAAGTCTTGAAACTTATTGAACTTAGTAACTTTTTTATTATCATATTGAATTGATATGGTGAAAAGATATTTAATAATTGCTACAACAAAAAAATGCTGAAAAACAATTATGATGGAAACTTGTAACATCATGGTGGGGTTCAGATAAGATAAGATAAAATAAGATAATTTTATTGATGTCCTTAAATGACAAAAGTATAGGTCAATGGGACTATAAGATGTAGCCATTCATTTAACACCGCAATGTGTGAGTGTCATCATCATTTTAAATGCTAAAATTTGAAAAGATACAAATGAAAGTGCAATGAGCGAATAGAAATACTTGAGAAAGGTTGAACTGAAAAGGTAAATCCTAGAAAGAGAGGGGAACACTACTGAACATCAGAGATAGAGATAGAGGTAGAAGTAGAGGGGTGGTACAAACATCCCTGTTGTCATCAATCATTGTGAAGAAGCCAATGCAAAGCCTGATAATATTCTCTATGAAAAGCCCAAATGTTGGGGGGGTTTGGTTGAGCATGGGAAAAGCCTGGAAGCAATCCTTTGAAGCTTTTGTAAAATCTGAGGCCCAAGAAAGGAATCTGGTTATCGGTTCCTGGCTGCCCAATCTGGGGGGGCTGGGAGGCCTGCACCATGCAAAGAGCATGTATGTTCCTGTGGCATTGTAGGGGTTACTCGTGAGACGTCTACTAACTGAGCTGGAGGATATGCACTGGCTCACATATCTGAAGTCATCTGCATCTACACAGAAGTTTTACAATGGGGCTTACAACCCAGTTCTCCCTCAGATGGTTCTCAAGAAGTTCCTAAACAAATATCTAGCTTAATTTCTCCATGGAATCAAAAACTACCGGAATGCTTATAACAGCTGTATTCGGAAAAGGGATGAATTTCTGTGTAAATAAGAATGACCGTGATTATTTTATGCGAACATAATCATCAAAATACTATCAATTTTTGCTACATAAAAGCATAGGATTAAGGCATTACTGTAGAAAATAATGAAATAAATGATCATATCATTGCTTTAGAATACTTTCAATGTGTTAGTTGATCCATATAGAGGACAATAACTGCGACTGCCTGTATGATATAAGATGAAAATCTAGGAGGGATCAGTGTGCTAGTGTTAATCAAAGATTGGAAGAGTCACCTTTTCTGTAATTCAGTTGTGTTATAAGTCTGAACGTATTAGATGAACTTTTCACTTGATTAACAAAGGGTTATAGAGTCTTGTAAAAGGTTAAGTTCACATAGCTACAACCAAAATTTTGCTGCATGTTCAGGCATGTTTCAATTATCTGTTAAGGATATGGGGTGCTAGTAAAAGAATCAATCTAGTAGAAGAATCAATAACTAATTGCAAATGCAGTTGCCAAATGGGACTGTTACTAACTTACCTGATAGGTCCTCACTCTTTGTGCTGTGAATAGAGCATACTGGACATGTTGACATGCCCTTCCTGTGAGTTGGACACACAGGGACAAGTGCCTTCCAGAGAACACATCTTGTGCATGCCCAACTCACTAGAAGGATGTGTTCCGATGTGTCAGACCTGCAGGATGGTGGGCCCAGGCCACTAAAACAGCAAAATAAAGAGGCATTTTTCACGGTGACACACTATTTCTTCATGGAAAGCCTAGTAGACACTGTGCAGAGAAGGAAAATGGGGGTTTCTTACAATGGTCCTTCTACCGGTTGCCATTATTTTGCTGAGTTTATCATTTCTCAATCACCAGTGGTTTTTGTCTATATAATTATATTTTATTTCTGTAAATTTTTAAAAGTAGGATACTTTTTCCTTTATCCTTTATATGTGTAGGTGTGCGTACTATTTAGTATTTGCGTGTCCCTGCATGTCCCCTTTTGGTTGTCTACGAGTCCCTTATCAGATACTTGAATCCATGTGCCCCCTTATCTCCATGTCAGGTAACATAGGGCTGGCGGCATTTTAACTGGTTGAAAGCACCATCCAGAGTTTGACAGTTTTGCCTGTTGCTATTGGATACACTCTGAATAGGCATCAAAGAAAGCTCAAACATGGGGTCACTCCAAAGTTCAGACACCTGTGCAGGGCTGCAGGCTTTGTGGAAAATGCAAATTTCTTGAATTACACTTTCATAGCTTACATGCTTTTCAAAGTAGACGGGTGTTTTTAGCAATTCATCTGGTCCATTAGCCAAGATATAATATGGTTGGATTGGCTTAGTTAGAAGGCATGGATAGCCTGTCAATGGATTTAGTGGGGCACGGGAGCTTCAAAGAGACAGAACTTCCCAAGACCTGCAATAAATAGGTAGTTACAGTGACAATGTGTTGAATTTGACTGGAAATGCTTCCATTTTAGTGGAATTCATGGTTTCATGTGCTGCATGCACAAAAGCACCTTTCATGCAATGAATGCATGGATAGCATCCCTGGGACCCCAGGACACACCTTGCATCTTAGTGATGCAACCAGGAGAACATCCCTGAGAATGCTGACTGTATTCTATGAATCTGCCCCTTTCCCAATTAAACAAAAAATCAATGTTACATTTATCGTTATTGGGAATTTGTTGCTGGGGGTATGCAATATTATGGAAAATATCGGAAATTGTTGGGCAACTTAAAAGATACATATGGTTTTCAAATTTATAAACTTCCAAAGCAACATCAACATCAAACAAAATGTTAAAAACATTGCTACATAAATATGAAAATAAAATTGATATATAAGATGTCTAAGCTGTCAAGTAGTACATCAGACATCAATACTGAAATATCATATCTGTCCTGAGTCATAACTCCTGACAGGATGATACAAAATCATAAAAAAACAAAAAGATTATCACATTAAATGAATCATGGCATTGAAAACAATGGATTTCCCCCTGTTTGCTTGATGGAAAATGGTCACAGCATCCTCAGAAGTCAGTCTCCTAACTCACTTTTGCAAAAAGAGGGTTAAAAAACCAAGATTTTGGTTATAAAGTGATATTGAGGAATACAGAGCGATAGTTTTAAATTATCGCAATAATTTCAAACCCTCAAATTATCACGATATATACAGGTGATAATATCTCCATGTCAGATTTTGGCAATATTATAGTGATAAGTGTAACACTGCAAAAAACATTAATAAAGATTATAAACCAAGCCTAATGACTAACTGGGCCCACCCTACACTAAAAACAAATTTATTTGACCTAAAAACAAAATAGTAGCATCCTTTGCATCCGGGAGGGATCCAATTTCTATTGTTGTGCAGGCAGCAGCAAACATTTTTAGCAGTGTTCCGTCTCTGCTTCTGCACCCACACCCATCAACCTTGATAACCCTGGTTTCTTTCTAATTTTTGTTATACCAACCTACGTTTATTATGTTTTACACTGTTTTCTAAATCGGTGACCATTTTGAAATTTTCCGAACATTACAAGTCATCCAATCTTGGTAGGGTTGATTGTTAAGTATACTAACCCTGTTAGGTGGATATCAGATGGACAGTTTTTTTTTGGGATTTTCATTACGACTATTTGGTGCCTTCCACCCTTAATTTTGTATGTAATGAATATAGTTATTTGTTTGTTTTCTTTGTAAGATTGCACATTCATTCATGTAGTTGACGAGGAATTTGGTTACAAGAGTATTGACTCTTGAGTATATTCAGGCATTTTCTTTGCAATGGGAATTGAATGAATAGAAGTGCTGGATTCCGATTTATAGTGCTTTGTGCTCCCAATTTTGAGTAGGTTCGTGTTACAAATGTTTTTGGATTATCTTCCTTACAGAAACAGAATAAAATCGATGTTGGAGGGTTGCAAAATAATTTTTTATCCTTTGAATTTTGTTTGAATACCTTTACCCCTCTCAAATAATCTCTTAAATTATATGATTGTGAAAGCATCTTCATCTTCATGTTCAAAAACTGACATAAAACTGTTTTGACCTAAGTTACAGGAAATGTGGGTCTAGGGCCCGTTTCCCTAAAAAAACGAAACGGAAATGCTGAAACGCATACTGTACGGCCGGGAAACACATTTCCGGCCATACTGGTACATTTCCCGTACGGGAAACTTTGCTAGTACGGTCGGAAACACGTTTCCAGGCCGTACTTAGTGTTTTTTTTTTTTAAACTAAATTATTTATTATTATTATTATTTTTTTGTTTGGTTTTTGTGCCTTTTAATATTATTTTAATTGTTTTTTTGTCTCTTCAATGCTGCTAGATGGATTTATAAACTTATAAAAAGACGATTTCACATAACATTTCTTAAATGTCCTAAATTCTAATATAAATTTAAATCTATATATATATATATATATATATATATATATATATATACCGCGTTTCCCCGTTTCCAAAATTTGGGGAGGTCGCGTTTCGTATCGCTTCCCGTTTTGGAAACTTGTTTCCGTTTCCCCGTTTCGTGCAACTTAGGTTTTGACTATGTAAAGCACTGGAACCACAAGATTCTTCCCAGAGAGATACCACTGCCCCCCAGTCAAATTTAGTCTAGATCTATAGTATTATTAGTTATATACCTGAGCAGATTACCAAAAATGATATGTTTCATAATGCCAGGGGATTTTTTTAGTAGCTTCATATCTCCTCCCAATTCTTTTCCAAGAGTGAAATGTTTTATAGAATATAAAACTTCTGTTAAAGGACTAGCTCAACAGAAGTACCTGTTTATCACAATTGGTTATTCTAAATTGCATAACTTATCTGAAAGTTATGAGTTTATATTTCAGTATGCTTTTCCTAGTGAACCACTTTAAGGATGTGTTGAAAATTATGTATATGAACTTTGAAGCAGACAATTTTAAGTGCACACAATATTTTATAACCAAAACTTTGAAGTTTGTTAAACTTGTGCAATTTTGGATTTAAATTTATGTCTGGTTTGGAGGCTATCTATTGGATAGGGTTAGTTGTGTTCATATTTCCCTTGCTTTCACTGTAGTTTTCTTCTGCATTTAATTTTGATTTGGTAAAATCCATTTTTGGCTCTCTTTTACACTCTCAAACTGTGGACATGAATCCGTCAAATCCATATCGTATGTTTATATCATTCGTTTCACCTTTATGAATCTAAGCCCAGAACCTATGTTTTATGCTTTTGAACAATTAGTTTGTGATGAGAGGGCTAATAGATTATATTACTTGTATTTCTTTGACCTTATTTTAAGCTATATTAGATTAGCATGTTGCATGTGCTTCATATCCTACTTTCAGTTTAAATAAATAATCAGGGGTCTCTTTCATTGTTAATCCGTTAATTATTTTGACCTTGTTTTGATTTGTCCACAAAAAGGAAAACAAATTAATCTGCAAGGAAAATACGAGAAGGTAATTTTATTAATGTCCATACAAATGACCACAAAAGTAGGTCAGTTGGACTAAAGGATTACATCTGGAAGTGACCAGATTTGTTCAATGGGACTGGATAGTACATTTGATGAGATACGATTCATCATGGGATTACCTAAAGCAATCCTCATCTAAATAAGATTAAAAAGCATGCACAAAAACAGTGATTTGGTATTGCAGCAGATGGCCTAAGTCTAAATGTGTGGAGTCTGGATTGATAAGATTTTTTATTTGGCAGGGGAGGGTGGGGTTGGCAGGGGGGCGGAGAGGGAAGGGGCGATTTTAAGAAGTAAATTATCCTTTAATTTAACTATGCTACAATGCAAAACATAGAATTCCTTAATATTTCACTTGGTTGCACTTCTGTTGACGTTGTTATGTTTTAAATTGTAACAATTTACTTTTACGACAAGTCTCTGGCTACGCTCCTAAGTTCTAACCTGTATATGTTATAGTGGAAAAATAACATTCCGATTTTTAATGCCACATTTGATTTTATATTTTGGTTTGCGATGAGTTGGATAAATTCATATTCTTCTTGGTTTTGTGTTGAGTGCGCAGCTATATGATTATCAGTGTAATATGGGGCTTCTTTTAATAGAACGCAAGGAATGGACATCCAAGTATGAACAAATGAAGCTTTCTGCAAGTGAAGCTGAAGAGAAATTTAAGCGGGAACGAGCTGCACTTTCAACTGCTATAGCTGAAGCACAGAAGCAAGAAGAAAGCCTGAAGAAGGCTTTAGGTGTTGAGAAGCAATGCGTAGCTGATGTAAGGCCCCAATTCACCATTTTTGGCACCGAGCCATCATTCCATTTTATCGAAAGCACTGGCATCCTTTTTGGTTTCCTTAAAATACTAGCCTTTGCAAGGTTTTATTTAGTTTAGTTGAGCTGGTGTGTTTTTCTTAATTTTTTTGCTGCTGTGTCTTTTTTTTTTCAGAGTGTAGTGTTTCTAAAATCTGTTTTCATAGTCACTGCATACCAAGTTACCAACTCTTTGCTGTCGCTAATAGTCCTTGTATTATTCATTTGATATATGGGAATTCTGAGTAGCTGGACGTTTGATGTTAACAACTTAACCACTGTGCTTTCTGAAACATAGATATAGGTTCTTGCTTGAATTTTAGATTAGTAAGTGTTTATAACTTTATTATATTGGCTCTGTCTGTGATCATTTTATGATGTAATAAATACCATTCCTCTGATTGCATGTGTGTATGTTGTGAATCCTGGAGAGGTAATTGACAGCACGTCACACCCCAGTCTCAGGAACACAGTATTTGTTTTTTTTCTCTGCTGATAAGCAACAAAATGCAGGTTGAAATTTTTTAAAGGCCTCCAGTTTTCCTTGAATTTTCTCCTCATCACTTGTGTGTAACTCCCTGCAGAAAATCATGATGTCAGACTCTAGTTCACCTAGTGAAGGAAGGATTTAACTTTTTGAAATTTAACACCTTTTCCAGTGGATTAAATTATTTGATGTACAGAGGAAGGAATACATTACCTTCCTATGTATAATGATGAAAACAAATTTACTATTTTAGGTTATGATGTTGCATCATGAAATGGTAAACAATTGCTGCTATTACTTTCACGACTCCTAACGACTTTTGTTTTTATTATCAGGCATATTTTAAACACAGCAGATGACATGTACAGTTAGAAACATCTGCATTGCCTTTCTTGCAAACTAAAATAAGCTTGCGTTTTTAGTGTCCCATATTTATCATGGTATTTTCCCGTGGCAGTTATCATAATCTTTTCCATAATTGACAACTTGTGATTTTGACATGTTGCTTTGGCTTTTCATGACTGAAACATGTCTTTTAAAAGGCCAATTACATTGACTGGTCGAGTGCTGTCAAATGAAAGAGAATATCCCTAGTGGTTAGACTTCTATTATCATCAACATTAGTGACATTGTTAATTGTCTGCGATTCCTGTCACACAGTAACAGGCAACATAGATTGTGCACATGTTTCTTGGTGCAACACTCTGATTTCTTTGTATAGGGCATTCTATTGCATTATTGCATGCAATGCAAAAGTGTTGTGCAATTGTCAGGGGAAGAGATATATTTGAAGCTGTTGCAAGAATAAAATTTGAAATTGTAGTGATCAGACCATTGTCAGCTTGTGCTATTATTCTTCATTGGATGTTCACTCTGTTTCACCATTTTTTATGTGCAATTGGCGCAGCTTGAGAAGGCTTTACATGAGATACGTGCTGAATGTGCTGAATTAAAGTTTATATCTGACAATAAACTGGCACAAGCTCGTGAGATGGTGGCCGCTACTGAAGAAAAATTTCTTGCAGCTGAATCAAAGTTGCATGCCGGAGAAGCCCTGCAAGCAGAATCCAACCGTAAAAAGGCTGATGCAGAAAGAAAATTACAGGAAGTTGAAGCTCGTGAAGATGCACTTCGAAGAGAGCGGCAGGCTTTCAAGTCTGAGTAAGTAGGACAATATTGCCACAGGGTTTGTCTTTGGCAGCTATTCTAATAATTGAATTACTAGTATTCAGTAAGGGATGAGAGACTTGTTTGCCACTTTAGCTTAATTCAGTGATGCATTTAATGTAGCTGTTTACATCTCAGGTGCTAGCTTTCATTTGCAGCTATGCCCTCAATATTTTTTCTCTGAATTGCTTTTTGTGTTTGGATCCGTGAGCTCTGCTAGGGTCTAGTGTCCACTTACATGTTTTGAAGGCAGATCCATTGGTCTGATAAATTGCTGATTGTTTGGATTAGCTGCTATAGTTCTGAAGGACAGTCTTGATTATACTTATGGTCCCTACATTGTTGAAGTTGAATCAATTGGTTTGCCTTTTATATTGTATGTCCTATTGGGAGCATATTTTTAATATGTTATTGAATATGACTTCTTGTATTTGTTTAGATGTGAATCCCGTGAGAAAGAGCTTGTTCTTGAGAGGCAAAATCTGCGAGGATGGGATAAAAAGCTTCAGGAAGGCCAGGAAAGGTTGCTGGAAGGCCAGAAATTCTTAAATCAAAGAGAAGCACATCTCATGGAAAGGGATGAGGCTTTAAAACAAAGTGAAAAAGAGTTGCAGGGTTTGAAAATTAATGTTGAGAAAGAACATTCAACCTTGAAAGAGAAGGAAGCAGAATTGAGAACAAGCTTGGCTGCTCTAATGACTCGAGAGGAGGTGCATATTTTATTAGCATGATTTTTATTCATGTTATGCTCATAAGTTCGTGGATATTTGTTTGCTTTATTAGCATTTATTTTTGTTCAAGATAATGCTAATAGAGTTATGGACTTTTTTGTTTACTTGATAATGCCATTTTTGTGTTATCTTAACTATTGTCATATGCAGGCTGTTGTTAAACAAGAAGTTATTGTAGACAGGAAAGAGCAAGAGCTACTTGTTCTTCAGGAAAAGCTTGCAAATAGAGAACGTGTAAGTTCTCTTCCTGCAAAATAATCTTTTCATTGTACGTCAGTATATTATACCCTTCTTTTGAGTGCCAAGCACTCTATTGGAGCAATGGTGCTTTTCCAGATGGAAAGAATAATGGAAGAAGGAATTGTAAATTTCACTTAAACCAGTTTTTTCTGTATTTACCCTATTGCTTATTACCATTTAATCTTGTATGTTCCAAATAATATTTTACTGTCTTACATTGTGGAGTTTAATGGAACTTATATGTTTACTTGTGTTAATTCCAGGAAGAGATTCAAAGGCTTACTGATGAACACAAGGCCACACTTGAAGCAATCAGAATTGAGTTTGAAGCAGAATTGGAGCAGAAACGCAGGTTAGTTGAAGACGAATTAGAAAACAAGGAAAATGCAGCTGATTTGAGGGTGCTTGAAATTGATCGTAAAGAGGAGAAACTAAGTAAAAGAGAACTTCACTTGGAGATGAAAGCTGAAAAGTTAAAAGAGAAGGAAAATGAACTAGAGTTAAGGTCAAGGACTTTGAAAGAAACGGAGAAAACTTATAAGACTGAGGAAAAGGAAATGGAAAAAGAGAAGAAAAAGCTGGAGATGGAAAGAAAAGAAATAAACAATGCAAAGCAAGAACTCCAAAAGTTTAAGGCTTCCCTGGAGGGCGAGAGATGCCAAATTCTTAAGGAACAACAGAGATTAGAGCTCACTAAAAATGAGAGGGACGAGTTGCTGGATTTGCAAACCAGACTGAAAGAAGAGATTGATGACTTAAGAGCTCAGAAACATGAATTATTGAAGGAAGCTGATGAGTTAGATGTAGAAAAGGAAAAGTTTGAGAGGGAGTGGGAAATTCTTGATGAGAAAAGAGAGCAACTCAGGAAGGAACTAGAATGGGTTGATGATGAAAGGAAGAAAGTACCAAAATGGCTGAAGGATGAAGAAGAAAGATTAAAGCAAGAGAAGATTGTGTTGAGGGAAGAAATAAAGCGTGATGCAGAAGGTCTCCGTCTTGAGAAAGAGGCTTTTGAAAGCAGTATGCAGCATCAACGAGCTGTGTTGTTTGCCGAAGTTCAGAGGGAGAGGGCAGATCTTGTCCAAGATATTGAGTTGCGAACCAGGGAATTGGAAAACAGTATTGAAAGGAGACGGGAGGAGTTAGAGAGGCATTACCAGGAAAAAGAGGCATCATTCCAAAAAGAAAAAGACAAAGAAATGCAGTATATTAGTGCACAAAGGGAACTGTTACGTAAGGAAACAGAAGAAATTAAATCTGGAAGACAGAGACTTGAGAGAGAAAGGAAGGAAATTACCACAAATCAGGAGCACACAGAGAAAGAGTGGTCTGAAATGAAGAAAGATATTGAAGAACTCCAGATCCAAAGAGAAAAGCTCAAGGAACAGCGAGAGTTACTGCACAGGGAAAGAGAAGAACTACGAGCACAGCTTGAAGAACTAAAAAAATTAAAAGATGAATTAAAAATGACAGAAGAGAGCTTAAAGTTTTCTGAGCAGCAACTATCACAGGTCAATATAAATGAGTGTGAAGTTATTTCTCCTGGACATGGTATTTCTTGGGCGGCACCTAAACAGAATGTTTTTGCTGTGCCAGAGAATGCAAATATTGAGTTTAATTCTGGAATATCTCCTGTGAGAACACCTCCAAGTGCTTCAACTCCTAGTCCTTTGACATGGTTGCAGAAATGTGCTTCAAGGATTTTTAAACCATCCCCTGGGAAAGAGGCTGAATCTATTTTTCAGAAACAAGAAACTGAAAGAGCAGAAAATTTGGTTCCTGCAAGAGTACCAGGAGCATGGATTGATCCTGTGTCCTCTGCTGGGAGACAGAATAACAATTTGGTTGAAAATGCAAAGAATGCTAGTGAGCAAGTAGATGGTACACTTTATTCCAGGCCTGTTATGAACATCACCCAGTCTGAAACATCCTTTCTGGGTGGCAGCAAAGGTAAGGCAAATGCTAAAGGTAACCTTAGAGTTTTCAGAAGAACACGTTCCATAAATGCTGTTGTACAGGAAGCTAAAGAGATCCTTGAAGCGCCTTCTGAAAGAGAGAATAATGAGTCAGACCATGTAAAGGAACCTGTGCATGAAACTCTTTTGAACTCAAATGGTAATGGTGATACTACATTGAATGCAGAAGAGGCAATGAGGCATAAAGAAAATTCTGCTACAGAAATTGATGAGGAAAGAGAGGACTCAATTGATAATGGTAAAAAGAATTTGCATTCTGGACGGAAGAGACGCCACAGGTATTCCTCTCGAGATACAAGTGAACACAATACCGAGGTTGTTGAAATTGAATGTGAGCTTACTAGTGGTGGGCATAGAAAGAGACATCAGCGAGTGACCACAGATAGCCGAGGACTGGAAACTCCAAATGGGAAACACTATAATTTTAGAGATTCCACCATGTAAGTTTTGCTCATTGAGTTCATGTCAGTCTTCCCAATTTCTTAATTTTGCTGCTTGTAACTATTCTATACAAAGTCTTAATATGCATTTTCATTTTTTCTGAATGCAGTGCTAATATGATTGCACCACACATGGCATCTGCTGAGTGCAAAGATAAGGATGCTTCCCATGGGGAAGAACAAGATCCAAAGAATCCTGTTGAAAATAATATGGACGAAGTTAGTCAGGAGCCCCAGGAAGTTCTTCATTACAAACTTACAAAATCCAGTGTGGCTGAAGTAAAGTTCAAAGTGCTTCCCCATGGAAAGAAGCAAATTTCAAAGAGACCTCATCAGAAAACTTTAGAAGAGTTTGGAGGGGAACTTCTGGAAGGTTATTCACGTGAGCTTACAAGAGTACCTGATTCCAGAGGTGACGAGGAGGATCAGGAAGCTTATTCACATGATCTGACAATGGTATGTTGAATATTCTCTAGTGTAGCTAGTGTGAATGCTATCAGAAATGGTTCATTTTGTAAGGGTGTTGAAAGCAACAATAATCTTGTTGAATAAGGAGAGTTTAGTTTCAGTCCAATTTTGTTTCTAGGTTTCCAGTTTGCTGAGATTCAAGATCAAAGTTTTTCTGTCTTGATACGTTGTGAAAACAATTCCCTGTAAAATATCTACTTGTTTGCATGGATTGTTATATGCCAGGTGAAAATCATTGTGTGAGCCATGTGAGTGATATGTCATGCTGGTGAAGTTTACTGCAATATGTCATTTTGTGGGGAGTGGTTTTACTTGGTCATGAAATACTCACATGTATTCCCCTTTTGAATTTTGGAAGGCAACTTTTGTTGCATTATAGATGTACACATGTTTGGGGTGAAGCATTTGACCCATCTATCGAAAAGCTTTGTGCAAAGTTAAGTAAAGAGCTTCATACATCATTTTTATTAGGATCAAGTGACGTGTCTAATATCAACTCTCAGCGTTCAATATGATTAGGTGTTTGGGAACCATATTGAGTGTTGCATCTCTCCCCAACTGGTCAACACACAAGTGTTAGGTCTTCATTTTCATCTAACAAAATTTCCCCATGAGTTATTAAAACAGGTTGCTAATATTAGATGATTTTGACTATCAAAGAGGTTAGACATGTCCATTATATTTTTGGATTTGAGCTGTTTCAAATTATAGCAAAAGAACCATTGCTTTGAGTGATCCTATCCTGTGATGGGTAATAAAATCATCCGAATTGTTGATTTTCTTGCTATTATATAACACAGCTCAAATCCAAAAATATGTTGGACATTGCTTCAAGCTCTGAAAGCCCACATATCTCAGTTATAGTTCCTGCTCACTGCAGCTGTTTTTGACATATGAGCACTGCCTACCTTGTTTGAATAAATCTTTCAGAAGGTGTCTCAAAATCCTAGCCTGTAGGCATATTTCATGGTCATTAATGCCCTCTAATGACTCCATTCTGGCAATCAACTGCCTATGTAGAATATGTGGTATGAAATACCTGGAAAAAAGCATACTTAGACAATTCGTTATTATTTAGGCATATTTATGTGGTTTGAAGATCTCTATGCTTAGCTTAGGTGTACATGTACCCATGCCTGTTTGTTAGCGTTATTTAGCTAGATGTTTTAGCTGTTATTTATGAATTTAGATCTTACAATTAAGGCATTGTTCTAGGGGTTCGTTTGAACCCTCACATTGTATTTTAATCTCCAGAGTCCTGATGTACTTTTTAGTCCCACTGACATAATTTTGTCGTCTTTTATTGGATTTATCTTATCTATGCATTGTTCTATGAGAGTAGCAGGATAGTGTATATCATACTCAGCTATCAGCCTTCAGTTTGAATAGGTAATTGTAGACCATATTGAGTGTTAAGTGTCTCTTCTATACCTCATTAGACAAGTTTTAGGTCTCCCTTTCCTTCAGAAAAAGCAAAACCATGAGGCATTTCAGTGCCATGTTTACTATTGGCACATGGAAGAGGTTAGAGGTCCTCGTTTCTACCAAAAACTATTCTGTGTTGTACTACCAATCATATTGAAATAAATATGTCTGAAGGTGCCCAAATGACTGAGTCCTTAGGTATATTTTGTGGTAGTCAGTGCAATCTAATGATTCCATTCCTGTACTTATATGATCCAGGAAATATATATATTTACTCATCTCATACTTTTAGCAATTTAGTAATTTACACAGATTTTTATATTACTGTACAGAAGGGCACAAAGAGGGGACTGCAGCTATATCTGGTGCCCACATATTTTCTGATTTTGTGCTTCTTCTTAATCTGAAAATCAAAATTTTCCCACATGACAAAACCATCATGAAATCAAAACAGTGCATACATTGCAGATAATCATTTAGTATACTAAATTAGTCTGCATTACAATGCCCCCATGAAGAGATTGACAAAATGCCCATGTGTCTGGGGCCTGGGCTGACTGACCGGTTTCAAAAACAGATTTTTTTCTGAAAATGACAAGTAAGGACCGGTAGCAAGTTGAGCAGCATGAAGTAGAAAGCAGAGGGAGTAGGTCCAAGGAAATCTGAAAGATGGTTGACCTTCATTCTTCATTTCTTCCACTCCCCTCGTGCTGGCGGGAGCAGCCTTCATTTTCATCATCTCGAGCTCGCTCCTAATGGTCACTCGGAATTGGGCTCCCGCAGGTAATGCAAACCATGCTTCTTCTTTGTCCTTTCTGTTCTCAAAGCTAGACTCATGATGAACCACATGCTCCTACAGATTCTGCAGCATAAATTCCAAATTGCAAATTTGGAGGCTCTGCAAACACACCTCCATTTTCAGTTTTTTGTTTGTGGTTAGATCTTTGACCTTCTCCCTAAAGTCCTTGCGAAGTTTAGTTGGCGCAGAAATTCTTTCCTCGAGTACAAAAATTCTTTCCTTTAGAACTTAGATGTGCAACAGAGCTGACATCTGAGTCTTCCTCTTCTTTGGAGCAATATCTCTCTGAGAATTTAGCTGATAAGACCACACAGAGTGCAGGTCCAGATTTTTTCTCTTTTTTCCACGGGGAAAGCCAAATTTGACAGTGCTTCAGTCTGAGTTTAGCCATATAGCTTAAAGGATGGTAATCAAAGCAGGTTTGATTGTCCCTGTGTGCGTGCAAAATTATGACAGGATGAGGCACTAGATTCTGGTGAGACAAATCTCCTTTTAACATGATTAAAGGACTGCTCAACACCCTCATTTTTACATGTCATCTGATAACTAAGTGCCCACTGAATGTCTCTGAATTTCAATAAATAAAAAATCTTAAGCTTCACTTCCCAATATTAGTTTTCCAAGGTTTAACGATTGACTTTCATTGTACTTAAAGATATGCATAGTTAGGCAATTTGTGATTACTCATTCTTGTACAATTATTTTCTCTCTTTTTTTCGAAATGTTCATTGGGCTGGGCTTGCTGTTAAAGGTTCAAGAATTGCCCTGCCTCGATATTTGTATCTAAAAAGGTCACATGTTCTATCCTTGTTATACTTCTGTCCTCTGAATTGTAATCTTGCTTCATGCTTCTTGGAACACTATCTGATTTATCTTGTGATTTGTTGATATTTAGATTCAAACAGATTTGTCTTTTATAGTGTTCCATGGGGAAATTCCTGGGGGACTTTTTTCTGGTGACGAAAAGCTTTTCCTGCTACCGTTGCTTGACATTTTCCATCTGCAATTTCCTGTGATTCGGATTTACCATCGACCAAGGGCCTGAGACATTTGGAGCTGAAATTTTCATTTTGTGACTTGAGAGTTGCCGAATTGGAGCTGCGATTTTCATTTTATGACTTGGGGCCCCACCGGATTGGAGCAACAATTTATTATTTAGTACTTTTTGAGAAATTTACTAGTATTTCACTGCTTTCTATGTTTACTTTTAGTTTAGTATTCTATAGCTATTTTAGACTTAAGCATAATGTCATTGTCATATGATGAATTTACTTTCGATGTGCATGGTGTAATTTCAATTGACAAATGATTAATTTAATTTAGATGTACCTTGCATAATATTAATGCCCATTGCCAAATGATGAATTTAGATGGAACATTGCATAATGTCAAATGATGGATTCAATTTAGTAATTTACTTTTAGATTTACATTTTTACATTGATGATTGCAGAAATGTCAAATGATAATTATGATTCATAATAGTCTAATACGAAATAATGATCATATTTAGATCTACATTTCATAACTATGAAGATTTACTATTTACTAACTTAGTTATTGACAGTTTGTTGGGATTTTATTTTTTTTATTTGTATATATTAAATTTTTAATAATTTTATAATTTTTATGACTCTGATGTCCCCCGTTTCCCCGAAATATCCCTAAATTTTGGGGTTGCTTATATACGTTTCCCTTGTGCGTATCCCCGTTCCCGCGTTTCCCTGTCCCGGAAACTTGGTGGAACATTGGTCTTTTATGGCTTCAGACCTTACAAATTTTAAATATCCTACCTAAATTGCCTGGTTCTCTACAAGTAGGCTTTGCTGCAAGGAGACAGAAAATGATTCTGCAGTACTTTCACCCTGCAATTACTCTAAAAGACAGTTGCCATACTCCTGAGCTCCGAGTATTCGGGGTATGGCCATAAGCTGAGTACTCAACTCATTTTCTTCCGACTCCCATTGACCAGTAGGTACTCATCATTCCCCCAAGTTTTGGTGAATGCTCCTGATTTTGCCAAGTATCCTGAGTGAATACTTGCCATGCTTATCAGTGGTTACCCAACAACACAATGGTTTTTTCTTGCAATTTGTATACTGCTGAGCATGCTCAGCAGGTACAGTCACCTACTTTGGCAACTACAGGTTGAATAACTGTGCTCAAAAAGCTGCCCATTGGGCTATGCTCTAGTGGTTGAGATGGGGACTTGCCACACTAATGACTGAGGTTCAAACTCTGGTGGCATAGAAAGCTCGAGTATGAGTTGGCTGAGTTTGATGGGATTCATATGAAGATTAATTTAAAAAAGCTATGCTCTAAAAGCATACAATACCTTTGTGACACCAATTACAACACAATTTCTGGGCATCCGTTACAAGCTTAAGAGGATGATTAACTTTTATTATTATAAAATATTTCAGAGGCAAGTGATTATGGAGGTGGGTGGAGCTAGGATTTAAGGCCGCAACCGTAGGAAGCTAGGGTTTCTAAAGACAGACAAAACAGGGATTCTGCAGGTGTCTAGGGTGTCAATGTTTATGTATGGCAAATACCTAATTTACCAGATTCGACTCAGGGGGGTCCAGGATCTGCGGATCCGATCTGGAAATGGCCACACTGCAGATCACGATTTGCTGGAAACAGATCCTACATGGTGGAAACAGATCCCGCGATGAGGAAACTAATACCGTAAAAGGGAAATCGATCCTGCAAGGAAATCCGTCCCTGCCATGGATTTCAACCTAATTGCAATGCAATTTTTAGTTTGGTTGTTAATATGATGAAATGGTCTCTGCTTACATTATTCCATGAGTTTGTCGACTGCACCCTGCTCAATTTCATACAGCAACATAGACGTTTCAGACAACCCCAAAAAACACATCGACTAGATTAATAAGTGGGAAATTTCAGGTGCATAGATTTTTCACACATTAAATTGTGCAGAATGTTGGAAAATGGAAAGTGGCAACTTTTTAAATCTTATTTTCCTTAACCTTAATATTTGCTTGTGAACTTAAATATTAATTTTGTGTTATTTAGTTAGGCCTTTTCATCAAACAAATATCAAGAACGAAACAACAACAGAGGACACAAAAATTAGGCTCCAAGCGAGGGCAAAACCCTTCCAAGGGGAAAACCCAAAAGCTCTTCTCTTCGTATAGAATCTGCTTCAAATGAGACCACAAAGACCCAAACCCTAGACCAAGTCCTTCTCCAAGTACCAAGTTAGCCCTCCAACAAGTCTTTCCCTGATTCTGCATCAACCAACTTCAACTTGTAACTTTAACCTGCCAGCTTCAACGCTGCAACTTGTATTGCTACTTCGATCCTGGAATTTTGGCCTTGCAGCGTCTGTGGAAACCCTAATTCCGCCCCCTCTTAAGACGTTCCTAGAGCAAGACAACTCTCCCCAAGGTCAACGAGGTCAAGGTAGGGTATTCTTCCTTCCAGCTACAATATTCTGCACTTCGTTCCCCTGCAACTTCGACCTTCATTTGCAGCACCAGAAACCATAGAACTTTGCACGTGCGAGAGAGATAGCGCCCCAAAACAAGATTTTTCATCCTTCTTACTTCTCCTAGATCTTCGTCCTTTTTTCTGTCTGCTTCCCAGCTAAAGGTCAAACTCTTTCTTGATAGATCGAACTCCTTGAGTGAGTGTATGCTAAATGATGTCGAATTGCTTCTTTATATAGCCTTCTCAGGGGGCCGAATTCCCTCCCTTAGGCCAACTTGTAACTGTTAGGGCCGACTTGTACTTTTGGAGTTTCGAGGACTTTCTAGACTAAAAAATTATTCTTTTTAGAATTACATTTTGCTTGGAAGGGTCTTATAAACATGGTGTTGACTCTTTTGACTCATGACAATAAATCCTAAGACCTCACAAACCCTAGAAGCATGAAGAACATACTTTTAGCTAGAAGACCATTGATAATGAGCATGAAACCCATGCTTTATAATAATAACTTTTTCTTTTCTTCTCTTGTTTGTTACATAGAATACATATTGAAATGAGTACAACAACAATTATGAAGACCGAAACTAGTTACATTTTCAACACAGAAAGCATGCAAACAATTCTGCCAAACTTATTGTTTGCAAAATCTTCCATATTTGAAGTGTTTTGAGCCCCATCTTGGTAGAAGGTCATTTATGCACATGTTTGTGTCACGGATTGGGTGAGTTTGTACCCACAAGCTGGGAAACCATATTGCTTGGACCATTGGTCAGAAGGAGCTAGGGTTTGAGGGATGGAGGAATATTTTCATCTTATGGACTATTCTGAAGAATCCTTTTTGTAGATGGAATTTTTGCTATTTACCCCAATATTGCTATCTTAGTGGAAAGGCTCTCTTGGGTTTGAGGGATGGAGGAATATTTTCATCTTATGGACTATTTTGAAGACTCCATACTTGTAGATGGAATTTTTGCTAATTACCCCAATATTAAAGGCTCTCTAGGGCCTTGAGGGTAGAGAGGGACATTGTGGTGTAGAATCCAAATTTAGGGTAAGTGGTTCAATTGAAAATTTGGTAGGAGTTAATATGGTTCTAGAGGGTGATGCCCTTTTGTAGGCTTGCTTTTAGGAGTTAGATGGTCCTTCGGAGGATGATTAACAAATTTCTTTGGAAGGAGAGGACAATTTTGTTGTGTGAAGATTATAGACATCTAACTTTGAGGTATAGGAATGAGCAATCCCTAAATCTACGAAGCATTCTCTATACTGTGATTTTTTGTGTCTTTAGCTGGATGATGGAAATAATAGGGGGTCTTAGAGGTGGGAGATGGTGGTTTTATATGTGGATAGTTGGAATTACGTTCGCAAGGACATACATGGATGAAGGAGGTGAAGGGGAGGAAGTGGTGGAAGGTGGTGAAGAGTCGAGGGGTGGTTGTCAAAGATATGGGTGTAAACCAAATGCTTGATTTGGTAGGAAAATTCATGGGTTGAAGGGTGACATTATAACACCTTCGAATTTGGATTCAACAAGAATGGGTTCCTATTCTTGGTTACAATTTGTCCTTTCACGTTTTCTTGGTTGGTTGGTTGGGATTCTTATTCAATTCCAAGGCAGAAGCTCTGTTTATTTTTAAAAGAGCATGGTTCATGGATAGTCCTTTCCTATCCATAAAGCCATGGCATCCTTTACATGTTGATAAATATGAGTTTATGGAAAAAACTACATTTTGGATGAAGTTGCCTTCCTTACCCATGGAGCTTTGGATAGTTCATGTCCTTATAGTTATTAAGAATTTGCTTAGTAAGACACTCCTAATTGATGATAACATTTTGACTAGTAAGGTTAGGTTTGTGGAGAGATTGCTAGTCGATATAGACGTCAATGTTGGTCTTTATGAGTTGGTGGATTTTGAAATGGGTGGTGGAAAATCTTCCTAGATTATTGATTATCAAAATATCCCATTTAGATGGACAAGGTGCCATGCCTATGGTCATGTGAACAAGGAATTTTCTAAGGTTTTCTTCAAAAAAGTTTGGTGGAAGAAGGAGATCTCAACCAAAGATTGTGGTAGGGAGGGTAAACCTATGGATCTAATGTAAAGGGATGATGTTGGGGATCAAGGTTCAAAAGTTCTTGTCTCAATTGGTATACTGAAGGATAATGAGATGGGGACATGATGGAGGTCGACTTGTAGGTTGAGGACCTTTCTATGCCCTTAGATTATGTGATCATGATCAACGTTGGGGCAAGAGGAAGCATTGGCGTAGGAGCTCTACTTGGATTGGAAAAGAAAAAGGGTTGTAGGAAATATCTAGTGATGGAGGATTTGGAGCTTTTGGGTAAGTCTAATACATTGCCTCTTAATCCGTTTGTGGAGTTCTTTGCTTTCAAAAGTTGAAGAAAGTGGACAAATTTGTTTTGAAATCAATGAAGGTTATCTTTAGTGGTGATTTGAATTGTTTTGGAGTGTTCGTGAGTAGGGATTCCCTTGATGTTTAGTCACGTGAATTTGTTCATTTTGGAAAATCCTATTGTTTTAGGGAGTAGTAAGGTCACCTTGGACACCTTTGTGTGTTCTTTTTGGTGGGTTTGGGGGAGCATTACATCCTATGTCCAAAGAGGGGGCCAACCCCACCAATTTTTCCAGCTTTTAGTGGGTCTGGGTTTAGGAGGCAATTAGCTTTGAAACTTGCTCAAGACAGAAATTAAAGAAGTTAATCAAGGTAAACAAAAGTTGATTATGGTGGCCCTTAGAGCAGGCTTAAACACTTTCTCGATGTCTCATGGAAAACTTTTAGTTAATATGAAAGGCCTAACGGGGGTAGGCCAAGAGATCAACCCTCGAGCGATTCATGGAGTTAGACAAACCATATATAGTTTTGATACAAGAGACGATGGGAAAGGGAGACCAATTAATTTTGGAACTCAAAATGTCTTTGGGGGGATGGAACTTTCTTCCTTTAGATTCAAAATGGTTTTTAGAGGGTTTGATTATTGGCTGGAATCTCAATGTATCATTTATTAATTCCTTATCTGTTCATTCGTGGCTTTGCATAGAGGTATATAATAAAATATTGGGTTTGACTTTGAATTTACTGAATGTGTATGTGCCTTATGAGGGTAAGCAAATTTACTAGGAAAATTTGTTTACTTTTGAGTGTTTTAATGTTGATAACCTCGTTATTGGGGGGGACTTACATTTTAGTTTGAACAAAAGGGTGATATGGGGGGCTATTGCTAGAGTGGACATATTAGTTGGATTCTTTCATAATTTGTTTAATTAGTCAAGTGTTGTGGACTTTTAGCTCACGCCAACTTGGAGCAATAATAGAATATTGGCAGATTTTGTTTCAAAGAGGCTTGATTGGTTTTTGACCCATGGGTACTATTACTGCAAAATCTAACACCTTAGTGCAAAGCCTCACTAAGCACTCTAGATTAAGAGCAACAATGGGATCAATGATCACTGTCAGCCTTGCAACTTTTACACTACTATTTCGTAGACAAAGACTATCCCCACAAGGGAGGCTTCCCCAACCACTCTTAGTGATTAGATTACCCAAGTGCTCCGAGTCTAAATAGCCCGTAAGGGTTTTACTATAAACTACACCCAAGGATAACTGTTCAATAATTAAGGTGCTAGGTGAGATAAGATGTAATTCCAAAACGAGCTCAAAGGATCCTATGGCTAAATCTAGAGGGCTTAGTAAGTCTTGGAGAGGCTCAAATAGGTTCCAAATTCATGTTAGCTATAAATTACAAATTGCTGTTGTAAATTAGGGTTTTAATCAACTTAACTACAACATGCACATGTTTATAACAACAACACAAAAATGTCCCAAAAATTATATTAGAAAGGTGAAAAATGAAGGCTATTTAATCAGTGAACTAGGGAATAGATTACAACAATTTTCAATCACTGAAGACACTTGAAACAACAAGAAAAACCCCACATATTAGCCCTAATTAATGGCCGAGAGATGAATGAAAAACGATATTTATACTTTTCCAATTTAATGCATGCAAAGTCTAACGTCTAAAGTAAATACAATTGAAAAATGGAGATTTTACCATAACCTAACACTAATTTACCCTCAAAAACATAAAAAAAGGAGCTTAGGGTTTTATATTTATGGGATTGACACAAGAATGGATTGATGCCTTTCTCAATCAATGTTATTAGAAGTGAACCGATCATCGAATTGGTCAACCCCAGAATTGAGAATTGGATAGGAACAAAAAAAAATTTCAGACCAAAAATCTAGCAAAAAATACATAAAATATTCAGAATTAAAAACACACACACACACACACACACACAGATATATATATATATATATATATATATATATATATATATATATGAATTGAAATCAATTGTACACATAATACGCAAAAGTTCTCATTTATATAGAAAGGAAGAGTGGATATAATCAAAATAGCACTTGGTTCAATACATCTCTGAACCAACATACAAGAAATAGGGCCGACTTTAAATGGCCTCTAGAATCCAAAAATATGCATAATATTGCAATACTACAACTGCTAGTGCTAATAGCTATCATCAAATCATCTTCCTCATCCTCAACCTCAGAGTGAGTAATAGCTACAGTTGGATTTTGACTTGATTCCCTTGCTCCTAAAGGTTGTGATCTTGAAGTGGGTCCAAGTCCATGCAAGAAAGGTCTTGATGCTTGACTCTCCACAACCAATTTTAATGATGGATCAAAGTCACCCAAAACTACATTACTTGATTTAGGGGTCTTGTTCAACAATTGATTACGCCTCAACCTAAGGTTGTACTAAACATAAACCATATCGCTGAATCGTTTTTGCTCCTAGGCTTGCTTTAGAGGTGGACCATGTAATGTCCCTTATGGAATGATTGTCCAAGAGAGGGCGAGGTAGCCTATTCAACCCCATAGGCTATAGTCCTTGATAAAGGTGAAACCCATTATTTAATGTTCTGGGGCAACATTGGGTAAAGATTGAGGAAGCTGGGGAAAAAATCCCTAATTGGGGGTTGCACTTGTAACCCCTCACATTAAATTAAGGAAGAAAGACTCCCATGAGGAATCTATAAATAAAGGGGAGAGAGAATCATTTGATGATCATAGAATTGGAGTGAATTGTCTCTATTTTCTTTGAGCCCGAGGCTCTGAGGGTTTTAAGTCCCCTACTTGATTAATTTCGATGGACGTGATTTCACCCTAGCTAATCCCCTCTATACTTTCGGTGGAGGTGATTCCACCCTAGCTAGTCACTTCTTTGTTTTGGCACAACATATTCTCTTGGGACTCTGAGAGCAGCTCGAATATGATCCGGATTGCAAGTAAAAAGGATTTGACGCAACTTTGGTTTGGTTGGCACATAAAGACGTGGTCTCTTTGTAGTTATATGTCGATCAAAGAACAACACAGGGATTTATGGGGTACGCCTGGCCACTAGAGATTCAACTTGAATTGCGGACAAACCTTTTTGAGGCACTAAGGTTGACTCTGGACAACAGGAATTTCGGGCCTTGAGGCAGAAAGTTCAAACCCCTTGAACAATAAATACCCACAGTGCAATTTTGTGATTTGGTCAAATTGCGTAAGCCGTGTGGGAAGACTGGAGTAGTAGGCTCAACTTCACATTCAGGGCAGTCTTCTAACCCAATGCACTAATTGGCAACAAGGATTGGTAGGTATGTAGCAGATAAACATGGCACAACTAGTCCAAGATTGGCAATGAAACCCTAACCACCCGTAGAAGCGCTCTTTTAACAAAAATCTCAATCAAGGTGCATCTCTATGTAATTCAGGTGGGAAAGCATTGAGGAGGAAACTCTTTTAGATCTGAAGCAGTGAGGCAATAGTGGTATAATAGAGCATTCTAAGAAGTGGATTACGGTACCCTTAAGGTATTGTAGTGGCTGCAAATTATCGGTGGGTGCACAGGAACTGGAGACATCCTTGGACTGGCAACAAAAGACAATTGGACAAGCATCGAGCTCATTCAATAGTCCACAATATTCAAAGTCATTTGTCAGGTTAAAACTGAAGTGGGGAAGTAGACATTGTTTGGTGCAATAGTTTTTGATAGGAGCAGTTAATGGGACTTGTGATTCTGTGAATGAGTTTATTGTGAAGTACCTATGTGCATACCATATTGTCCTAATATTATAGGAGTCGCTGTATAACAGAATTGGATAGTACTAGTGGAAATTGTTATTGGAGTATTACAATTGGATATTGTCCTATTAGTTATTGGCATCTTAGTTGGAACTTGTATTGGTGAAATATTGGACAATTTGCTTTATTTTTACAATAGTTTACATGGTTGTTGAATATATTTTATACTGTTGAGGATATCTACTGTTATGGATGAATGTGCACTGCTGCTATGATAAATAACCCTTTGTGATTTGTTGAAAACCCTAGTGAATAATAAAACCCTAAGGGTAAAAAAATTACCTTGGGACACCACATGCTATCACATAAAATTTAATAAAATTAATAAAACACTTTTAAGGGGTCTGATTTGTGCCGTATGGATTGGTATGAGACTGGTCAGTTTGGTGATAAAGGCCAATTCGGTTCTGAATCGACCTTTTCTTGTCCCAAGCCACCAATTAGATCGGTTTGGAGGTAAAAATGGTCAGATTAGCTGGTTCCAAGCCACCAATCCAATCGGTTTGGGGGTAAAAATGGTCGGATTGGTTGGTTCCACTGATTTTGAGAACACTAATTTCAATCAAGAGCCTAATGGAGGCGAAGGATAAAGTCTATGGAAGAGGACTGATGGAAGCGATTCAAGGGAGGGAGAGAAAGACACAATTAGGTTTGTCAACTCCTGAAACCTTAACGTCTTTAATCAAATTGGAGATGATATTGGAGGAAGATACACCTAGGTTCCTCATTAGAAATTTGATGTTAATATTGTCAATGATATGTTAGAGCCATAAAAGCTTCAACAATATTTGGTGGAAATTTCATTGAAACCCTAATTATACAACAAACACAAGATGAAAGCAGATACTTACAATAAATTTGCACAAAATCACCATAGAATCACCATTTATTAGTCTATAGTGACCAAGAGAAAAGAGAAAATAGTGTGCACTCTCTCAAGTGCGAGTGTGACAATCATCCTAAGGTAAATTGACCTCCCTCTATTTATATGAGGGAAACCAAGTTGTTTATACCTTAAATTAGACTAGAAGCCCTAAAACTAATATAAAATATGATCACAAATTGGATATGTCACAAATCGACCCCCAAAGATAGCTAACTCAATGAAAAGGCATAAACCAAGCCTTTTTTAACCCACACATGTGAGCTACAAGGCATCCAAATGTGACACCATCCTCGAAAAAGTGTCTTCCTTATCAAAAGGTGCCATGAATGACTCAATAAGGTGCTCTTCACTCCAAAATCCACATCTCCTCATCAAAGGTGTCCAATCATCAAGCAAAGGCTCCCTCAAACTAGAACGTAATCATCAAATTTGGCCCACATCATCAATGGAAGCCACATGATGCAAATGTCATGGAACTACGGCGTGATGTCATCATGCAGAGAAATGTACCATCCCGATCCAGAGGGGTCTCAAGTCATCATCATCATCAAACCACCCTAGAAACAAGGCAACATTCATCAAGAAGGTACAACACTGGCCCGAGGGTGTCCTGTCATCTTTGGGGTATATCATCTCTCTAGGCCATGCCTTGGCTTAGATGTGCAACATTTTAGGTCTTGGAGGAAGACAAGAGTGTCATAAACTATGCTAGATACATCCTAACGCCAATGCTCCTCAAAAGGTGGTCAACATCTTGGCTCCGTTGCCCAATAGAGTCATCAAATGGGGCTGGATATCCTCTTTGAAGTGTTGGAGAAGCATCATACAATCCTTCAAGGGATGGTGGCTATACTTGTGAGCAAAAATCTAAAACAACTTATGGAATCAAGTGAGATCAATATCATATGTGCAAGAACCATAGAAGTATCATAGTGGGCCATACTTAATGTAAAAGGCATTAAAGTATTTCACACAAGCATCATCTTCAAATGTCTTCCTAGCTTATAGTTTGTAAACTAGTTACCATTCTTAGGTATGGGAGGGTTATCACAAGGTCCTATTAGGTGCTTCCAACACTAAGGGTAGGAACAATTCTTAGGTTGACCCATCAATTAGTAGGTGCAAGTGGTCAATAACAAGGTAGTGGTTTACTTCATGGAAGATGTCATAGTGTTTGTGCCAGTTATGAAATTCCAACATCCTTGAGTGTTATGATTTGAAGAGGGAGAAATCATGAGACTTGAGCTACCCCATTTCTTGGCCTGTTTTCGCCACCCCTTTCGTGCTTTTTTTTCTTTGCAGATATAGCTTGGGTTACAAGCTTTTGTTGATTCATTATTGACCCCTTTGAAGCATTTTATTACTTACTGTGGTTGGGATGATGAAAGTTCCTTTTATTTAGATCGATTATGCATTAACTCGGAATTAGGTGAGGGCTAATGCAAGGGGTAGAGCTTAGGCTAGCCTTTTGTCCACGCACTTTCACATATCCCTACCAATCTTTTTCATTTTAACATTATGGCTTATGCTCTTTCTTTTCTTTCTGTTGCATCAACCTCTTCGGGCAAAATTTCTAGTTCCTTACTCAAGAATGAGGAAAGCAGGGAACCAATATTGATGAAAAATAACAATCAACCCGAAGGTTGTAGTGGACACAAGGGAGATACAGAAAGTGTTCAAGCATAGATTACCTTGGTCACAACATTATTCAGAGCCTCCTATTTGTGCCCCTCCCAGACAGTGAAAGAAAGGCCTCAAGGAAGGTTACACTGGACTAGGGGCAAGAGATAACCACCAATGTGAAACATGCAAAAAAGAATACAATGAAAAGTGGTCTATCATCCAATTCAACCTGTGATCCATACTAGAATGCCCTTAAACATTAAATGAAAGCACTTGAATAAAAAAATGGTCATTAATTGCATGAAAGGAAGTCCCCGAGTATAAAATAATTCTCTCCTTCCACTATCATGACAGTTAAATGCATTATTTAATCAGTTTCTTTTGGATAAGTTATACTCATATTTATAGAGAGCACAACAGGATTGCAGATCAGTTCTCTGTATGGACTTCATCTACCTGAACTTTATGGTTCTTTGAAAGAAGTGCAAGAATACAGTGGTTGTACAACAATTTTCAATTAATGATTTCTGAACTACTTTTGAACTTGTACTTTGTCAGCACATGGGACTGTGAAGTTCACCGTTTGTTTTCAATTAGTTGATAACTGGATTTATAGTATACTTTATATTATCTGTGGATCTTTCTGGATCTATAGTGAAAGATTCTGAAGAGATTTATCATTGGATGATTTGTTGGCCTGTGCCTAGAGCACCTGGGTATTATATTTTTGTTTAATCTCAAATAAAAATATGCTGTCTTTTTTCTACGGGAAAAATGCTTAAGATGGATTTGAAGTTGGTAAGTGTTTCTAAGATTTGGAGGTTGCAGAATGTCTGAAAATTAACGTCACATGTTCATCTCTTCAGCATGTGCACATAATGGAGTTATTTGGGCATTTCCAGTGGACGACATGAAATGCATTACTTGGTTGAAGCAGCATCTGTCCACTGAACAGTACATGGAAAAAACTGTTAGCGCTAGAAGATTACTTTATTATCATATTTTCCATATTTGGAGACATTGGGATTTTGTCAATAAACAAATTCATATATGGAAAAACCAGGAATTATTTTGAGACCGGGCTTGATTTTGCAGTAGCAGCACTGTTGAGAACATTGTATGTTTTTAACTTTAGGCTTGAGTACATTCTAACAGTTTATGATAAGAGGGAATCCTTGGTCTGCACTGAAGAAATTTGGCACTTATGTTGTAGGAAATTTTGAGCTTGTGTGAATATAGTTACTGAAACTCTGGCACCCTGTTTTGAGTTTATAATCCCTAGGAACTACTTTTATTTCTAGAGAATTTTTCAAGGACTTGTTTTCTCAACGTTTTTTGTTTGTGGGCCCTTCTGGTTAAGTGTTAACTGCAGGTCCACCTATTATTTGCCATTTTATTCGTTTTGTGGGAAATCGAGGATTTTGGTCAAATTTTTAAGGGGATCCACCTAATATCGTAACTGTAAATCTTCCCCCCCTCCCTTTTTTGTGTGTGTTTCTGAAACATTTCTAATAGTTAAACAGTGCTATTTCTTCAATGAGCACATGCTTTGCATTCATTTGTTTACCTTTGGTAGTTTTTTTTAACGTGTTCTTTATTTTATATGGAACGGAATATTATTGTATTTGTTTTTGCTTTTTAATAAAAGCCATCTCTAGAGCAACCTTACATAGTAGGCTATGTATGGCATTCCTGCTCAAAGCCTCATTGATCTGTAGATTTTCAGTATGTGCTAGATATCTATTTTATATTATTGGATTTTTAAAATAATTGTCCTAGGTTTTTTATTTGTACCTATTCTAATGTTTGTTATTGGATTTTTTAATTAATTGTCTTGTTTTTTTTTTTTTTTTTTTATAATGTATAAATTTGTACCTATATAATGTGTGTTTTTTTTTTTCAGTCTGAGACAGGAGAACTCTTTGATGAAAGCAATGAGAACGAGGACAACAATGATGATGATGCTGAAACATTTGCTGGGACCGAACAAGATGACGAAGATGATGACGAGGAGCAGAAATCCCTAAAAGCAAAGTTATGGAATTTCTTAACCACATAATGAGTGAAAAATATCCACTATGAAAGGGTGTTGAATTTCTCCCAAGAGGTGAGAGTAGACAATATACATTTCTGTGTTGTCATAGTGTTACGGTAGTAAATCCCTTTCTTGTCCTGGAAATTTTTAGCGCTTTTGCAAATGTACAACCCTTCTTTGTTGCTGCTTTTGAATTTCTGAGTCTTGCGCTAGCCTTCTCATGTAAACATGTAATATGTCGGCCTGTATAATTGTTTGTTATTGATTTTGAGCTCCTATCAAGTTGCGGAGTGTTAATATGTTTTTGGCATCTGCAATCATTACATTGATCATTGTGTCTATCCGCTGTCTAACTGCACAGAGTTCAAATTTCAAGTGATTTGCAGCTTCACAGTTGAGTTCAATGTAATATTTTGCGCTCGAGTTCGATGTATTATCATGTGGTTTATTGTTTTCATTTGCTGTTTAATGTTAACAATGTTGGTTGACCGACTAGTATTTTTGTTATTCTTTTCTATTCTTTTGACTTATCCTACTTGCATGATCAATTATTGTAAGACCTTAAGACCTTAAAACCCGTGGATTTTGTTAGTTACAAGCTGCTTAAAATGGATGATAGTTTATTGTACAATTGCAAGGGAGGCAATTAAGAAAATTGCGTTTCATATGAGATTTTAAACTTTTCATTTCAGCTTATTGTTTACAATACTAATATAATTTTCATTTCAAGGCATCAAAGAACTTTGCATTGAGGTGGTATCTCACGTGTTAGTCTAGATGTATGTATATCATTTTTTAATTTCTTTAATGCCCCTATATGTACAGCTTGAGTGGGAAAAATAATAGATTGTATTACCACAAATGGAAATACCTAGTAATTGTTCATACTAACAGGTTGTGATGGTACTAGCACTAAAAAATAATCATTCATCTGAACAGCAAATTATTCATAATACAAGACTCAAACTTGTGATTCCAATTCCTTTATAATTTCTTTTAGACAATCTAAATGTCTGTCCTTAACCCTGTACTATTTTTCCTTGAAAATGTAAGGATGAGGTTTTTTCCCTTTGATTCAAGTTGCCGAAGTCAAGAGTTCAAACATAACTCCTATTATTTGTCAAGAAAAAAAATATTACTAAATGGTGAATTGTTATATACAATTTTAGAAATAAGTTAACAAATTTGAAATAGTCCTTTTGTTTTATATAAAAGTAAAATGAGTATTATTCTCCAATATATATTTGAATTCACAGTGACGTATTTTGAAAAAAATAACGGATGTATTTACTATTTTCTTAAAAAATTGGCTTTAGCCATAACATGGTGATATTGAGCAAAAATGTAGAGATTAAAGTACAAAAAAAATTAAAAGACATTGCTGAGACTCTTCAACAACAAAAATGACCAAGCTCATCCTTGAACAATTGCACTAGTAATGTTATGATATGACTTAATAACTAGAGTAAGTCGCAAAGGGCCATAAGTCGCAAAGGGCCATGATGTTGTTTTCTTGACTCTATGCAATAGTGGTATTGTGAGTTGTTAATTTCCGTGCCTTTTGTTTCCAAGCCCACTTCGACAATTGGTTCTATGGATAGTGATGGTTAGGGTTGTTTGCTGTCCTATAATTTCCTTAGAGCATTAGTTCCCCTCAGTCAAGTCAGCCGGGTAGGAGATCAGTCAGTTCAGTTCTGTCATTCCTGGGATTGAGGGTTCCCTCTCCCATCCATCCAAGTTGATGGGACGCGCTGTCACATGCAGAGAGATTGGACCTAGTTACGGGCAAGGGAGAGCCTTAGGCCCGGTCTGTGACCAGTCCCGGACGACTTGGCAATCCCCGACTCAAAGAGCAAACCTAGAAATATATCAGTCCAATCAGGGATGTCAAGGCATGGCGTAGTTCATCCGATGAACCATCGTTCTAGGTGGCTCTTGGCCTTGCACACATCACAAATATAATCCAAAACACATATAGTGTCCAAGTGTCTTTCTAAATACTAGTAACAACAAACTCTTCCCAGGTAGTAGACAATTTCCTAAGGTCTCAAGGGGAGGTCAGATGCAAAGTTGAATTTGTTTAGGCCACAAAAACAACTAAAAATGCATAATTGAAACTGCGTTTTGAAATTATCAAGTACTAATAGTACCACCATCAAACAATGTGAAGTTCAAGACTAGGGCGTGATCTCTTATTGGTCTTCCCACCCTTGACACTAGAAGGAATGTTGCGTTGTGCATTAAATTAAGTGTTTTTATACATCTAGTCTAAGAACATTGAAAATATGTTGAAGTTGTCAATATACCCTAGAGCCTAGGGGTTGGAGTCTTACAATTTTTTTATTTATTTTTATTTTTTATTTTTATTTTTAATTTTATTATTATTATTATTTAAATTCAATGTTGGAATCTTAACTTCTTTGTGATTTAAAATTTTTAATATACTTATGCTACCAAATGATTTCAAATTACTTAATTGTTTTATTTATTCTCGAGATAAAGGATACATGAAGATTGAATAGAATGAACCAATGAATCCTAAATCAACACAACAATAAACACAAAAATAATAGAAGATAAACCCAAGAACAAGAGCGCGAGAAGATGTAGGTGCATGTGCATTTAAAAGCAATCACTAAATGAATGGGTATGTTTGTGCAAAATGATGGTGAGTGAATACACTATGAATATGTCTGTGCAAACAATGGTGAGTGTATTCGCTCTGAGGTGGGGCACCCTCTCCAAGAGGGAATATGGGTTTTTATTGCACAGTGACATCTATGATCGACTCCAAGGTATTAATATACTCTGTACTGTGAATTTTATTCGAATTTGCTAAGATAACTATTGCTTTTGATATTTTTATAAGTGGTGACATTCATGCGTCGCAACATCCCCAACTATTGATTTCGAGGACGAACATCATCCTATATGACATCCCATTAATAGTCTTTGTTCCTCCAAGTTTTTTCTGTTTCTAACACAATGTCGACGTGATCCCAAACTAAATGTGATCCTTATCTTCCATCTTTTCCATTTAATAGTGACGTGATTCTCAATGGAGCAGTCGGGAGGTTGGAACAAATTCAAGTCGAGGGTCAGTATAAGTTCTCCATTCCATCACTACTTGGGTCCTCCTTTCTTTATCTGCTTGTACCTGACTCCTCCAAAGGCTCGGTAATTTTGACTTCTGACTGTTTGAGTGGACCCCACATAGATCGGAGTTGGCTTCGTTGCAATTTGTTATGGCACGAAAAGATATTTGTTATGGCAATTTGTAATCATAGCACGACAATAAATTTTAGTGTATTTAAACCAAACAAGGATCTCATGGTGAATTCCTAAAGTAGTTTCAGTTAAAAACCAATGGAAACATTACTTCCAAAATTCGTCTGCTCAATCTCCAAGTATCTTTAAAATTTCAAAAAACTGTATATTTTATGCATGAATACATTTCGAAAAACTCATATTGCAAGAAAGATTCATTTTAAATTGCTTAAAGTTTAAAACCTGAAGTTAATTAAGAAAATTCAAATTCTAAGAATATACAAACAACAATGGAAACACTATTTAATTAAGAAAATTCAAATTCTAAGTACATACAAACAACGATGGAAAACAATAATGAAAACAATATTTAATTAAGAAAATTCAAATTCTAAGAAAATACAAACAAGTCCACCAACAATGGAAATAACGATGGAGTTAAGAGAGTATGTGCATGTAGTACATTGAAGAAACAAAACTCCTTAGTTAAATAAAAACTTGATAATATAATTTTACAGTCGCAAAAACAATTCCAAATAGTTTAATACAAAAATATCCCACGTTCTATTCTCACAAGCATTACAAAGTCCTTAGCTCGAATTCAATAGGGATAAATTAAAAGTGTTACCTAATTAGTAGAGAGAAAGTGAACAATTAAATACCTTGACTTAACAAAAACTACTCTTTAATTGAAGAAAAGTAAAAAACTCCTCAATTTAGGAAACTTATAATATATTTATATAGTCGTAAAATCAATTTCAAATCCAAAATAGTGTAATGTTGAAATGTTTGCAACATGTGAAATTTTTTTACAGGGGAACAAACAACAACATATTTTTTGACAATGACAGAAAAGATGAGTAACAAAATAGATATTCATACCCGAAGTAAGCTTCAAGTGAGCATTTGGCGAGTCTTCAACACACTGAGCCATTCTCTCGCTGAAAAAACAAATTCGAACTAAATCCTTGTGCACTTGGCAACAACACTTTTAAACATGCTAAAAAACAAATTGGAATTAAATCCTTTTGCACTTAGCAACAACACTTCTAAATGAATTCTGAACATTTGGTTTTCAAAACATATATCTTAGAGAATGAGAGTCGTCCTTATCAGATCCATAGTGATATTCACATAGCATGGGACAAATACCTATGATTTAGTAATTTGTCACTTCGTATTTGTTATGCAAGGTGTCAGAGTTATGGACACATGGACATAAACCTAAGTATCAAAATAATGTCAATGTTAAATATCATAGCACATTTCTTGTCTACAAGAGGGAAAAATGCAATGGGACTTTTAATATTGATATTTTTTTTTTTTTTTTTTTTTTTAATATTGATTTATTTTCATCAGTGTGGTTTTAATGTTGTGTATAAATGATTATATTCATCGGTTGCATTTAATATTAGATTCTGCATTTGAAATAATATCAAAATTAATTTGTTGCTAATTGAAAGACATTTTCATTATGTAGTATGAAAGTCGAAAACAATGGCCACTTCAAGTAGAGTATTGATTTCATGACTGAGAAAATGTGGCAGTCAATGATAGTGTGTTATTTTTCGAGTACATATTGAAGATACTAAGTTGGCCACCTCCTATTACCTTTTCTTGCAAATATAATAGAAATTCTTTATATAGCTGAGTCAGAGTTATGTATACATAACTCGTGCCTCTTTGTAGCTTCCATATCGCTGGGCCGGGTTGGGTTCCTCACTTATTGCCAGTCCAAGCACTCACTTCCTCGCCTCCGACTAACTCCTAGGCCCTCAACATGAGGTCGGAAGGCCGACCCAACTAAAACCGATGTTACTTTCCTTACAACTCTTTCCACGCACCCAAATTCTCCTCAAACCCTACTATGTCAATGATCATGTCTTAAAATTTTGAATATTAAAGTTTTCAATATATTATTCTCAAAAATTTTAGAGAATAACATATTCTTTTTATAAGATGTATATGTTCAAAATTTCTCTATGCATAATTGAATATAAACTGGAATTTAAGCTTATGCTTTGATTTATTGTAGTTAAACATGAAAGAGTTTAATTAAATTTTTTATTAAAATGCAAGCTTGGAACCTTCACTATCACAGTATATATATATATATATATATATATATATATATATATATATATAATTTTTTCACAGACAATAAGAGAGGTAAGAGTAAAATTATAATTTTAAATTGCAAAATAAAATTTTAAATTGTTTTTAACAATTAGAAATTTTAAAATTTTAAATAAAATTCAAAATTGCTTTTAATGGCACTGTGTAACTTAATGAATTTTTTTCACTAATTATATAATTTTTAAATAACACTGTGATTTCTGGTTATTTAAAATCCAATTTTTAATGCTTAAATGAATTCAACACCTTAGACATGGGGTATTAGAATTTTCTAAATTAAACTTCTTAAATTCTAAGCTTTTAAAAATCTCCGTGAAATATTTTATTATAGAAAAAATTAAACTTTGTTTTTTAATGTATAAATAATTTCAAGATCTAGGAATTTTTTAAAATAGTATACATTATTCAACTGAAATATATAAATCTCGCAAATTTGTCTTAAATTTTGACAAAATCGAACCAGAAAAATAGTTGTAGTAAAAAAAATTCTAAAATATCAAAAAGTAATTGAGAATTTTATAAATAATAATTGTTGGCCAAAAAACAAGACGACCAAAACATCATAAAGTAAAACTAATTACAAATTTTAATTAAATTCACAGAACTTAGAGTTACTAATACAATATCTAGTGCTTCTTTATAGCTTCCATACAATTGGGTAAGGTTCCTCTTTTATTGCCAATCCAAGCACCCACTTCTTAGCCTCAAACTAACTCCTAGGCCTTCAACATGAGGTACAGAGGTCGACCCAACTAAAATTCGAAGTTACTTATAACTTTTTCCACTCATCGGACATGCTCAAACTCGACCATGTTAATGATCAGGGCTTAAAATTTTGAATATGTTATACTTAAAATTTTTAGAGAATAACATATTCTTTTTATTAATGAGATGTATATGCTCAAATTTTGTCCATATTGAATTTTTGATAAATAATTCAAACTGGAATTTGAAATTATGCTATGATTTATTGTAGTTAAACAAAGAAGAGTTTAACTAAGTTATTTTATTAAAATAAATTATTAAAATGCAATAGATGGAAACAATCACTATCTCTTTCTCTATATATAAACATTTTCATAGCTAGTAAAAGAGGTAAGAGTAAAATTGCAATTTTAAATTGCAAATTAAAATTAAAATTGTTTTTAATGATTATAAATTTTAAAATTTTAAATAAAATTCAAAATTGTTTTTAATGGCATGGTCTGTTATGACTAATAAATAAAATGACTTTTTTTTTCACTAGTTATATAGTTTCAAGTAAGATTGTGATTTTTAGTTTTTAAAATACATTTTTTAATGCATAAATGAATTCAACACCTTAAATTTTAGGTATTAAAATTTTCTAGAGTAATCCTCAAACCCGACTATGTCAATGATCAAGTCTTAAAATTTTGAATACTTAAATTTTTAATATATCATTCTCTAAAATTTTAGAGAATAATATATTCTTTTTATTAATAAGATGTATATATTCAAATTTTACAAGTGCTCAAATTTTCATAAACAATTTTCTCTTGTGCATAATTTAATTCAAATTGGAATTTGAGCTTATGCTGCGAGTTATTGTATTCAAACCAGAAAAAAAAAATTAAGTTGTTTTATTAAAATGCAATAATTAGAGACATTCACTATCACTCTTTCTATATATATAGATATATCAAGTAAGAGAGGTAAGAGTAAATTTATAATTTTAAATTGCAAAATAAAATTTTAAATTGTTTTTAACAATTTGAAATTTTAAAATTTTAAATAAAATTCAAAATTGTTTTTAATGGCACGGTTTGTTATGACAAATAGATAAAATAACTTTTTTTTCACTAGTTATATAGTTTCAATTAAGACTATGATTTCTCATTATTTCATTAGATTATATTATTTTTGGTTAAATTTTGTTTTGTTGTTGAGGACTTCTTGAAGTGTATTTTGTTAAAAAATCTAGGCTTTTCTAGTGAGGTTTCCAGAAGTTCTCAACAAAATTGTATTCATGACTTGGAAATATACACGCCTTAAATTTTCTTTTTTTTAATGCATAAATAATTTCAACATCTAGATGATTTTTTTTTTATAAATAGTATACATTATTCAACCGAAATATATAAATTTCACAAATCTGTATTAAATTTTGTCAAAATGGATGAAAACAAATAGTAGTTGTAAAAAAATTCTAAAATATCAAAAAATAAAACTAATTGAGAATTTTATAAATTTAAGAAATCCCTATTAAATTTTATTTAAAAATAATAATAATAATTGTTGGCCCAAAAACAAGATGACCAAAACATAAAAAAATAAAACTAATTGCAAATTTTAATTAAATTCACATCTTAGCTCAGAGTTACCTATACATAACTAGTGCTTCTTTGTAGCTTCCATACTAACTTAGTGCTTCTTTGTAGCTTCCATACTGCTTTCCTCATTGTGAGTCCAACCACCCACTTACTCACCCCTACTAACTCCAAGGCCCTCATACTGCTTTCCTCATTTATTGCGAGTCCAACCACCCACTTCCTCACCCCTACTAACTCCAAGGCCCTCAACATGAGGTCGGGAGGTAGGCCCAACTAAAATTCAGGATTACATTCCTTACCACTCTTTCCACTCACTCGACTTCTCCTCAAACCAGAGTAGTATGTTAATGAGAGAGGGTCTTAAAATTTTGAATATTAAAATTTTCAATATATTATTCTCTAAAATTTTAGAGAATAACATATTATTTTTATTAATGTTCAAATTTTATTTGTAATAAATTTTTGATAAGCAAATTTTCTCTCTTCATAATTTAAATTAGAATTTGAGCTTATGTTACAATTTATTAAAGTCAAATAAGTAAGAGTTTAATTAAGTTGTTTTATTAAAATGTAATAATTAGAAATATTCACAATCATAATTCATATATATATATATATATATATATATATATATATATATATATATATAATTTTTTTTTCATAGCTAGTAAGGGATGTAAGAGTAAAATTATAATTTTAAATTGTTTTTAACAATTAGAAATTTTAAAATTTTAAATAAAATTCAAAATTATTTTCAAGGCACAGTTTGTTATCATTAATAAATAAAATGATTTTTTTTACTAATTATCGTTATTTAAAATACATTTTTAAATACATAAATGATTTCAACGCCTTAAATCTAGGGTATTAGAATTTTCTATGTGAAATATTTTATTAAAATTGATAGAAAAAGTATTTAGGAAAAAGCTATTTCATCCATTGATTAGTTAGACTATGCTATTTTTAATTGGTTAAAAGTTCCTTTTTTTTTAAACACAATAATCTTTAAAAAAATAATTTTAATCTAAAAAATTTACTGCAAAATTATCCTAAATGGTTGTTGTTTTTTTTTTTAAAATAATAATAATTATTTAATATACAATAAGTAATATTAATTAATGATAAGTTTGGCAAGACTATTTTTTTAACATATCCAATATATCACTCAGATTGGGTGGGGAATTGAGTCAATAATTTTACATCAAGGAGTGACTTCACAAAGGAAGAAGCCATCACCATTTATCCAAAATCCAGTATACATTAATTAAAATTATTATAATTTTATTATTTAAAAATAAATAACAAAAACATTATATAAACATGTGAAAATAAGAAAATAAAATCTAATGAGTTTTTTCCTTTCCATTGTAAATCAAAACATGAAAATAAGAAACCTGTGGAATAATGTTTAATTTAATGTAAAAATACTGAAGTAGAAATTAATATATTTAGCAACATTAGTTGCCAATGGAAAATAAAAATTGATGAATATTTTCATCTATGTTGTTTAATATGGAGATGAAAAGTTTTATGAATTAGACTTATATCAATATGAAAAATAAGGAAACAAAAAGAAGATCTAATGAAAAATGAAAGAAGATTTTGTTGGAGAGATCAAATTTATTAGATATATTAAATTTACAATTTGAATTTTGAAAAGTAAGAAAACTTCTAGTGTAATTCATCCTTAGAACAAGATGAATAACATGATCTTGGTATCAAGTTAAATAGAGGAAGATACCATTTTTTAGCGGTTAGATTTGACTAATAAATAATATTTTAATATAAAGAAATAATTTTTAAAATATATATTTTTGTTAAATGTTCTTTTTAATGTATAAATAATTTCAACATCTAGGAATTTTAAAAATATTATACATTACTCAACAAAAATATACAAATTTAGCAAATGTGTATCAAATTTTGTCAAAATCGACAAAAATAAATAGTAAAAAAAAAAATCCTAAATATCAAAAAGCAAAACTAATTGAGAATTTTATAAATTTCACAAGTCCCTATTAAATTTTGTCATAATAATAATAATAATAATAATAATAATAATAATAATAATAATAATTGTTACCCAAAAAACAAGACAACCAAAACATCAAAAAATAAAATTAATTGCAAATTTTAATTAAATTCACATCTTAACATATCTATTATTTGCTCATGGCATACATAATTTAAATTAATCTTTATTCTTTCAAATTTTAAGTGTTTAATGATGTTCCTATTTTTAACATTAAATTATAAATATAAATGGAAAAAATTACATTTTATTTGGTTTAAATTATTTAATACGCACACATATTTATATATTAAATTTAAATTATCTTTATATCTATCATACTATTAAATCTATGAAATATCTTATATTAGGAACTAAAGTTCAAACAATTAAACGGAAACAAAGTGGATTTGTTTACTGTGATTTATGCGCTCCAATATCTCACACTTTAATCCTATTTTCTTGTGAATTTGAAAAAGCATATTAAATAAAATTCTACAATTTATTAGACTACATGTACAAAATCCACCCACACAAAAAAGTAGTGACATGCCACCACGCGGCTCTTGTTATTATAGGTTAGCTTTAAGCACCCATACATAATATAATAAAGCGTTTCACTAAGTTGGCTTTCAAGCCAAAACCTTAGACACTTAATATACACACAATATACATACTAATTTGGGAGAATATGAAACTAAATCACCTATTTGATAAGGAAGGACGAGAAGGAGCAATATGTATAGAGAAAAAAAATAACTCCATGATGATCAATGTTATGAAACCAGCTCACAAAATAGAAGAAAAGATAGATCAATGCCTTAGAAATCAACCTCTTCGAGGGGAGAACCTCCTTTACATTACATAAATGAACCATTCTTGGATGATACAAATGAAAAAACGTCATTTCTATATATAGGAGTCCAATGGGCCCCAATATAATCCTAGTGGACATAAAAATAACAATGTAAGGCAACAACAATAACAATAGTGGGCTTCTATGGGGCATAATAACAATAATATGGGGACTACATGGGCACAACAATAACAATAAGGGGGCTATGCTAACAATAACAATACGATGATACACTATTATTATAGGGACCTAGCATGCCCCTCTTCTTCAAACAAGTGTTGTCCTCAATGCTTGAGTAGTTATGGATGCTTCTGTATAAAATTCTCATCCTCCCATGTCGAATCTTCAACAGGTAAGTTCTTCTACTTGATGAGATACTCTGAAATTGATTGATTTCGTAGCTGTCGAGTTCTTATTTCTCTGATTGCTTGAGGTTCCAATATGTTTTTTCCTTCTTCGTCAAGTTCTGGAAATATTGTTTGAATTGGGAGCTTGTCACCTATAACCTTATTTAAGCATGAAACATGGAAAACTGGGTGCACTTGGGAAGATGCAGGAAGCTCCAATTTGTATGCCATAGTCCAATCTTTTGCAACACCTTGTAAGGACCACAATACTTTGGTGATAATTTATTATCCTTCTTAGCTTTCTTTAAGGACATTTGTTTGTATGGTTGTAGCCGTAAAAATACCCAGTCGCCTACATCAAAACTTCATTTTCCACGATGTTGATCTGCCTGTTGTTTCATTCGATTTTGCGCAAAACAAAATTTTCTAGTAGACAAGAAAATACTTGGGTTCTAGATTGTTGAACTAATTATGTGTCGAAAGAATCCTACCACTGAATTTATTATCTACTAAAAAATATTTTCATTGATCCATTGCTACCATTGAATTTTTTATCTACTAGAAAATATTTTCATTGATATATTCATTAAGTGGACGAGTATTAGAAGACACATATATCAACCATATTGTACATCTACTAGAAGAGTGTTACAATTAATTTGTCCATATAATTTTTTTTTTGCTCGGTTAGACTAATCCTACACCCACGGGTTTCGAACCGGTGACCTTGCAGAACGGAGTGCCTTAAGAGTGCACCCCATCACCGACTGCTCTACGCCTCGTGGGCTTAATTTGTCCATATAATTAGTGTAGCCATATAAGTTAAATGGCTGGTAAAAATTGATAGGAATCAATCCATGATAAACATCAGAATACTTACAATACATTTCATGTTGCTAAGATTAAAAAAATCATAAAAAATAACTAAATTATCATATTTTTTAAAAGTAATTATGAATTCTATTATAGTGTACAAAAAATACAATCAAGCTTCCAAACAAGGGTTGCTGGATTAGCCAGCCCCTGTTGGGTGAAGACAGTTTAAAAATTCAAAATATGGGCTGCCCTTTAGGGGGAAACCAACCCTTAATGAGTTCAGAATTTCAAAAAATGAGCTGCCCTTCTTGGGGAAACCAACTATAAACATAAACCTGAGTGACTGAGTTTGTTGGAAGATATAAAGATAGACAAAAAAACTATAGAATAACATATAAAAACTGAGAACGAGGAGAGCCAAGGCTCGACAACTACCAGTTCTGGATGTCATGATTCTCCATTTGGGGATTATCTTCAACTATGAAGCATCCGTAGTCAGAAAAGGCCTCATCCTTCTTTGAGAGCTGGGGTGCCAACTCTGTAGTTGAAGTGGAGTGAGCCACCTTGTTCACTTATGTGTCTTTTTGCTGGGTGCCTTCCGCAGAACTACTCCCTCTTCTATCCTAGTCTTCTGCCACATGTTTGACGGGGATGTCGACATATTTTCTTGGCCGAGGGGAGGAGGAGCACGATAGAGTTGATTTGCACGGGTGTTTTATGCTACCAGAGCCAGAGTGGAAATGCTGCTCCTCCAGGAGGTGAATTGAGAGTTGCGCTGAGAAAAGATGGGGGTCAAGGAACTATGGTTCTTCCATAGCCACAAAGAATGCCAAGGAGTGCGAAACCATTGTCGTAACTGGAGGGAGAGAGGGAGAGCCTTTGCCTCCTCCGTGGTGGCACCACATTCGGTGTCTTCTCAGCATTGAGTCGACACGCTGATGGGTTTGTAGGACTGGAAAAGAAATCTCAGAGGGGGGATGAGGAGCAATGCACAGGGCAGAGGGGAGATAGAGGTTAGCAGAGCAGAGGACAAAGGCGCAACAAAGGTCAGCTAAGTGAGAGACGAACATGCAAATGTGAATGATAGCTAGAGCCATCGGCCATAAATGGCCAAGGTGCAAGTTGCAAGATCCATGGTACAAGTTGCAGGATTAAATGCCGCAGGTGACGTCGTCCTTCCCGGAGATTCGAATTTAAAACCTTCATGTGGGAGGTAGGTGTGGCCACATGGTGAGGCCAGGTGCCTTCGCGTGGAGAGACCAAGTGGCCAAAAAAATCAAACATGTCAATCACCCGCATCCGGGGTAACTAAATTATCATTATTACTAATTATGAAAAAAATTAATATATGAGTTAAAACATATATGCACTCAAAAGACATGCAACAATATCTTTAATCATGAATATTGAAATCCACTTTATCATAGATATTCTTAACTTGTAAATATGCTTTGTTACAATAACAAGGGCCAAAACTGTGGCTTATTAGTACCACATGTTGAAAAAACCATAACTCGTTTCAAATGATATTTCTTTTAATTAATCAATTTGATTAAAAGGGAAAAAATGGCATAACTATTTTGGAGATAAATATCAACCTTTGATTTGTGAATACTACTAAGGATATTCTAAAATATTCCATGGAGGTTAAATCCCTATCATTCAACTAACAATTATTAATAATTAAATTAAAATTATAGAGCCCTATTCCAAAAGAGACACACCTATCAATGTAATAACAACAATAATAATAATAATCTATTTTTAAGGTCACGAACAAGCCATAAACCAAATTGGCGTATGAAACTTCCTTGTTTATGAAATAAAGGGGCTTCCATCTATGCAATAATTTGAATGCTAAAGTCTACAAAGGTGTGCCTACTCTATCCCCCACTAGATTTGAACCTGTGACCTTTTACGAAGAAGTGCATGTTCTTAGCTACTAGGAGAATTATATTCCATCATTAGGACTGAGAATCATATTAGCTAATGATAGATTCTATCATTAGGGCTGAGAATTATATTCAACATTGAAATCCCCGTTGTCCAGTCATAATTTATTATTGCTTCAACATTACCAATTCAACTATTGAATTCAAATCAAGAAACCTTATTATCAACACATGGAATGCATCCTTCTAGGACTGCAAGGTGTCAAAGATGTGTGACAATGTCTTGCTTCTTACATCAAAATATTTCCAAAGGAAACACAAAACTCTATATGTCACTTTAGGTCTTCAAATATTCTTGCAAGGTTTGTTTCAAGCATTGGTGACATGCTTGTGTAGTTACCCAAGTTTTCTTCAAACCTTATTAGACTCATATTTTATCTTATTCAATTCAGTTATAATACATATAATTGTAGATCTAGCATCCTATACTATGCACCATAAATTTTGTAAGGGAACAATTCCATATTATTTACTCAATCTTCTGATTAGAGAGCACTATATTTTGCACAAGCGTTCATGACATACTAAGATAATCATTGCTTCAATGAACTAGAGGTACCTAGTTTAAGAGAGAACTTTGAAACAAGTATATACTTGGTCTTTACTGAAAAATATCCTTTTGAGATCTAGGAATAAAAATTATTATGATAATACATACCTCATACTTCAAGCATCGAGCTTCAAGACTTATATATTTTATATGTTTCAATTTCCATACCTCATTTTCGATTTTGATCATCATTGTAGTATGCTTTCAAGAGTAACAAAGTAATTTGAATTGGTCAATATGTATTGTATCTAGCACCATAACATATATTCAAGAAAAATGAGGTTCATGAAACACTTTGTCATTATTAGCTCCTTAAGTGACTCATCTTCTTTAATTTAGTCTTTCAACAATCATTGTAGCAACATATATTGTTTATTGTGGTCATGATCCTTAGCCAAATGATGTCATATTTAGTACCCTATAACTATATTTAAGAATTTTGGAATTTTAAGGTTATGGTGGAGTTTTCTTGATGACATAATCACAAGATTTTTGCTCAATACTTCATCAAGTTATGCTCCATGTTTTTATGAGACTTTAATCAAGCCAAAAAATGTTGTACATTAAAAAAAATGTAGGTTGACTTGACTATAATTCTAAGGAGGTAATTTTTTAAAGGCATTCAACCTTCTAACATTGATCCGAATGGAAAATGGCATCCACCCATGGTATTCATCCACCCATGTTATCCATCCACCCATGGAATTTACCCATGGTATTGTAAATGGGATCAACCCATGGCATTCATCCACCCATTGTATTTATTTGCCCATGGTATTGTAAGTGACATCTATCCATGATATTCATTCACCCATGGTATGTATCTACCCATGGTATTCATCCACACATGGAATTTACCCATGGTATTGTAAGTGGTATCTACCAATGATATTGACCCATGGTTTTGACCCATGGTATCTACCCATGGTATTGTAACTCAAAAAAAGACTATAAATAACAAGCCTCACTTTGTAAAAGGAGAGATTGTCCACCACAATGTAGCTTCTACAACTATTCTCTGTTTTAATGAAACAAGTTTCTTTGTGGTTTTATTTGCAGTGTGTTCTCTCTTTTTTCTGGCATTCTAATATTGCAGATCTTGTCAGATCCATTTCAGCTTTTTAGATCTTGGGGGCCTCCCCCCCAAGATCTGGATCAGTGGTATCAGATTCAGGTTACGAATCCATGGGAATGAGGGTTTGAAGCATATTTCAGTTTCAATGTTTTGTAGCAATCTTCAGCAATTTACTCCATGAATTTTTTGGGTGGCGAGTTTGCAGATCAGATCTGATTTTTTTTGTGAAAAATTTACAAAAAAAAGACCAGATCTGGATTCCTTGTGAAAAAATACCCAAATTCAAAAAAAAATCGGCCGAATTGGAGTTCAGATGGAGGAGATATCGCTCATTCAAAATCAGCAATATTGCAGCAATTTTTCTGATGAAAATTCATGGACGGCGACTCTTCCGTCATTTATTGCAGTTTAAGTGCAACATTTCAGATAAATGGTTACAGATATGAGCTCATCTTGAAAAATCACCCGATTTCAAAAAAAAAAAATCAGCTATTTTTTTAGAAATTTTGTCACGACAAGACAATTCCTACGCAAATCTGAGAGTCTAAAGTCTCCCGATAGCGATTTCAAACACATGAGAAGATGCAGAATGATCGTTCCATTTCCAAAAACAGGTTATAATCAATATTTCAAGTTATATTGTTCGAGTTATGCTCATTTTAAATATGGAGCAACATTCGGAGCGGGTTCCCTTTGGAGACGTGCCCTCCCACCCCACTTTAGTAGGCACCTGCTTCACATTCATCAGTTTCAGCATAGCAGTATTTGGCTTGGGTTATTTGGAGATGTGCCCTCCCACCCCAAGCTATGTAGGCACCTACTACTTCATCAACAATCAACATCACGGTTATGAGTCAACCACACAAAATCTTTCTCATCGAAGTCCATTTGCTAGGCCGCACACTGTTAGTAACATAGTGGTCACAAGCATTACATGGTATCTCTATCCTCGGATCTTCGTTTGTCATGTTTTTGGGTCATCCAAAAACCCACACTTCATATAAGTCCATTTGCTAGGCCACACACTGTCTATATCACAGTTGGTCAAAAGCATTACATGGTATCACTATCCTCAGATCTCTGTTCATCACGGTTATGGGTTAACTACATAAAAACCTTCTCTTTAGTGGCTCTTCATATTCAAAAAAGACTTCTCAGGAGGGAACTTCACGCAATGGGGACCATTTCTTCTTAAGGAGGGAGGAATGATTCGAATGGAAAATGGCATCCACCCATGGTATTCATCCACCCATGTTATCCATCCACCCATGGAATTTACCCATGGTATTGTAAATGGGATCAACCCATGGTATTCATCCACCCATTGTATTTATTCGCCCATGGTATTGTAAGTGACATCTATCCATGATATTCATTCACCCATGGTATGTATCCATCCATGGTATTCATCCACACATGGAATTTACCTATGGTATTGTAAGTGGTATCTACCTATGATATTGAACCATGGTTTTGACCCATGGTATCCACCTATGGTATCTACCCATGGTATTGTAACTCAAAAAAAGGCTATAAATAACAAGCCTCACTTTGTTAAAGGAGAGATTGTCAACCACAATGTAGCTTCTACAGTTATTCTCTGTTTTAATAAAACAAGTTTCTTTGTGGTTTTATTTGCAATGTGTTCTCTCTTTTTTTTGGCATTCTAATTTTGCAGATCTTGTCAGATCCATTTCAACTTTTTAGATCTTGGGGGCCTCCCCCCAAGATTTGGATCAAACATTTTCCCTGATATCTTCCTAGAATTAACCCCAAGTCCTTTCATATTTCTTCCATTTAACAGAGGTATCCTTTTCCAATATGAGGTTTATATTTCCATAGTATAAGCCAATATTTATCCAACAGTCCAAGATAGGGTCAAAGCAATTGTAGACTCATTTTACTCTTCACTAAGATAACCCTTGGTCATTGACTGAGATTCCTCAGATCTCTTGAGGATTCTCGAGCCTTGTAATGAGCCTCTATATTTTTGACCCCTTGCAATTTTCTTCTAAATTTTTTATTCTTGTGGTCTTCCCTTTTATCAGGGTTCCGTAAGTAGGGGTATTATCAACATAGATGGAAATCAATCTATTTGAGATTTAGGGCTTCATTTTTAGGTTTTTCTTTCACCCATAACTCTGATACCATGTTGATTTTTCAATATTCCTCTAAATTGATAATTGTTTCTTGTGATTTATATTAGATATATATTTTCTTTCACTTGTAATTCATCATAAAAAAATTACAGAGATAACTTCAACAGTGAAAAAAATATGTTAGAGGATCATAAAGAGACAACACATAAGAACACAAGAATTTACCCTGGGAAAACCCACATGGAGAAAAAACCCAACAACATTTTCAATAGATAAATTCTTCATTTCAAAAAAGATACATCTTAGTCATATACAAGGTCAAAATGAACATTAGAGAAAAATGGCCAAACATGGTCCAACCCTCCTAATTATGTCAACTAGCCTAAGAAAATCACTTTGATTTCTCAACTAGCACAAAATTTCATCCTCCTTCATCCATAGAATTTGATTCTTCAGTTTAGAAGCTTGGCCTTTCTGCCCTAGAATCTTGCATCAAAAATTCGCTTTTTCAATAGGTATAGATAAGGGGTTATCTCAGAAATTAAATCTACATTTGAGCTAGATATTTGACCTTAAACTCATCCTTCTTCCTTTCCTTCTTTACATGCAAAAACATAAGATTATGCCTTAAAATATTGTCTCATCCTTGCCTCAAAAATACGAAAATACTTGAAAAAAACTTAATTATGTGTTGGAGGGAGATTAAATGCCTCATATATATTGTAAATTGGATACCCGAATAGGTGTATCTTACATTGGGGCTGTCTTAATTAGGAGGAAGCCGACTTGGCTTCTTTTGGAGCCAAAAATTCTATTTTTAAAATTCAAATTTTCTTGTTTTGAAAAAAGTGTGAAGAACATTCTTTACAAATAATTATGAAAACTGACCTTAATTACAAAATTCAACGATTGTTAGCCTTTCACTCAATGACAACCCTATTAAAGGAACAATTCCAAAATCCATAGGAAAGCTTCAATATGTTTCCTTCATTGATTTGGGTTCAAACAACTTGATTGGAAAAATCCCATCAAACATAAGTCAATTCAAGAATCTCACTACTATATCTTTATATAATAATAAAATATTTGGTTACATACTTGATAAGGGTGGCACTGTTGTAATCTTGAATAAAGAGGATTATAAAGCAAAGATGCTGGACCATATTTGTAATAGTGGGAGTTATAAGAAGCTCTCTAAAAACCCTATTAATAAAGTCTCCAAGATTGTGGCCAATGCTATCAAGTCTAGTTGCATTGTGGGTTCCATGAGCTTGAAGCTGATTGAAAGCAATCCTATCACCCCTAGGATTTATGGGCTCCCTAAGATTCATAAAGAGGGTGTTCCTCTTAGACCCATTGTTAATACTATTGGTGGGCCCACTTATCTCCTAGCTAAGTATTTGGCCCGCAAGCTGAAGCCTCTAGTTGGTCAGTCAGATTCTTTCGTGAAAGATTTTACTTCTTTTGTCCAGGAGTTAAAAGGCTGGGTTTGTGAACCTATTGACTCTATGGTTAGTTTCGATGTTGTTTCTCTCTAAACGAATATCCCTATCATGGATGCCGTAGAAGTGGTTAGACGTATCACTGATCCTGATACTGCTAAGTTGGTGGAGATTTGCCTCACCTCTACCTTTTTTAGTTTTGAAGGAGAATTTTATGAGCAAACCTGTGGGGTCGCCATGGGTTCCCCACTCTCGCCAGTGGTCGCCAACCTTTTTATGGAATATTTTGAATCTAGAGCTTTGGCATCTGCTCCTTTAAAACCCAAGGTTTGGAAGCGGTTTGTGGATGACACCTTCATAAACTGGTCTCATGGGCGTCAAGAGTTAGATGCTTTTCATTAGCACTTGAATAATCAATCTGACTCCATCAAGTTTACGATGGAAATAGAGATTGATGGGAGCCTTCCTTTCCTTGATGTTCTTATCTCTAGAAATAATAATGGCTCTTTCTCGCACTGTGTTTTTTGGAAGAAGACACACATAGAGCAATTTTTGCATTCTAGCTCTCATCATTTTCCTGCTCAGAAGCTTGGGGTTCTGAACACCTTAGCCACGAGAGCCCTTAGAATATCTGATAATGATCATTTGGATGAAGAAAAGGCCCATCTCCTTAAGGTCTTCAGAGAAAATGGTTATAACAAAAATCAGGGTTTGAGGGCTTTCATGAATGCTAGCAAAGGTCCTATTCAAAAAAAGTTAAATGATGATGTTGTTGGTAGGGTTCATCTGCCTTTTATTCAAGGTACCACTGACAAGATCGCTCGGATTTTAAGAAAGCATAAGATCTCTTCCTCTTTTAAACCTTTAAACACCATTCGAAGTTCCCTTAAATCGGTAAAGGATCCTTTGGACCCAAAAAGCATGAAAGGGGTTTATTTGATCCCATGCTCTTGTGGGATTCCCTACATTGGTGAAACTGGTCGGTCGATTAATAAAAGGATCCAAGAGCATTCTGCGGATATTAGGCATGGTAGAACTAAGTTCTCTGCTCTAGCTGAGCATGCAGAGAAGACGAAGCATCACATCTATATGGAAGACGCTAGAGTCCTTGCTAGGGTTGATCATTTCCATCATCGGAAATTTAGGGAGGCGATTGAGATTGAGAAGAGGTCCTGCACATTGAATAGGGATGACGGTTGGAAGGTCAGAAGTTGTTGGATCCCTTCTCTTCACTCCCTATAGTGGTTGTTCCTCTTATGGTCTTTTTGTTTATTGTTTATATTTATATTTATTTATTTCCATATAATTTATCTATTCATCTTTTTGTTTATTTATGATTAGGTTTCCTTATATTCTATTATTATTAGTGTTTATATATATATATATATATATATATTTTTTTTTTTTTTAATTTTTTTTCTTTTTTTTTCTTTTTTATTTATTTAAATTTATTTTTATTTTTATTTAATTTTTATTTAATTTAATTTTAATTTTAATTTTATTTTTATTATTATTATTATTTTAATTTAATTTAATTTAATTAATTAATTAATTTAATTAATTAATTTTTTAATTAATTAATTAATTTATTTTTATTTTTATTTTATGTTTATTTATTTATTTTTTTCATATATTTTATTTATTTATTTAGTTATTTTATTTTATATTATATATATTTTATTTTATTTTTATCTTTGTTATTAACTTTTAACCTTTTGACTTTTTGGAATTAATTCTTGTTTTATTTTCTTGGGGGTAGTTGCTTGTGGTTATATATATATATATTTTTTTTGACTTGGTCTTTATATAATTTTTCTGGGTTAATTCGTAGCTCTTAAGGTTGAGGGATTTGTATTTTTTGATTTATTTTATGCTTTTATTTATTTTTATTCTATTTTTGAACGTTTTTATTTTATTTTTAAACGTTTTTAACATTTTTAACTGTCTTTGGGTTTTTGACCGTTGCTTCTCTCTTCCTGGTATATAAATGGATAGTCTGATCAGCCAATCTTCATTATCCTGATGATGAACTACAGTTGGTAGTTCGAAACGCGTCGGTTCCAAAAATTCTCATGTAATTTTTCGAAAGATTTAGAATTTAAAATGTTTTTTCTTTAAATTCTCTTCAATATTTAGATTTATCTCGAAATAATTTTAAGGGTTTTATTGCTGACAATGCTAGTGTTTTGGTTTCTCTTCAACATTTCATCTTATCTAATAACAATTTAAAATTCCCACTTCTGAAGGGTATTAAAAATTGTATTAAATTAGAATCATTACATGCATCTTATAATTCACTTAGTGGACATTTGGATATAATATTTCCACTTTCTTTGAAATAGATTGTTTCCCATTCCAATTACTTTTCAGGCATACTTTCATTAACTTTAGTTAATTGTACTCAACTTCAATTATTGGATTTAAGGGAAATATATTGAAAGGGGAAATTCCTATACACTTTAATTTTTTTTCTAATTTGAGAATTCTAAGTATGAAATATAATAATTTATATGGTAACATTCCTCAAAGGATTACAAATTTTGTGAAATTTCACGTGTTGGATTTATCTAATAATAAATTCAGTATGAGAATACCATCTAATTTTGACCAACTCATTGGATTCAAAGTCAATTAATCTTCAAGTGATGCATTTGAAGTTGATGTACTTGATGATAAACAAAGGATTGACATGAAAGGAGGTGTGTATAATTTGTCATATGTGATGTTCACAAATAAAATTCTTGATTTAATAAATAATAATCTCATGGGAGAAATTCATACAAGCATTAGCCTAAGTGGCTTGGTGTTCCTAAATTTATCTGGAAATGTATTTGATGGGAGAATACATGTGTCTCTTAGTAAATATATCAAGTTTGGAGCAATTGGAATTGTTCATAAATAAATTGAGTAGATGTATTCCTCAAGAACTCTATCAATTATTTTCTTTTGCGTCTCTCAATGTTTCATCTAACAATCTTTTGTGGGTTAATTCCAAGAGATAAGAAATTTAATACATTAAGTGAGTCTTCATTTCAGAGTAAGTTCTTATGTGGGTTTCCTTTGCAACCATGCAAGTATCAAAATAAAAATCTAGTGAAGGATAATATAAAAAAAGGATGGTGGAGTCGTGTGGATGAAAATATGTCTTTGACAGGATTGGCGTTGCAAATGGGTATTGGATTTCAAGGAGTTGTTGCCATGTCCATTATATGGGAGAATATAGAAGTTGGGTGGTTCCCCCTAATCGACTCCACTTTTATGGAGTGTATTGATTTCCTAAATAAGGGACACCTAAACTTCTAGCCCATTACCGTATAAAATGGATTTTCTACACAAATTATTGTACATTTTTTTTTTCTCAAAATATTATTATTATTATTATTATAATTCATAATTATATTGTATATATAATAAATTTGAATATATAAACATTTATATTTTTTTGTAAATTATTATATTTTATTTAATATATAACAGAAATTAAAAAAATTATGATCCTATTAAAGATTTAGTTTATACATATACTAAATGTGAATATATATATGTAATTAATTTTAAAGGAAGACATTGCAATGAAGTTATCACAATAGAAACAAACACGCTTAGCTAACCTTCACAAGTGGGCATTTTAAATTGTTATTAGATAAGATGAAATATTGAAGAGAAACCAAGACACTAACATTATTGGTAATAAAACCCTTAAAATTATTTTGAGATAAGTCTAAATTTTGAAGATAATTTAAAGCAAAAACACTATCAAGTATGTAACCAAATATTTTATTATTATATAAAGATAAAGGAGTGAGATTCTTGAATTGACATTTGCTTGTGGGATTTTTCCAATTAAGTTGTTTGAAGCCAAATCAATGAAGGCACTAGATTGAAGCTTTCCTATGGATTTCATAATTGTTCCGTTAACATGGTTGTAATTGAGTTAAAGGATAATAATTATTGAATTTTTGTAACTATGGCTAGTCTTTATAATTATTTGAAAAACATGTTCTTCATGCTATTTTTAAAAGAAGAAAATTTTAATTTTAAAAATAGATTTTTTGGCTCCAAAAGAAGCCAAATTAGCCTCCTCCTAGTCAAGTCGGATCTAGTGTAAAACACACCCATTTGGATTGCCAATTTACAATATATATGAGGAATTTAATCTCCCTCCAACGCATAATTCAGTTCTATTCAAGTATTTTTGTATTTATGAGGAAAGGATGAGCTAATATTTTAAGGCATAATCTTCTGTTTCTGCATGCAAAGAAGGCAAGGAAGAAGGATGAGTTTAAGTTCAAATATCTAGCTCAAATGAAGACTGAATTTTTGAGATAACACATTATCTATACTTGTTGAACAACAAATTTTCGAGGCAAGATTCTAGGGAAGAAATTCCAAGCTTCTAAACTGAAGGATCAAATTCTATGGATGAAGGAGGAGGATGAAAGTTTGTTGTGGATGATCATATCAAAGCGATTTTCTTGGGCCAGTTGACTTGATTAGGAGGTTTGGACCGTGTTTGACCATTTTTATTTGATGTTAAATTTGACCTTGTATATGACTAGGATGTATCTTTGTTGAAATGAAGAATTTCTCTACTGAAAATGTTGTTGGGTTTTTCTCAATGTGGGTGTTCCCAGGGTAAATTTTTGTGTTCTTATATATGTAGCTGTCTCTTTATGATCCTCTAGAATATTTATTTCACTATTGAAGTTCTCTGTGTAATTGTTTTATGATGAATTACAAATGAAATAAAATATCTATCTAATATGAATCTCAAGAAACAATTATCAATTTCGAGGACTATTGAAAAATAAACATGGTATCAGAGCTATGGGTGAAAGAGAAACCTAAAAAGAAACCCTAAATCTTAGATAGACCTATTTTCATCTATGTTGATAGTACCCCTACTTATGGAGCCCTGATAGAAGGAGATAACACAATCTAGTCAAAGCAATTTTACATCTATGAAGAAGCCCTAGTCCAAAAATCTCAAGTAGGCTGATAATATTTAGAAGCAAATTGTAGGGGGTCGAAAATCTAAGGCCTGTTACAAGTCTCGAGAATCCTCAGGAGATCCAAGGAATCTCAATCAATGATGAAGGGTTATCTCAGTGAATGGTAAAATGAGTCTACAATTTGTTTGACCCTATCTTGGACTATTAGAGAAGTACTGTCTTATACTATGTAAATATAAGCCCCTTATTGGAAAAGGATACGTTCATTAAATCATAGAAAGATGAAAGGCCTCGGGGTTAATTATAGGAATATATCAAGACAAATGTTAGAAGGTCAAATTACTTTAACAAACGACCTCTCTAAAATCATATTCGAGTTAAATTACATTTTTGTTTAATGTGCAACCATTTTGTGACTTGATTAAAGTCTCATAAAAACATGGAGCATACCTTGAAAAATTCTTGAGCACAAATATTGTGATTATGTTATCAAAAAATATTAGTCATAATATTAGAAGTATGAAATTTATAAATATAGTTAGAGGAGAATAAATATGAATTTAATTGGCTAAGGATCATGACAACAATAACCAATCTATGTTTCTACAATGATTGTTGAACGACTAAATTAAAGAAGCCTAGTCACTTAAAGAGATGATGATGATAAAGTGTTTCATGAACCTCATTTTTCTTGAAGATATGTTATGGTACTATATACAATACATGTTGACCAATTCAAAACACTATTTTACTCTTGAAAGCATACTACAATGATGATTAAATCGGACATGAGGTCTGGAAAGGGGAACATATAAAATATATAAGTCTTGAAGCTTGACGATTGAAGTATGAGGTATGTATTATCATAATAATTTTTGTTCCTAGATCTCAAAAGAAGATTTATCAGTAAAGACCAAGTATAGGCTTGTTTCAAAGTTCTCTTTGAAACTAGTTACCTCTAGTTCATTGAAGCAATGATGATCTTAGTATGTCATGAACGTGTATGCAATATATAGTGCTCTCTAATCAGAAGACTGAGTAAATAATATGGAATTTTTCCCTTACAAAATTTATGGTGCATATTATGGGATGCTATGTATACAATGATATGTATTATAACTGAATTGAATAAGATAAAAAAGGAGCCTGATAAGGGTTGAAGAATACTTGGGTAACTACACAAGCATGTCACCAATATAAGAAACAAACCTTGAAAGAATATTTGAAGACCTGAAGTGACATATATAGTTCTATGTTTCCTTTGGAAATATTGTTGCATAAGAAGCAAGACATTGTCACAAAAAATTTACACCTTGCAGTCCTGGAAGGATGCATTCCATGTGTTTTTAATAAGATTTCTTGAGTTGAATTCTATAGATGAATTGGTAATGATGAAGCAATAATAAATTATGATTGTACAATGGGGATTTGAATGTTGAATATAATTCTCAGTCCTAATTATGATGTAATATATCAAAATGACGCTTCTGCAATGAGTTTGAGGAAACTAAGTTACTTGTTATGCAATATATAAAGGATAATCATTACTTGATTGACTGATGAAAATGATCGATTTCATTACATGTGGAAAATATCATATTGGTTCTAGGGTTTTGAAATTTGGATATATAGGGTTTGTAAACTCTAGAAAGCGAAAAGGGCTTCGATAAGATAACCCTTGAGTTCATGAACAAAACCCTAGGATTATACCTAGATCAATGTTTTCGCTGAAAGAAGAAATCCTAGATCATGCAAGGAAGGAATATCACTAATGATAAGAATGTGGTTGATTTGCAATATGGATGCAAGAACACTAAGATTAAGTGGGAGATAACATTCTTCTCAAGAGATAAGTATTTTATGTCTCTCTTATTTGATTACTACTTTTGTTGTTATTTTACTAGTAGTTAGTCTCTTGTCATTGAATTATTTTCTTGGTTGTATTTGTTCTTCTATGACCTCCTAGTGAGGATCACAGGTACATATTAAAGGATTCCTAGACTCTGGCAGAATATGGAAGAAAAAAGAAAATTTTGTGACAAAAATACTCTCCTAGAAATAGGGATTTGTGTTGAGAGATATTGTCCTACTTGGGATATAAGCTTAGATGGAGCAGATAGATCAACAAGATTGAAATATGTCTTGATCCATTCTAAAAGAGGCCAGTGAGGACTTCCAAGATAAAGTATGCAATAGATAAAAACTTGAGAAAATTACAAAGCGAAGGATTACCTTAGTAAGAGATATAAGACTATGAAGGGTCATCTTATCAAGTAGAATTATATTAAAATTTTAATTTATGATTTTTGTTGAAAGTACATCAGACGGATGTAGAGATCATCTTCCTTGATGAAAGAAGAAGTGTATATAAGAGTTACCTCAATCTTTCTGGGTACATGAAGAAGCATTATAACTATACAAAAAAGACGGCTTTGTATAGGTCCTTATATTTGATACACTTGGATCAAGATTGACCTTATATATATGATTTGTTTTTTGAAGATAACAGAATAAACCATGTGGTAGAATGAGAAACGTTAACCAAAAATATTTTTTTAGAGGGAAAAATTAAGGCTTCCTCAAGAACCCTTGCTTTAGCTTAAGAGTGAGTTGATCTATGAATTAAAAGTGAATGATTTTGACTAGACAGCTGATGCACTTTAATAACATCAATGACAGAGGGAGAAACCAATATTTCCATGGAAGAATCTGTTCGAAATAAATCCCTATTAGGGTAACCTGATAGTAGCCAAGATGATGGATCAAGAGAAGGAAACATATCAATATATAGTTGAGACAAGGCATATAGCTCAACATGTATTGAAGTACAAGCATGATGGTCATGGAACAATCGGTTATGGTTTGAGATATAATTCAAACAATGATATCCAATTGTAGGGATATACAAAGTGACTAGGCAAGGAGTGTAGATGACATGAAGAGTACTTCAGGAGGATGCTTAAGTTTGAGATTTTATATGATTTCTTGGACAAGTAGGAAGAAAAAATTTGTTGCACCCAACACTATAGAAGCAAAGTATATCAAATCCCATGAATTTTGTACTGAAGTAGTGTGGTTTTGAAAGCTGATTGCATGATTGTTTGATCAGGTGCAGATGAGATCATGATGACAGGTCGAGACATCTTGAGATCTAGTACCAAAATATGGTACAAGAAGAGAGTAGTACGAATCCAGTATTATCAAGAATATTGTCCCAATACAAGCTTGAAGTGATTTAACATGTCTCTCTCAACAAGAGGGAGTGATGAAACAATAACATAATAGGAGAATAATTCTTATGAAGAATGACCCTATACCTCTCAATGAGAGAGAGTGTTGATGTGATAAGCATCATGGACAATCATTCCCCCTGTGTCAAAGATGTTGACCAATTGGGGAGAATGTTCTAGTAGAGGATAATCATTCTCTCCGTGTCAAAGATGTTGACCAGTTAGGGACAATGGTCCTAGAAGCCCAATATCACTCATTTGAGTGTGTGGATTTCAACATCAGGACTAGTCTCTCTAGATAGGACAAGAATCTCAATCAACATCATAAAAATTCTCTCCAGATAGGATGGGGAGATCATTTAGCATCGGGCCTAGTTTCTCATGTAGAGTGTGGCCTTTGGAGTTTCACCACGAGTCAATGAGATTGACCAAGATGGTGAACCAAGACTAGTCTAGGTCGGAGTATCAACCAATATTATGGGTCAGTGGTATCGACCAGAGTTATGATGACTAGTTGATGCTAAATGTTATGCCATGTGTTAGGAGTACCAACCAGGATGGGTCAGGAGTACTGACCAGGATGGGTTAGGAGTACCGAACAGTTGTGGAAACTTGTTAATGCTGATGATTTACCATATGTCAGAGTTGATGACTAGATTATGATAATTGGATTATGATGCTATATGTCAGAGTTCCTAACTAAGTTGATGTTGATGTTGATGTTTTACCTTATGTTAGAGATGCTGACTAAGTTGATGATGATGCTCATGATTTACCTAATGTCAGAGATGATGACTAAGTTGATGATGATTCTCATGATTTACATTATGTCAGAGATGATAACATGGTTGATGATGATAACCTTTTCATAGAGAAATTTGTCAACACGAGAACATCTAGATAATCATTATGAATACCTCCCTAGTTAAGAGGGTGTGTTGAATTTTGTAACTATGGTCGATATTCATAATTATTTGTAAATCATGTTCTTTATGCTCTATTAAAAAGAAGAAAATATGGATTTTAAAACAGATTTTTTGGCTCCAAAAGAAGCCAAGTTGGCCCCAGTGTAAGACAAACCCATTCAGATAGCTAGTTTACTATATATATAAGGCATTCAACCTCCCTCCAACATACAATTCAATTTTTTTTCAAGTATTTTTGGATTTATGAGGCAAGGACGAGCTAATATTTTGAAGCACAATATTTTATTTGGGCATGCGAAGAAGGAAAGGAAGAAGGAAAAATTTAAGGTCAAATCTCTATCTCAAATGCAGGCCAAATTTCTGAGATTACACCTTATCTATCTCTGTTTAAAAGTAAATTTTTGTGGTAATATTCCAGGGAGTAAGGCCAATCTTTTGAATTGAAGGACAAAATTATATGGATGAAGAATGAAGAAAAAGTTCTATCCTGGATGAGCAGATCGAGGTGAGTTTCTTGGTCCAGTTCACTTGAATAGGAGGGTTGGACCATGTTTGAACATGTTTCTTTGATGGTTAGTTTGATCTTGTATATGACTAGGATGTATCTCTATTGAAAAGGTTGGTTTTTTCTCCATGTTGGTTTTCCCAGGGTAAACTCTTATGTTCTTGTGTGGTTGTCTCGTTATGATCCTCTAGATTCTTTATTTTTACTGTTTAAGTTATATGTGAAATTGTTTTATGATGAACTAAAAGTGAAATAAAAGATATATCTAAGATGAATCATAAGAAAAAATTATCATTTTAGAGGAATATTGAAAAATCAACAACAAACATGGTCATATTGGTAATGGCTTGAGGTATGCTACCTGTGAACATATTACCACCCAAATCTAGATATGTCAATTCATGATTCAAACTAGCAATGAATTCCAATATCTTTTTAGTGAGCATATTACTAGTAAGATATAGGTACTCAAACTTACTCAAATTGGAAATAGCTTCAACTGAAATAAAACCCAAGAGTTGATTATTGAACATGATAAGATATGTGAGCACTTTAAGTCACCCAAATTCTAGTGGAATTATCATTGCCATGTTAATACCATCATAAATTTTAAAATATCACAATAAGGAGAGGTTTCCCAAACATGGGAAAAGGGTACCTTCAAAAATTATGTCTGTAAGGACTATGCCAACCACCCTTTTGGTGTGTTTTATGTACCATATACTATACTAGGAGCATACCTTTTTGACATTATGAACAATCCATTTGGACAACAATTCGTGTGGATCATGTGTGATATCATTTTTGAAGCACATGAGAGCATCCACAACCCTCGTATCAACACTAAAAGTTGTAGTTACATTGGGGAGTAATATGGTAAATGCAATGAGAAATTAAAGAAGAATTGTAATACCCTTATCCATCTCGGGATCACAGTCTAAAGATTTCATAACATTATTATCATTACCCTTATCTATTAAAATGGAAATTTTAGGGTTTTTATTTAGGCCATGGATGGCATAGAATTCATCCTTAGAGAGGTTAGGCTTGGGTATCTTGGACCCATGGAGAATCCTACCACATTATTGGTCGATTTCCGCAACTTCTTATAGGCAAAGATGTTGAGTAATGGTTTTGACGGAGCATAAGATGTCTTCTTAAAGTATGCAATGAGGAACTAGAGAAAAAATAAAACCTTATTCTGGGAGGATCAAGGAGGGGGGGTGTAGGTCCAAGGAGGATAAGTTTACAATGGTGGAACGAAAGAAATATTTCCTCCCCAGGGTAGTGCTGAAAATTATATCTGGGTTCAGTATTCATAATTGTCATTGTATATTTTATGAAAAAAAAGAAAGAAAAATATATTTATTTTTCAAGCATAGGTTTCTTGTTCAATTCAATTTGTTAATTAGGTCAAGCATGTTCTTCATGCTTCTAAGGATTATTGATTAAAAAAATGTTAGGATATTTCGACACATAGGAAATAGTTAAGTATAACTTGGTCTAGTGTAGAGTTAGGTAAAGTGTGTTTCTTTACTATGTACATTTGTAACTTATAATTCGACGGTCACGATTTGTAGTGATCCAACGGTTCACTCTATCCTCGATATTAACAACACATGATCCGTGGCTTAGCACCCGATTGGTCCATGATATTTATTTATAGAGCATGGAGGGTCATTTGTCTGGTAATCGTTTATGAGAGAAACATATGTAACTTTTATTTTTTATATTAATAAATTGCTTGAAGTGGTCGCGTTGGCTTAGGCCGTGGACTGTTTCCCTCTTCGAGGGTTTTAACCACGTGATATAATGGTGTACTGATTTGTAATCTGTTTGTGAGTGGCGACCTTTGGTGTTTTATCTAAGGAACTTACCCTGTAAATTACTACAAAAAAATATTTTTCATAAGTCAAATTATTGTACTAGAGTCAAGTCCCATTTGGACTTTGAAATGAAAGTGGAAAAAAATAATTTTATTTGAGTCAAAAATGTCAATTTTGTCCCCGAAAGAGCAAGTCAACCCTAAAAGTGACCCATTCGACCTCCTGGATGTGTATAAATAGAAGAAATTTTGACCTCATTTTGTGTAGCTCAGGCAAGTTTGATTTCTATGCTGAGAAGAGAGAAAACCAACACAAAATTTAAGAAGAAGAGAAAAAGTCAAAGGAGAGAGAGTGAGAGTCAAAGGAGGAATAAATATGCCCTAATTATCTCATAGGTGCGAAATTATGAAGTAGTTGCAGGGGCCAAAGTTGCAAACCTAGTTGCAGGGGCCAAAAATCTATAGTTTGACCGAGTTTTGAAGGCATTGACTACCATTGATTAAATTTGACTTTGAGTTGTTAGAGAAGATTTAAAGGAGGGTTGACTTGGGTCTTGTGGGAAGTATTGGTCTTGATGTTTGGGACTTGGAATTCTTGACACTTTGATATAATTCTACAATAAGAGAATAATTTACCCCTTGGAGGGGTTTTTCCCTCACTTGGAGCCTATATTCTGTGTTCATTGTCTTTTGTGATCTTCATGGTTTGTGGTTTTGGTATTTTTTTTTATGAAAATAATACAAAAAAAGTAATAAGAATCCAAAATACAATCACAAGAAATTATCAAAGTAAAGAGAAATCAACCCTGATTGATGCCATAGTGATTTCTCAACATCGTATCAAAGCTAGGTGAGGAAAAGGCAGCTTGAAGATCACCCTTGTTGGCATAAGGGGAAGACATTCATCCAAGATACTTTGGAGGAAATAGGAAAGGAAATAAGGAAGGATAAAGACTCATCATTCATCTTGAAGGAAGAATACTTTATCAACTATTCATCTCTCTCTCTCTCTGTCATTGAAGGCTCTTGGTTACTCATAATCTTTTGAAGAATATCATCGTCTAATAAATCTATCTCTTTAATAATTTGATCATAAATAATTTTGGAAGACATACATACAATAACAAGCATCAATATCCTCTAGAAAATCATCTTTGAAGCAACTTGAAGCTACTATTGTACCAGTCATCCTAGAAGTCATCATTCTAGGACATCTTTGAAGTTTCTTGGAAAGTATTGGGAGCATTCTTGGAAAGTCTTGGGAGCATCAAGATATTTGAAGACATCATTAAAGGAAACTATTTTAACAAGTAATTAATATATAATTATCTATGTCTCAATCTTCAAATCAAATGAATTCTTTATGTAAAGAACATAATAAGATCGATGGGACATAATACTTCTGAGCATGGAAGAGAAGAATATATTTTATACTTGCAGAAAATGAATTCATGGGCTATGTTAGTGGAAATGTTACAAAACCAGAGAAGAAAAAGACTCAAGAATGGGCCAATTATACTAAAGGGGAAGTTAGGGATCAAATTATTCTCATTGAATCCATCAAGGATCATCTCATTCTATTCATTGCATATTTGGGATAATATGAAGCAATATATGACAAGTTGGTAGAACCATACCTAGTCAATACCTCAGGTCAAAAAATATCTTTAAGTAATCGACTATACAATACAAGGTTATTGAAGGATGAAGACTTGGTTTCATATCTTATGAAGGTTTCAAAAATGAGGGATCAACTACAAGGACTTGGAGAAGTTGTTTTAGATTCTAAATTAACTAGTATAATTAATGCTTTACCCACATAATGGAGAAATTTTGCATCAAGAATATACTCTAGAAATGGCACTCCAAGCTTTGATGAGCTATGGTATCTATGTATTATAGAAGAAACAATATTAAAGGCCAAATATGACATTGATATCGATGAAAGTATTAAGATTTTATTGCTATATCAAAGAAGAAGAGTTGAAGGTTTGGAAAGTTTGAACCTCATCAAAGGAATACTAGAAGCAACAACAATCAACCATGTGGAAGACAAGATATGTCCAAAGTACAATGCTTTGGATAAAATGAATATGGAAACTTTAAAAGAGATTTTCCCAAGGATCCTCGAATAAGAAGAACAACAAGAGGAAAGAAAGGAGTAAATCCCACATCACAGAAGAAAATGAAGAACCAGAAAAGAAGCTAAAGAATGAATATCCTAAAGACCTCTACTATTGAAGATATCCACTCTATTAGGTTTATTAACAATACGTTTTTACTTTTATTAGAATATAATAGTTAGAACAACTTGTACAATTATTTTTGTAGAATAATTATGACATTATGAAAAGAAGCATACAACATTGGAAGGATTAGAGTCAACATAGCCAGTTGCATCTTATTGGAAGAAGTCATCTAAGAAAAGCAAGGATAGAAGTATTTGGACCATATAACACTTAATAGTTCATACTACTTGGCATCATGTTATAAAATAAGTGATTTAGTAGGAAGGGATCACCAGGATCCATTGTTAGAACAAGGTTCTTCATCACATGGAATAACTATTGTACATTCCAACAGAAGGCCAATAACTCAAGGAAATGAAAGGATCAATTACATTTTTCATATGCTCGCCCCTCATATATAAGGATATGTTCTACATCATTTTGTTCTTTTTGCCCTAATAGTTCAGTCGGTACTATTACCCACCAGGAATCAAAATATAGATCAGATTTTAGATGGAGTAATATTATGTTGATTACTTTTTCTCTGTGGGGTATTGTCATTGTATCAATGACAGTAATCATTCACTGATGAAACTAATGAAGAAGAATTAACCAAATTTTCCTGATGTAGAGGCAATTAAAAAAGCTGCATAAGTGAATATATAACCTACAGAAAAGTGAGCTGCTCCAGGATGTCCTCAAGATATGTTCTTAGTTACTACTATACAATTACAACCTATCTTAAGAAAGAAAACATTGAAGAAGCTATAAGATAGTCTAGTTGCAACATAAAGGTATAATTTAGGCCCCTCTCATTTAAGAAAGGAGTATCATCATAAAAATTATATTCAAGGAAAGATATAGAAGCAGTTAGTTCAAAATGAAGTCATCTAGATGGGTATATGAAAGGAAGAGGTATGCATATCTTTAAAATATAATCTCTTCATTAGATGGTAGATTTATGTCTTTAGAAAATTTTTGTAGGAAGAGATGGATGCAAAAATTTACTTGGAAGCATGAGCATCATATGTCTTGGTTAAGGATTGGAAGGGACAAAAAATCTTTCACATGGCTATCTGAAATATAGAAGAATGGCAGATAAAGCATGGTATTGATTGTTAGGTCCCTATAATACTAGTGTAGCCCCTTATTGTTATTGTTACTGTAGTGCTCTTATTGTTATTTTTTTTTTTTTTTTGCTGAATTGCGCTAATTCTATTATGAACATAAAGTTACAAAACTGCCACGGTTCATCTGAGGGAGCCTGAAACCGGGCTTGATATCCAAGTTCTGTCTAGATATGGAACTGCCCATAGCGGGAAACCAGTTCCTTTAAAAGTAATTACACCGCCCATGAGCTGGGAAACCGGTGAAGAGTCAACTACATTCAGCATGATAAAACCATAGTAAGACTTAACAGGCATGCAGCTGTTGCTGCTGTATATCATCAGTGAAACCAAAATTTTTGCAAAAAATTCAAGAGCAGAATTCATACTGGTCCTGGACATAGTGGAGAGAGAGCAATTAGTTTGGAGCTGGCTGCTCCTCTTCAATTCAGCAAGCATAGGGATCCTCCGGTTCTTCTTCAATAGTCTTGGCTCCGTCTCCGCCAGACAGGTCCGTTCCCACCTGCAAAAGAATATGGTTCGTGGAGGAAGGAGCAGAAACAAGGGGAACGCTGGGACCAGCAGAGGGAGAGGCAGTCGGGTTGGGAATGGGCACGAAAGGAGCAGGCGCGGGTTCAGAAGTCGGAGGAGGATGGATGGTGGCTTCTTCTCGCAGAGTGACAATTATGAAGGCAGTGATAGTTGGGCGGTTAAAGGCACAGTCGAAGCGAAGCTCGGCACGTTGCGAGGACTGCCTCAGAATATGGCTGCCAGGGAGAGGAGGGACGGCGGAGGCATGGAACGGGGGCATGGACAGAGGAGGAGCAGGGGTGTGACTGCCATGGATATGACCAGGAATGTCAAAGCGAGCCGGAGCAGAGCGTCTTTCAGATGGCTCAGAGGAGAAATCGTCGCTGGAGCTGTAGGGAGGCCGCTCGCTCATAGACCTGCCCCTAGAGGCACCACGTCTGCAGGTCATCCGCTGCCTAAGTCTAGGCATGGTGAGCTGCTCAGAATGAGCCGACGAAGCGCTGGAGGGAGCTGCAAGAACAGGAGCAAATTGACCAACAATAACGGGAGAAACCTGAAAATTGAAATTGGAAGGGCAGAAGTTACTGTGCATATAGTGGAAGCCCGGAATGGTTTCCAGGCAACAATGCAGAGAGCATCGACGACTAGTGGCTGTGCGTTCGCAAGGCGTAGCACAACCACTCGGGCAGAGAGAGCGCAATGGCTGCAGAGCTCGGTTAACAGAGCCGAAATGGTCCGGAGAGCGTGAGTAGGCGTCCATTTGATGTCGAATGCACAGACCAAGGCGGAGAGGGTGACGACGCGGCGGAGTTAATGCCTAGCGCATGAGCACATTGATGGCCTTATTAAAGGTGCCATGGGGGGCCATGTGACCACACCAGGTGAGGCGCCTTGGGAGCTGGCCCAGGCTAAGAGACCCGTTACGACGTCGTATCACCCGCATCCGGAGTTCTTATTTTTATTGTTAGTGTAGCCCCATTATTGTTATTGTTGTGTCCATGTAGCCCCTATATTGTTATTATTGTGCCCCATAGAAGCCCAATATTGTTATTGTTGTGCCCTTACATTATTATTGTTATGTAGGCTCTGATTATTTTGTGACCCTTTAAACTCATTTATATACCAAGGAGGTCTTGTCATTTGAATCATCCATGAAATTTTCATTTATGTGAATTAAAATAGGTTTCCCTATCGAAGAGGCTAATTTTCAAGTCATTTATCTATCTTTTCTTCTATTTTGTGATATGTTTGCATAAAATTTGTTATCCGAGCTTTGGATTCTAGGGTTTTGTTGCTTCAAACAGGTCATCTTGGAGTTTGCGCTATAAATTTTTTTATCAAAGGCTTCACAAGCTGAAATTTCAACCACGTGGAGACAAATTCTTAGTGAACTTCCTATAAAATTTTTAGATCTTTGTTTGCTATATTTTCTGAGATACGATCTGAATAAGTTAGGGTTTTTTCATGCTCTAGAATTCAGTCTCAAACAAGGACCTAGGTAAAATCATCATAAATTTCTCTACGAGAAACATATTTGAATTTTGTAAAAAGTGTCTGAAAGTGCATATATTTTAAAGTTTTCATGTATCATTTCCAGGGCCAAAGGTTGAAATAATGACATGTGCCATTTAGTATAAGTTCACGCTACTGAACTAGTCCATAATAAAGTCATCGTGGGAGATTGGGAATAAATTTACCTTGAGGAATATATTCTTGGTTTGATTTGTGGCATTGGGAAGAAGACTCAGAGGGATACGACAGGACAAAATTTCAGAACTTGGAGAGTCGAAATTAAAGAGACACAACAATTTCAATATTGAGCTCCTAAAAGCAAGAAAAAAGAGTGTAGTTTTTTTAAAATTGCATAACTTTTGTTTGAAAAATCAGTTTAAAGTGATTTAAAGGGAATAATGAAGCATAGATATTAGTATTTAGCTCTAAAATTCCTCCCCCAAAAATTAATTCTACACCCATCAAACCCTCAAAAATCTCCACTATGACGCATGCAGATGAATCAAATTGCAACATGATATATCTAAATTATGGGACCAAGTGCAACAATTTTTTCTCTCATAAATAGCAACCAAAGATGAACTAAAAAGGGACATGTATGGTATAAAAAGTGACATGAATGGTTTAAAAGAAAACATGGAAGGTTTAAAGGAATGTTTGGAAAAGTTTCTAGAATAAAGACTTCCTAGCGGTGATAAGGTATTTCATGAAACTCATGAATAGAACAACCAAAATGCGAATGATGATTTTATAGACTACAAATTTGGGATGAAGGGAAACTATATTCCAAAGTTTGATATGCAAAAGTTTGATGGCAAGGATCTGGTAACATGGATACTGCAGATGGATCAATTCTTTGATCTACATGATGTGCCACACACACGAAAGGTACACATTGCATCTTTATATTTAGAAAAAAATACATTTGTGTGGCATTGATGGATTTTTTCTCGTAAATAAATTGTCACTTGGAAAATTTCTATAGAATAATTGGTAGCACAATATGAGGATACAAAGAGAAATAATTTCTTTAGCCAATTGATAAATCTCAAACAAAAGGGTTTGATAGTGAAGCACATTGAGGACTTCCAAAGATTGAAGATCAAGGTAAATGATATTCCAGAGGAGAATAGGGTTGAAGTTTTCATAGGGAATTTAAAGGATAACATCCAACATGAGGTTCACCTTTGGGAACCTAATTCATTGAAGAAGGAATTCAAGGTGGCAAGAAAAGTTGAAAGAAAAATTATGGAAACAAGGAATTCTACCACTCACAACTATAAAGATGGAAGTGTTGCTACTCCTAGCCTCCCACAACCTACAAGGTTGACAGTGGACACCACAAAAATGGGAGGAAAAAAGAGAATGAAGGATTTGTTATAGTTGTGATATAAAATACACTAAGGGTCATAAGTGTGCTGAGAAGAAATTATTTTACATAGATTGTGAAGAGGAGGAAGAAAAGGAACAAGAAACAACAAATGAAGAGGATATACACCATGAACCAGCCATAGAGAAATAAGAAATGAATATCACCATATCTTGTAATGCATTGGCATGAATTACCACTCAAAATCTCAAGATAGAAGGATATATATATAAAAGGTAATAGCGTTGATTGATTCTAGTAGTACCCATAATTTTATTCATTGTAATATAGCTAATGAGTTGAATTTCTTTCTATATCCAACACCAGAGTGCCAAGTGATGGTTGCAAATGGAGGAAATATAAATTACTTAGGGAAGTGTGATAATATAAATCTAACCATGGGGGAATATGTATTGAATAATTTAATTCTTTCCATTCCAATGGGTGGTGCCGAAGTTGTATTAATAGTTTGGGGACGATAGCTTTTAATTTTCATGAAATTTTCTTGAAATTTTCTGGGAAGGAAAGGAATTGAATTAGGGGCATCACAGGGAAACCAGGGAAGATAATCAAATATAATTGCATGACATACCTTTTGAAGAAAAAAAAATGAGGCATAATTGTGCACTTATGATCACTTCATGTTCAAACATCGAAATCATCTATTTCTCCAGGTCGCCAAAGAATCTTGGACAATCGTTCCAAGGTATTTGAGACTCCCAAAGGCCTCCCACCTATTCGTGATCATGATCATGCTATTCACTCAATTCCAGGAATCATTCCTCTAAACATCAAACCTTAAAAAATATTCATATGCCCAAAAAAGTGAAATTGAATGTATGGTTACATAAATGCTAGAGTTAGGCATAATTCAATCTAGCCAAAGTTATTTCTATGCTCTAGTAGTATTGGTTCACAAGAAGGATGGATCATGGCGTATGTGTCCAGATAATAGGGAGATCAACAAGTTCACTATTTAAGATAAATTTCCCATTCATTTCATATCTGATTTGTTGGATGAATTACATGGAGAGATTTACTTCACCAAGCTAGATCTTTGTTCATGATATCATCATATTAGAATGAAGACTGAAGACATTCTGAAAATAAAATTTAGAACTCATGAATGTCATTATGGTCTTGGCCATGCCTTTTGGCCTTACTAATGCATCCTCCACATTTCAAGGTTTGATGAATTCTATTTTAAAACCCTTCCTTAGAAATTTTGTGTTAGTATTTTTTGATGATACAATAATCTACAACAAGTCTTAAAAGGATCACGCTCACCATGTTGACATGGTGCTCAAGCTATTGGAGGAGAAACAATTGTATGCAAAAACCTTCAAATGTTTCTTTGGGGTACAAGAGGTGGAATATTTGGGCCATATTTTATCTCATGAGGGTTTTAAGGTAGATCTTAAGAAAATTAAAGCCATCAAGGAATGGAAAATCCCCATGACCTTACAACATCTTCAAGGATTTCTTAGGTTAATCGGGTATTATCGCAAGTTTGTTAAGAATTATGGGAAAATAAAAACACTTCTAACAACAACAATGAAGAAAGATGCATTTTTTTAGACTCCAGAAGCAACTAATTCCTTTGAACATCTTAAAGAGGCAAGCGGCGCCAAGATCCAATTTTAGCTACTTTAGACTTCCCAAAAACCTTTATGGTGGAATGTGATGCCTCATGAAATGGAATTGGTTTTGTTTTAATGCAAGAAGGAAGACCCATTGATTTTGAAAGTCATTCAATCAAGGGAAAGTATTTACACAAACCTATTTATGAGAAGGAAATCTTGGCAATACTACATGCCCTGAAGAAATGATGCCCTTCCCTAATGGGAAGACATTTCAAGGTAAAAAAATTCCATTCTAGTCTTAAATTACTTTTGGAACAAATATTATCTTCAGAAGAGCAACTAAAATGGGTCACTAAGATGTTGGGTTATAAATTTGAAATCATCTACAAAAAAGGGAAGCAAAATGTTGTTGCAGATGCACTCTTAAGAAGGGATGAGGATGTGGAAGCATTTCTATATGCCATTTCTATTATCTAACTTGATTGGATAATTGAAGCACGAGAGGAATGGAAGAATGATGAACATGCATGGACACTCATTCAAAATTTGTAGCAAGATCCCCGTACATCTGATATATTTATCTAGAAAAATGACTCATTATGGTACTCATATCACTTACATATATGTAAGAATTTGTTGTTTTTCCACAATCCTGGTGTCTGAGATAAATTATTAGATCACTGATGCTACCAAACCAAGAATCACAAGGAAGTTATTTTTCAAAATGGAATATATAAAAAATTCTACTAGTGCAAAAAATATACACAAATTTTTACACAAGTATGTACAATAACCCAATCTTCGCTATATCAAACCAACTAAATAATACAACAGTCTAGTGATCCCGTACCAGGGATAATGGCCCTCAATTATCCACAAGTACACGAATAAAAAGACAAGATAATATGATGATCTAGCTAATGTAGTGCACCTCACAACTGCTTTGTCATACCCTGTAACATGCTAGTCCTTCTACTCCTAATATGCTCACTAGATTCTCCTTAGTCCATCAAGGAACAAAACTCTAGGAGGGCTACCTTCTATCATTGCCGCATGTCTCTTTTGCTATAATTAACTTTGGTTAATCCAATATTCTTCTCAAGGCTGGCCAATACATGACCATCAAACTACCTCTCCTAGTGGTCACTTTAGTCCATCAAAGTTCCACATAGGCTATCAAATCTTCACCCAACACACAACTGTCCAATATAATTCTTGTCCACCTATTCTAGGGATACTTTGGACACTTTCACATTGCCCTCCACCAACCAAAAAGTGCCCAATACAATCTGTCCACACTTGGACCTATCCTCCAGCAACAAACCAACTTGAGATCATCATACTTGAATGCTCCTGCACTGGTGTATATTGATGTTGATGACACCGCCTGGTTAGGGCTTCCAACAACCACCTGTCAGCCCTCTCTAACTATAAATAATTCTCTCCAATAGTTATGACATATTTCCTTCTCCTTGCTGTCGTACATCGCTGAGCTAAAGGGCTCAATTCATACCCCTGTTCTTACCCAACATCTCTCTTTTCACTAAGGAACATACCTCGTCTTCTTGTGAAAAATTCTGTACCCAACCCCAACACTAAAAAAAGATGTCATATGCCACAAACACACCTTAAAAAAATATATATATATATTTCCCTTGAGGCCTCAAACTACCTCTTTTTCTTACTCAACCTTTGGAAAAGCAAAAAATAAGACTCAAAGAGCTCTGCTTCTCCAACTTCTGCCTTTTTTCTGTAGGTTTTAACCCTGAACAAAAATTATCTGCAAATGAATCATTAAAACAGAAAAAAAACAGTAGCGAGAACATAAAAACATAAAACATATATACACAGATATTTTCCCCTGGATCCCAAATCAGGATGACTAGCTTGATTTTTCATTATATTCCTTTTAGTGTTACAACACATATAGATACATATTGAAGCATACATAAACCCCAATCCGTTAACCTTGGATTAGAACATAACCATAGTTCCCTTGACCGGATCTACAAAATACCAGGGGCTGAAAACCATCATGCCCCAAAACCATGTGCAAACCCATGCACAAAACCATGGGTGGGTCCACCCACCGAAAAATAAGGTCCAATTTTTTTTTCGCTCACAGACTTCGTCAATGCATCTGCAACATTCTTCAAAGTGTCCACCTTTACCAGCAACACCCTTTTAGCCTCAACCATATATCTCACAAAGTGATTGAACATCAATGTGCTTTGTCTTTGAATGATAAGGAGGGTTCTTAGCCAAGAAAATTGCACTTTGGCTATCACAGTCTATCCTTATAGCTTGCTACACCAACCCCATACGTGAACACAATCTCTGCAACCAAACTGCTTCCTTGCTTGCATGAGTGGCTGCCATGTATTCTGCCTCCGTAGTTGAAAGAGCCACTACAAACTGTCTTTTACTCATCCAACTGACTGCACCTCTAAATAGGCTAAACACATACCCACTTGTAGATCTTCTTTGGTCTAGATCTCCAGTCCAGTCTACATCAACAAAACCACGAGTGTCCAACACTCTTTCCAACCTGGTCTTCCTTGGTAGCACAAGCCATAATCACTAGTGCCACGCAAATATCTGAAAACCCGCTTCACTGCTGTCTAATGATCCTTCCCCGGGTTTGACATAAACCTGATCAATACTCCCACTGCATGTGCAATTTCTGGTCTAGTATAGACCATTGCATACATCAGGCTACCCACTGCACTTGCATATGGAACACGGGACATATCCTCCTCTCCTTCTTGTGTCTTGGGACACTGTTCAGCGAACAACTTTGTACCTATAGAAATAAGAACATTCACAGATTTACTATCTTGCATATTGAACCTCTGCAATATAGTCTCAACATACTTCCTCTAGTTTAACCAGAGCTTCCTCTTTGCCCAATCTCTCTTAATTTCCATGCCCAAAACATAGTCTGCAACACCAATATCCTTCATGTCGAATTTGGAGAACAATTGGGTCTTCAAATCTTGGATAATTTCTTTATCATTTCCAATAAACAACATATCATCCACATACAAGACCAAATAAATAACACGATCACCAATTAATTTAAAATAAACACAATGATCCTCCTTGCTTCTGGTGAAGCCAAGTCCCCGTATATAGGTATCAAATTTCTGATAGCACATCCTTTGTGACTGTTTTAACCCATACAGAGACTTCTTTAACCTACATTCCAGTTCTTTCTTCCCCTTCACCATAAAGCCTTCAGGTTGTTTCATTTATATCTCCTCTTCTAGATCTCGGTGAATAAATGCTGTCTTCACATCCATCTGTTCTACCTCAAAATCAAATGCAGCAGCAACAGATAAAAGTAATATAATAGAAGTAACTTTGGCAACGGGAGAAAAAATATCACCAAAATCAATTCCTGACACCTGGGAATAACCTTTTTCTACCAACCTAGCTTTGTATTTCTCCACCTTGCCTTCTACATTCATCTTCTTCTTAAAAACCCATTTTCTCCCGATGGGCTTCCTTCTAGCCAGCAAATCCACCAGATCCCATGCCTCATTTTTATGCAAGGATGCCATTTCATCAACCATGGCCTCCTTCCAGAGTTTTCCATCTTATGACTATATTGCCTTCCTGACGGTTCTAGGATCATCATCAGTTATAGTTAAAGAAAAATTTGAATATAAAGCAGATGGACTATACCTTTATGGTTGTCTTCTTTCCCGAAATGATCTTCTCACAGATGGAGTTTGTGGCTCTTCCTCTTCCGAGTCTTCCTCTTTTGTAGAGTCTGATTCATCCTCATTTAGCTCAAACTCTATCTTCTCAGGTTCCTTTGGTAGGAATTCATGTTTAACAACATCTTTCACCTCTATAAACACCACATCTCGGCTGTAAAAAACCTTCCTTGTTTCCATATTCCAAAGCTTGTAACCCTTTAAACCATCCTTATACCCAATAAATATCCACCTTTCATATTTATTATCCAACTTTGTCCTTTTCTCCTTTGGAACATGTACATATGCATCACATCCAAATACCCTCAGATGTGAAAGAGAGGGTTTCTTACTAGTTCATACCTCACATGGAGTCTTATCCTCCAACGCTGATGAAGGTGATCTATTAACCAAGTAACATGTATTCTACACTGCCTCTGCCCAGAATTCTTGTCCTAACCCTGTACCACTGAGCATGCTTCTTGCCTTTTCCATCAGTGTTCTGTTCATTCTTTCTGCAACTCCATTTTGCTGAGGTGGTGATAGTTCTACCATGCTACCATACTTATATAATTCACAAATTTTCTTAAAGAATTTCCCACTAACATCTCTGTTCTTAGTACCTTTATCTTCTCTTCTTTACTCGGTTTACTAAAGCTCAATTTTAATTGCTGTGAATTCAAATTTCTTCCTCAAGAAATATATCCATGTATTCCTTGAGAAGTCATCTATGAATGAAACATAGTACACAAACTTTCCCAGTGATGGAACTGACACAGGTCCAAACACATCACTGTGCACAAGCTCTAATATCTTGTTCGCCCTCTTAGCACCAGAAGGAAAACTCACCCGATTTTGCTTCCCATATACACAATGTTCACATAAATTGAAATCCAGAGAGCTATTAGACAAACCTTCTACCATACCATTTCCATGTAGTATACAAAGGCCCTTCTCTCCAATATGTCCAAGCCTTTGATGCCATAGCATGGTCTTTTCTCCAAAGACCGCTAGGCTTTCCGTTCCACTTTCGGGAACCACAGAACTGTTGCACCCATCAATAACAATGTTTCACTAAAGCTTGTACAGAGTTCCAATCCGAACTCCCCGCATTAATACCGGTGCTCCCCGAACCATCTTACAGGTATCTTTCTCGAACACTGTTTTGACACCTCCATCATCCATCTTGCTTACAAAAATCAGATTTCTGGCCAATGCAGGAATATGAAAAACACCAGGAAGTGTTCTAATCCTTCCACCTTGTAGCTTTAACTTGACCTTTCCATTTCCGAAGAATCTGGCCTTCCTATCATCCCCTAAGAAGAAATCACCACCATCATACTTCTCATACTCACAGAACCACTCCCTATGAGGAGTGAAGTGAAAGGATGCACCTGAGTCTGACATTAGGCCGACGTTGACCAAACCCAAACATTAACTTCAAAAATCAATATCTCTACATAGACATATCTCCCTTTCAACCAAACCAACCCAAGCAGATTGATACGAAAGGTTTGGTTCTGGTCTGATCTATTTAATTTGATGGTTTTTATTATGTTGGATTGTCCTCAACGTCCTCTATCATCTCCATCCATCACATGTATAATAAGCTTCATGGATTCACACCCACAAGCTTGGGTGCAAAGCCCACACCTTGGGTTCCAAGTCCACAACTTAGGTTCTAAGCCCAAAATTCCCTATTGTGGTACTCCAACCTCTAAACCCCGAACCCTAGGGCTTGGGGGATTTTTGAAAACTTACCACAGGGTCAAGAAGGAGTTTTTTGGGATGGATTTAAATATGATATTCAGAAGTTTGGTCCATAATGTTTGGTTTTCCAACAAAATAAAGTTGAGACAATTAAGACCCCAGGTATGTTACAACCTTTAGCCATTCCAAGTCAGCATTTGGAAGAGGTCTCAATGGATTTTATCACAAGTTTAACCAAGTCCAAAGGAAAGAGTGTCATCATGGTGGTAGTTGATAGAATTACCAAGTATGCACACTTTTGTGCATTATCTCATCTTTTTTATTCCAGTAGTTGCTACTACATTTATGGAAAAAATTAAAAATCTACTTGGAAACCCAAAGATTATTATAAGTGACAAAGATACCATTCTTACTAGAAATTTTTGGAAAAAATTATATTCTTGGCTTGGTACTCAATTAGCTGATAACTCATATTATCATCCTCAATTTGACAAGAAAACTACGATAGTGAGCAAATATTTGGAAGGATATCTTCATTTCTTTGTATCCGATAAACAAACATAATTGGTCAAGTGGTTACCTCTGGCTAAATGGCGGTATAACAATTCCTTCCATATTGCAACAAGAATGACCCCATTTATGGAACTTTATGGATATCATCCACCATCCATCACATCATATTTGAAAGAAAATTCTAAGGTTTAAGCAGTGGAAGATCACATCGAGCATCAACAATATGTTCTCCAACTCTTAAAGGATAACCTCACTCTGGCACATAATTAAATGAAACAACAGGCATATCAACATAACAGAGAAATAAGTTTTGACGTAGGTGACTGGGTATTTTTATGAATACAAACATACAAACAATTGTCCCTCAATCAAGCTAAGAAGGATAATAAATTATTACCCAAGTACGATGGTCCTTACAAGGTGTTGAAAAACATTAGTACTATGGCATAAAAATTGGAGCTTCCTGCATATTCCCGAGTACATGGCCCAATTTTCCATGTTTCATGCTTAAAGAAGGTTATAGGTGACAAGCTTCCAGTTCAAACAATATTTCCAAAACTTGACGAGGAAGGAAAAATATTATTGGATCCCGAAGCAGTCATGGAAACGAAAAATCAACAAGTATGAAATCGATCAATTTCAGAGCATCTCATTAAGTGGAAGAAATTACCTGTTGAAGATTCCACATGGGAGGATGAAAATTTTATATAGAAGGATTTGGAACTAGTCAAGCGTTGAGGACAACACTTCTTTTTGAAGGAGAGGGGTATGTTAGGTCCCTATAATACTAGTGTAGCCCCCTTATTGTTATTTTTGTGCCAATGTAGCCCCATATTGTATTTATTGTGCCCCATAAAAGCCCACTATTGTTATTGTTGTTCCCTTACATTATTATTTTTATGTAGGCTTTGATTATATTGTGAACCTTTAGACTCCTATATAGACCAAGGAAATTTTTTCATTTGAATCATCCAATAATTTTTTATTTATGTGATGTAAAGGAGGTTTCCCCCTCGAAGAGGCTAATTTTCAAGTTATTGAGATATATTTTCTTCTATTTTGTGATTTGGTTACATAACATTGATCAACATCTGATATAGTCTCTTAAATAACCTAAGATAGGAATGAAAATTTCATAGGGAGCTTTGAATATCTTTTTGGATATGATATTGAAATGTTCAAAGAACACATTAACTGATTAGAACATGAATAAAAACCTTAGTACTATATGAAGACCGATCATACAGGCAGACTGTAACATCAAAATGAGAAAGCAACAAAATTTTACATCTTGATGAGAAATGCCATCATGATTTGGTAACTCTAATATTGATATTTGTGTTTAAGATATGACTGGGATACTTGGAAGAACAAATTGCAAAAGTATGGGCTAGAGAGAAAATAGTTAAAGATACAACTATTTGATCTAAATCAATTCAAAGAACATGTGGATTGGATAAATAACACTGATAAATATATATGTACTCTACAAAGGTAGAAAATGTAGTATACATGAGATAACTGGTTGGTCATGATGAATTCGATGTTGATATAAAAGAAGTTCACTTTCCTAGTTAGAGAAATAGCTACAATGAAATCCTACATTGATTGGTTTGATAAAATAATTCTTGATGATGAATATACTACAAATGATCGTTGATGGAAAGTGATAAGTAAGGTTGATGGAAAGAACTCTGTCATGAAGATATATTATGAAGAAGTTTGTATCCACAACATCCAGGAAGGTCGAAGCTTAGGAACAATATAAATATGCAAAAAGAAGGAGCCCTATAACCACTTAAATATCTCCACAACAAAACATGCAACTAATGAACGAGAAAAAATAAAGCTTATGGTTGAAGTATCCCTTAGGTAGCAAGGATTATCTCCCTGATTGAGAGGGAGTAGTGAGGGATACCATACTCTCCATGTGTCATGAAAAATACCATGACTAATGACCGTAAGTATTAGTGAAGACACTGGTAGGGAGAATGGAGGATTAGATAAGAATCTAGGAATGATTCTCATTGAGGACTAGGAATGCAAGATAGGAAATCCCATGGACCGACACTCTTTGAGTATTAGACATGGTCTCCAAGATAAGAGTGGTTTAAGAGGACTGATATTCTTTGAGGATTGAAAATCCAGGATAAGAATAGTCCTAAAAGGATATACTTTGTGAACATACAGAAGGGGTATGTGCCTTAAGAGGTAGTGGTGATTTCCATGTGTATGCCTCCCAACATTATGCTCTAATCTAGTGGAGAGATAGAGCTTGTTAGTCAAGACCTTGCTATATTGATATGTTGGCAATCCTGCTAATGATGTAGATGCTTAATATCGCTTATCAATCCGAATATTCTTATGAGAATATTTAAATTTGAGATTATCCTTGTACCTTGTTTTGTGATTATGAATATCTCCCTGGTTAAGAGAGAGTGTTGAAATTTGTAACTAGGTTCGATATTCATAATTTTCATTATATATTTTATGGAAAAGCAAAAGAAATAAAAATAAATTTATTTTTAAAGCATGGGTTTCATGCTCAAGTCAATTTTTTAACTAGGACAATCATGTTATTCATGCTTCTAAGGATTATTGAGTCAAAATAATATTTTACATGAGTCAAATTATTGTGATAGAGTCAAGTCCCATTTGGACTTTGAAACAAAAGTGGAAAAATAATTTTATTTGAGTAAAAAATGTTAATTTTGTCTCCACAAGACCAAGTCAGCCCTGAAAGTGATCCATTCAAACTCCTAGACGTGTATAAATACAATACAATTCGATCTTATTTGATAGTACATCTCAAGCAAGTTCAATTTCTGTGCGAATAACGGAGAGAAAACCAATGAAAAAGTCAAGAAGAAAATAAAAAGTCAAAGGAGAGAGAGGAAAGGTAAAGGGAGGAATAAATATTCCCTAATTATCTCACACATGTGATATTATGAAGTAGTTGCAAGGGCTGAAAATATACATTTTGACTGAGTTTTGAAGGCGTTGACTACTATTAACCAGAGTTGACTTTGACTTATTAAAGAAGCTTGAAAGGATGGATGACTTCTTGTGGGAGGTCTTGGTCTTGGAATTCTCACTTTGATCCGATTCTATAAGAATAGAAGAATTTATTGGGATTTCCTCTTGGAGGGGCCCTTGCCCTAGCTTGGAGCCTATTTATTGTGTTCATTGCATTTTTTTATATTCATGGTTTATGGTTTTGGTAATTGTTTTATGAAAAAAATATAAAAAAATTAATAAGAAGCAAACATATAATCACAAGAAATTATCAAAGTAAAGAGAAACCAACCCTAATTGCTGCCCGAGTGATTTCTCAACAAGTAGTTCCACTGACAGGTTTAGGGTTTGTATAGACATTGGAGTGGCAAGGGATAGAGGATTCAAATAGTGGATGATGGTTAGATTTAACCTCCATTAAGGAAGGAAACTTGGATTAAGAAAACATAATCGAGCTAGGGGCAAGGCCAAGGCCATTTTGAAATGATATATGTTAATGCATGGTATAAGAGAATGCGGGAAATAAGGGGGAGAGTTTACAACCACACATGAGGATGTAATGACACCAAATTTGAATGAGGGGTTAATATTACAAGGATAAGACACTGCCAACCCCACAAAGGAGTGGCTTCCTAGACGAGGAGTCAATGATGGATAGAATGGAAGTGTGTTGCCAATTATAAGAGGTGTGTTAACATTGGGTTATTAATATGTGTTAGTAAGGAGTCATGGAGGAGAGGGAGAAGGAAAATTTAGGGATTCACAAGGAGGAATACCAACCAAGAGAGAGATCATACTTGAATATTGAGGAGACAAGGAGGAATGCGAGAACATATGTTTGGAAGGGGTATTCTAGAAGTTTAAAATAGGGAGAGGAATTTATTGGAGAAGGATAGAGTGAATGTGGGGGAAGGAAATACCATTAGATGGATTAAGATATGAAATTACTTTATTGAATTTCTTAATTAATTTTCCTATAGGTTGCTTCAAATAAATTAACAGAAGAAATGAATGCTCTATGTTAAAAATGAACCAGACATTAAACTAAATAATATTTGATAGTGGGTGGAAACGTGAAGGTGGGTTACACTTTTGTGAGAAACGCACCCAAAAATTTCACTCGCACATGTTCGGCCGAAATTCCTAAAATTTTGGCCGAACATTTCAAAATAATTCGGCTGAACTTCCAAAAATTCTGACCAAACATTTAAAAATAATTCGGCCGAACTTCCAAAAAGTCTGACCAAACATTTAAAAATAATTCGGCCGAAATTTTTCTGCCATTTGCCGAACTTTTTCCGCTGTTTATTTTGATAACGTCACTAATCTGATTTTTGGCCGAAGGTGGAAAAACCAGCAAATATAGTTCGACCGGACTATTAGTTCAGTTAAAATATTTTTTATAAATATAGTGTCCCTCAGACCAAAAAAATATTTAATGCAACATCAATTTACCATTACGTGACTTTATTTTACCATTACGTAATCGTTGGAGAGCGGGTATGTAAATTTGTTAAAATTGTTTGATTGGTATTTTAGTATTTTTGTGTTAAATAGTTGATGTATGTTAATTTTGTTACTATTTTGGTAGTTTTTTTTGTAGGATTCCTTAGCTTCCTCAGCATCCTCGGAGTCCTCGTCTCATCATCGTCCTCGTCTCCTCGTCTCCTCAACTTCCTTTGTTCCAGGTAAGTCTAGCGATTTATGTGTCCTTGAAATTTTCCATGGTTTTTCTGTAAATGTATTTACCGATTCTGATTGTAATGTAATATGCCCTCTTTTGGAGCTCCATGTGAAAGGCTGTCTCAAATTTTCTAGTTATTAGGTTCGTTATAACTTAAATGTCTCATTACAGTCAGAACTTTTTTGCCCCTGTTTATTTATTGATTGTTATGTTGGAAATGTATATACAGTAAACTACCTCGTATGGACTATTATGGTTAATTCTCTTTTGCCAAGTGTTCATATATAAATAATCTTCTTGGCATTTCTGTTTATTTTGATATGGGTCATCTTAGTATATTTATGGTTTTTGTGCTATCCTGCCCTGCACGATGATGTGCTCTTAGTTAAGCTACAACAATTATTTGTCCAAGGCTCTTAAACTCATCATGTTGAGGAAGAAACAACATCCAACAATGTTTTCTCAAGGGCGTATATAAATACACCAATATAGATGCCTTAGAGTCCCGATTTTGGTCTCCTTGAAATTTTTCACGATTTTTCTATAAATGTATTTATCGATTATGCTTGTAATGGAATATGCCATCTTTTGGAGATCCATGCGAAAGCCTGCCTAAAATTTTCTGGTTATTAGGTTCATTATAACTTAAATGTCTCATTACAGTGAGAAATTTGTTGACTTTTTTTATTTATTGGTTTTTATGCTAGAATTGTATATATAGTTAACTACCTCGTATGGACTGTTATGGTTAATTATCTTTTTCCCAGTTTTCATACAGAAATAGTCTTCTCGACATTTCTGGTTATTTTGATATGGGCTATCTTAGTATATTTATGGTTTTTGGTCTATCCTGCCCTGCACGATGATGTGCTCTTAGTTAAGCTACAACATTTATCTTTCCTGTACAAATATAAAATTCACTACAGAAATTTTTTTTGTACAAATATATAATTCACTACAGTACTGTCTGTTTGTACAATAGATGTTTCTCTACAACTTTGTCTTTCTGTATTACAGTGTTGTCTTTTTGTACAAATAAATAATTCACTACAATATGGTCTTTCTGTATAAGTAGATATTTCACTACAATTTTATTTGTCTAGTCTTCTCATATGTTTATCCATGACCTTTATACACCCCTGCTAGAGGAGGAAAAATTATCATCTCCATTAAAGTGCTACTTATAGGTAGCCACATGTACATGGTATGCAATATGATCATAAATTTTTTAGATAAAAAAGAGACCAATATTGTAGGGTGATCTATAGAAATATATGGGTGAGTTTATATGAACCCTTCTTCAAACTAAAACTTTTAAAATTTCACTAGTGAAACTTAAATGTTATCCCTCTTCAACAGACCTTCCATAAAGTGGACACCCCAAAAACTATTGGTATATGTTTGATGATGCTAATATATGATGTTGATATGTGTTACTATGCTAAATTCTTGCTTATATGTATGTTGAATGCATTCCCTTCAAGTATTATATTCGGTCCCATAAGTGTGTTAATTTATGCACTCAATAATCCCCTATTTAGGAAAAGAAAGCAAAAATATACTTAGATTTGAATTGGTCCTTTCATGCATAAAAAAATTGTGTAGGGAGGAGACAATAAAAATACTAGCTCCTCTTAGCACAATACACCTTCCATAAAAATTCTAACAGAAATTCGAACTTCAGTGGCAAATAAATGTGCTTAATTTCCTACGATAATAAATCCCATCGAGTGTTGTTATGACTCCATATCTTACCACCCATGGATGATTTGCAACAATATTAAGTTTACAATCTCAAAGTCCATGCAATCACTATGAATGTATGATTATCATTATTCAAGAAACATTTTTGGTTCCTATCACAATGGTGGGTAACATATGACTCTTCCTTGGGGACAAGTGCTCCTTGTGGGATTGCTTGAGAATCCTAGAATCTCGTCATGAAATAAGGTGATTCCAATTTAAGTTTGTAGTCCAATGTAACCACCTCAAAATTGTATCTAAATGATGGCCCTTTCCCTTATTTTTCATCATCATGGAGAAAAAAGAAACATCAAATATTGGATACATGTAGGTTGTGGCCTCTTTCAATGCTAAATCACAAGCCAATTCGAGAACCTGCTAGTAAAAAAAATATTAGCTCACAATCCAATAAAAGAGCCTGCTAGTAAAAAAAATAACTCAGTCCTTTGATTAGTTGGGCTACCACAAAATTTTTCTAATTCTGAACAACATTGTTGCAATGAATATATCCATCAACCTTCACCCCAAACTCTAGTTACATTTTCATTTTAGGATAAATATATCTATTAGTAGGTAGTGAATTTCCACTTTTGTTTGAATTTATGGTCAAATTTTTTTATATATATTCTCTTGTTAGCTCAAACACCTCACCCCTTAAAGACTTTCCATCTCCAAAATTATTAGATTACCAATTTCTACCTCCAACAACAAAGTCATTACTAGTCTATAGTCACTATTCAAGAATTTATCAAAATCCATCAATCTAGTTTCATTTCCATATGGATCATAACTATCATAGATGGGAAAATCCTTAAAATCAACCACCTATTATTTGGGATGACTACGTGTCAGCTACCATTCAACAACTTCAACATTTTTTCTATCTTTACTTCAAGATATCTTTCATCTTCTTGGTTTTCATGTCACTATTTTGTTTTGATATAAAGCATGCGGATATGGTCTAAAACGAAGATGGGTTTACCACATGTAAGTACTCTATATATTCATTTGAAAGATGTTTATTCTCAATAATCTAATCCAAAATTACTTTTCGATTAGCTTCCTCAACGTTTCAACCACAATATTCAAAAATATTATGGGGTTGCACTTGTTGCAGATCTGTGGTAATTCTCTCTCCCACCCTGTATTCACGGTGGTATTAAATTGTGTAATGAAGAAGGTTTTCTTCCTCAATTTCAACGATGTTTTCCTCTCCATTATTGTTGCCACAAAAGTGTTATTTTGGGTCAACAGATACATCATCATACTTTGGAAAAAAAAAAACTACAATCTTTCTCTTTGATCCAAAGTGTCAATATCTCCAAGGTGGTCAAATGATCCTTATTTTATATCACATTGATGACTCTCTTTGAGAAAAATGAAGAAAATAAACCTTTAAAATTTAACCCTATACCACTTATGCACAAAATTTAAATTTGAAGATAAATGCAATTTATACCTTTCTCACAATGGAGCCTTCAAGGTGAGTTGTTAATGCCTTCCCAATGGTGTTTGTCTCACTTCACAAGCATAAAGTCTTAATTTTTTTTAAGAACGAGGTATTTTTCATCAAATAGATCCACCTATGTGGAAAGGTATTCAAGATTTAATTTCATCCAATTTCATCTTTTTGGAAATGGAATTTATCTCCAATAATGGTGCCAAAAAATATTACAACAAAATCTCATGCCTCTCAAGATAAAGTAAAAATTATTAAGTGTGATACCTATTACACCTCATACATTTGATAGGGGTCCACTATCACCTCACCAACCATAATTACACATCCCGAACTATGCTTCCTACTACCATGAATGCATAGTCAACACATAAATTTCTCTATGCATTATATATGCTAGAAGTGGAACATAGCTCACCATTTAATTAATGATAACACATCCCGAACTACCATGAAGAGATGCCAATGTTTGCATTGAATATTGATCTATCTATGATGTATTTAGGCTAGGATGTGTTGTTACTCTCCTTTTCATTGGCAGTAAACTATTATAAAACCTTTAGCTAAATGCAGAGAGGGTCCTAGTGTTTTTGGAAACCATGTATGCAATTTCTCTCATAAACTAAGGCATTTTCAATAAATGAATATAATATTTTATTGAATTTGTTTTTTTTTTCTTTTCAGAAACCAGAAAGCCCACTAAACATGGTTTAAAAATGGACATTATGCATAGATGTTTCTTATTATCCCAATCCAGGGCAAGCAGTGATTACTTATGTGCTATGTAACATTGCGACGAACAAAGTCCTCCAAAGGAAAGTGAATGTACCTAGAAGAAAAACAAACAATGAAGACTATTATATTGCATTGATAGAAGGCTTAGGAACACCTAGGGAGTATGGATCCAATGAAATTGTAGTTTTCACCAATTTTGAACTTGTGTGCAACCAGATGAAAGACACGTACCAAGTTAAGAAGGAGAGGTTACAACAATTGCATGGAAAAACAAACAATATTGTTAGACAATTTCAATCACTTAGTATAAGATATTGTGCAAATGTTAGTAGGATGTTTAGTGATCTATTGTATGGGGAAATGCCAATTCAAAATTTGTGTGTCAAAGATGAATTAGTGCTAAGAAGCAGCTCTCCATCAAAATTTATTGATGGACATTGTAAGATATCTTTGGTATGTGTGTGGTTTTTAGTTATAAATGTGCCGTTTTTAATGACCATGTGTTTTTTCAGTTATATACCAAGTGTGCCCCCACTATGTAAGCACAACTTGGTGAACTTCATCTTTTAGAAAAGCTTGTATTTAATTTTCAAAATGTGCGTGCTTCAAAATATTTGTGTTTAAATAGCCTTGAGTTTTACAGATCAATTTGTGCTTCAAGTTTTGTGTTTTACATTTGTGTAAATTACATCAAATTTTTGAATTCTTTCAATAATTTCAAATAGTAATTTTAAAAATAATTGTAAATGCATGAGGTAAATTTTTAAAATCATGTATCTATGTATCTGTAGATATCCATATATATCATGGATGAACATTTTCCACATGATTCTTCGATGTGAGCATCAATAGACTCTCATGTATCTATGAGAGGGGGGGATCATGGATCAAAGAGAATATCAAATGAATCCGGGGATGTCCATCATGATCGTGGTATTTATATTAAATGTGAAAGTTTTTAAATGATATTTGAATACAATATTATGCACGTACATTTTTACATATATGGAATTGATTTTTTTATCAATTTAGCGAGTTAAATTATTTTTTATAAAATTTCATTATTTTAGGAGTTGGGACGAAAATAGTATCTACTAAGTCAATGGAGGGCCATTGTTCACATTGTTCACATCATCGTTGTATGGTGTATATATATATATATATATATAGAATCATATGTATGTACATACATATATATTTGAATTCATTAAAAATTATATATTTTTTAAGAAGCTTCGTTCTTGTCACCTGAGGGTGGTGGTACACATTCCCTTAGTGTACAATCAATGGGTGGTCATGCTGGTGCTCAACCATCTCCAGGTGGTCATCAATATCAATCAGATCATCATGATCATAATTTTGTTAAATTGTATATATATTATGTTAAAAAAATTTGTACATTTGTTTCAACATGTTTGTGTTATTTTTTATTTTTTATTTATACACACTTTTATATATTGATACAGAGGGTGAAAATGTTACTTGAAAAAGACGTAGGAGAAATCAGGAAATTCAAGAAGAAGGTTGTACACCAACTACAACTTATCCATATGAAATTCTCGATGAACTTACTTGGGAAACAAACATCCAACAATGTACATTACAAAGGTGCGAAGGTCTTTATTCAAAATTGAAGAAAGATCTTGGGAGTTTGCAGCTCCCTATAGAGAGTCAAGAAAGCTTAGAAATAGTTGTGTACTCTCTAAGCACATTTATTAATGTGTATAAGAAGCTTGGTCCAAACACGGATAACTTTGTAGAAATGACGAGGCAGAGAAAGGAAGTAGTAATGGGTCCTGATAAATGGGTCGATGTTAAAAGCAGGGTTACAAAAGCAATGTCAAAATATATGTCTAATTTAAAAATAGGGCCAAAAAGAAAGATGTTGAAGGTGAAATATTTCAAGCACCCTAATATAGCCAACCATTTGTATGTTAGGTTCCTTGTAGCCTATGAAAGTTTTCCATGGAATGGCGAGGTTCCAATTTATTTTGAAAAATTATTTTATACATAATTCTTTTTGGGTATGAAACCCAATTATAATGACATTCCTTCTGGATTTTTTGGTACTGGGAAAGGTCGATCATGTGACCGCAAGGGCGCTAAGCGTGATACTGAATTATTTCGCCCTGAGCCAACTTGGGTACACCCACCTACTTGTGTGGAAAATTTGTGGTCAGAGATGGATGCCACTTCTCAAATTAGTCAAAAAGCAAGGGATGCTATCATAGACAACATCAAGACTAGATTTATTGGAATTGATAGTGGTATAAATCGACAAAGAGCATGAGATAATGCACATGATAATTTTGTATATAAAACATATGAAGAGATATATAACATGAATATTGAGGAGCTTAAAGCATATGCAAAGGGTTGTCGCAATGGTTGGCAAGACTTAATTCTTCATGAGGAACAGGGCGTCTGATCAATATTATTAATGGTTAGGGTGGATATTTTAATGTAATTCTTAATTTACATATACATGTTTACATGTATGTGTTAATCTAACATAAATGTATCATATGTTCACCATTTTCCGTTAACATGCTTGTTGAATGAAATTTTGATAATACCATGGTTGAAGGTTCAGGTTCCGACAATCAAGATGATATTTTGGGAACTTTTCGTTATTTTAAGAGTTCATGATGTTGATGTGAAATTATTAATCTATTATTATATCAGTATCATAAGGACATATTTTTAAAAGAAATAATTATGTACACATGTATATAATTAAATGTTAATAGAATCTGATTCTGTCCTACGTTTTCGAAATGGCACCACCCTCCTTCCCTGTTAGGAGATGTGCAAAATATTCCATTTTCACAAGTATTCAAATTTTCACTTATGTTTTGTTATAAATTGAAGTGAAATTTTCATTAAAAAATGAGATATATCTTTATTTTACAGTTTTTTTAATTTAATTTTTATTTTTTTTAATTAATTAATTTTATTTATATATTTTAATTTTAGGTTTTTTGAGATGAATCTTGTTCTCCAAGGATTTTAGCGATGAAGTCGCCGATGGGGATAGAAACATCCAAATAATTTGAAGAAGTCATCTAACAATTTTTTTAATAAATTGCATGAGTTTATGCATTTTCATTTGCAGAGTTTTAAAATTTGATATATATAGTTATACATGTATATTGTACAGTTTATCCATGAGGGCGTGATGCAGGGCGAACACCAGACAGGAACAATGGAGGGGGAACAACATGAGGTATTGCATGGAAAATTTTTTTTTTTTCACTTTGTTTTTTATGAAACTACATTCTCATTTAATTTTAAAACATTAAATTTTAATTTTAATGTACATAAATTTCTTATATGTATATATATGAAATTAAACATGTTGTGCAAGTCCCCCATGATTCAGATGATAGCACAAGGAGGCTGATGGAACACATATTTAAGCCAAATTCTCTAAATTGATGCAACATTTTATTTTCCAGGTTTTTTTATAGTACATGTTAAATTTACTTTTATCTAACTTGATGCAACATTTTATTTGAGAGTATTTTTATAGTACATGTTATATTTACTTTTATTGAATGATATAAAATTTGGACATATATTAAATCTATAACTCTTTAAATTATGATTTGGTACATGCTAATTTTGGAATTTATGTACATTTTGCATGGTACGATTTTCATGATGCATGGTTTGATGTTTAAAACTTGGTTTTTATTTAAGTTCATGAATATGTGGCAATGATTCAAGTAAATTTTCATTTAGTTGGTACATTTTTCATGATCATGTTGTAATACTATTAGTAGATGATTCTTATGTTTTGTTTAAAGTTGTTTTGTCACATGTTATTCAAAATGAATCTATTAAAATTGCAAATTACAAAACACATGGTATATTATGCATTTGAACATGAATCTTATAATTAGGTGTAGATGTCTATTAGTTGATAGTTAAATTTTAATATAAAGTTGTAAATGAATGCACAAACATACTATAAAATTGCATTATAAAACACGACCATACAATTTGCATGATGTGCATGTGGTTTGATGCTTTTAAAGGTTAAATACATATTTAAGTCCATGAATATGTAGAAATGAAACTAAATTTGCATTTAATTCATACATTTTGCATTAAATCATTCTTATAATGTTAGTATTTATGATTATTAGGTTTTGTTTAAAAAATTATTTCAATGTTTAAAGTTATTTAAAATGAATCTATTAAAATTGCAAATTACAAAATTTACATGTATGGTACATTTTGCATTTGAGAATGAATATTATAATTAGGTGTACACAGATGTCTATTAATAATAATAAAAATTGCAAATGTTATAAAATATCCAGTACATGTCCATTTTTCATTCATATATCTAGAAAGGCTATTATGGATATCGATTGATAGTTAAAAATTTTAATATAAATTTTTTCATGCACAAACATATTATAAAACATGACCATACTATTTGCATGATGTGCATGTGGTTTGATCCTTTCAAAGTTTTTACATATTTAAGTTCATGAATATGTTTTTTTTTGGTAAGTTAGGCTATTCTATTAATTCAAAAAAGAGAAGTTACATATGCTTCAGGCAGGGTTGGCAAGCTGCGCTTAGCCAATCCAAAACTTAGTTACTCGGTTTCGGGGCTGCCTCAAGGGAGGAAAACAACCCACACAAAACTTAAGGCAAAAAAATACAATATTCGCAGTAGCACTGATGTATCTAAGAAGCACAAAATATGCAGAAGCAAAAAAAACAATGGTGGTGGAAAGCTTGACAAAAAACATGGAAGAGCTGTGGGGTTGCGTAGGCCTCAATCCTCATATTCATCGTCAATGTTGGGGACCTCCTCCTCAATGGGGCAAGCAGGTGCTTGTGAAACACTTCCTCCGAATTTGCCAACGAATGCCTGGGTTTGTGGATTGGTGCACAGAGGATGGGGGGGACTCCAGATCTGCGCCGTCAGGGACGCACATCCAAATGCCATCAGAATCCCTCACCCAGACATCTGAATCATCATCTTCCTTCTCCTGAACATGAAACAGGTCAGTCTTGCGGAGCTGGGGTTGCGTCTGGTAAGCAATGGTGGAATTTCATGGATTGCGCCTACCTCTCTGTGAAGCTTTCTCAGGGAATGCTTCCTCTTGCTCGGTTTCGGGGCTCTGATGCACAAAAATGCTGGAGGAGGAGCCTTCCATTGACTCTAGTTGATTTTTCTAGCCACGGTGATACCGTCCAGGGAGAGCCCCTCTTTGGCCACCTCGGATGGTTCTCTGGAGTAATCTGGGGGCCATTGCAAAATGATGTAGGGGGGAGAAGTCAAGGGAGGGATACACAGCAGGGGGGTAAGTAGCGCCAGGGCTTGGGGAGTTATAAGGGATGGGGGTGATATGCGCATAATGGGATGACACAGCCCAGAGGGGACTGCGCGATGCAGCTCTGGGAATAGGGCTGCACGACCTTTTGAAATCAGGGAAGTGCTAGAGCTGAGATAAAAAACGAAAGGCAGATGGAAAATACAGTGGGTTGTTTAGGGATGGGAGCTCATCCTATTAAAGGGGATTAGATGCATGCGAGGAGGATGGCAATGAGTATGCCTCACACGCAGCTACGTGCCATGATCGATCACCTGATCATGCTCGAGGGGAGGGGGATGGCTGATATATGGGTTAATCATGATAATAATTAATGGTGATAGAAGTGAAAAGGTGCTCTGGACAGGGTGATGCAGTTCCCAACGTCTCATCATCAGACCTGATCCTATTAGTCTCATGTGTATGGCTAACAGTTTGAGAATCCGCAGCAAGTGAGGCTTTGCGTAGAAGATCTCCGTTTTCCGGGATGTGTGAGATATGATTGTTAGTCTTGTCAATTCTGTCACCTGCATCTAAGGAAGTTCATGAATATGTTGCTATGAAAGTAAATTTGCATTTAATTGGTACATTTTGCATTCAATCATTCTTATTTAATGTTGATAGATAATTCTTAGGTTTTGTTTAAAGTTATTTAAACGTTTCAAAAGTTATTTAAAATGAATCTATTAAAATTTCAAATTAAAAAACATCCAGTACATTTTTCATTTGAACATGAATCTTATAATTATGTTCATAGATGTCTAAAACAATTATAAAATTGCATTAAAAAATATGGTATACAACATTTTGCATTAATGTATAGAAAGACGACTATGGATGTGAGTTGATAGTTAACTTTTAATATAAATTTGTTTGATTACACAAACATGCTAGATAAAATTGCATTATAAAACATGGCCCACCATTTGCATGATGTATAGTTTGATGCTTTTAAAGGTTTCACATAATTAAGTTCATGAAAATGTAGCAATGAAAGCAAATTTTCATTTAGTTGGTACAATTTGCGTTCAATCATTCTTATAATATTTTAGTATATGATTCTTAGGTTTTGTTTAATTTTTTGTCAATTTATTTAAAATTTGAATCTAGTAAAATTGGAAATTACAAAACATGGTACACATTTTGCATTTGAATTTATCTTATAATTTGTTGTAGATGTCTAAAACAATCATAACTTAAAATTTCATTTTAAAATATGCTAGATAAATACATTTTTCATTCATGACATAGAATTAACTAATGTATTAAAAATTGCATTCATGTATGAAATCATTTAAGACCAGAGAATGTATGTACATCTAAATTACTTGTCGTGCATGCAAAAATAATATCAATATAATCAAATCCTCAATACACTTTTACATAATATGAAATATACATATAAATTTGTAACTCAATACATTATTAAGAATGCACAACTTAAGAGTGCACAAAAGGAAAGGCTAACAATGTACTTGAACTCTAAGTTCTCAAAGATGAATCCAAGGAGAAAAAAATGTTGGGAAATTCAATTAAAAAAATCCTAATGGAATTCCATCCTCAATGATTAGTTCATGGTCAGCTTTTGACATTCTCCATTTCTTAACTTTCAATTTTTTCTTTGATTGAACTTCTATCAACTTTATGCGTGTTGCACACGCCAAGTGAATATATTGACAACTTATGACATCAGGTTGATAGTCTTGAAAGAAATCATTACTCTCAGTTTGATGAGTTTGTTGGAAAAAATAAAATTTCAGTGTAATAGACCATCTTTCATATATAAACCCTTTATCATCATAGTATTCCAATAATTTCATATTTTGTTCAGTGCATCACATCAAATAATACTTGAAATTGTCTAGGTTGTTAACTGGTGCAACTACAACAAAAACATCTCATGCGCAATAAAAAAAGTGTAAATTCAGATCATAATTAACATGAAAAATTAAATTTAAAATTAGTATGGAATTTATTTTATTATCTACTTATATATCTCTATCATTTGAAAGTAATTGAAATGTTACTTTCTCTAACAAGATTAGAAACTCGATCACTTTCAAATGATACTATATTCTCCTATGATTCCATCTCTTTGAAGTTTGCAACTGACATTTTCCCCTTTGTATTTAGTTATGTATGTTGCTAAGATTTTACATGCATATTGTTTTCACAAACATCATTGGATTGTGTGTCCTCTATGCAAATATGACAAAAACAAGAATATTTTCTTTTTTCAAATGCAAACACATTTCGGTACTCGGTTTTAATTGAATGCAATTTTTGAGGCCCTTTTACTATTTCAACTTCATATGCAATCGATCTATCTACATCTTGGACTCCAATATGCTAAAAAAACCTATATGGAAAATTCAAACAAGAATATAAATATGTTATTTAAAATAAAATTTATATATCAAAGATAATCATTGTGATAAATAATGTTTAAAATTAGAAAATTAATAAAAATTATATCATATATTAAATTTCTATATATATACAAGTTAATTTGTATATATGTACATGTACCTTCATACTTACCTTGATGGGTTAGTCTCATGGCTTAGTGCAGCGATGCGCTATTGAATAACTTGTTCAACTGAGGTAATTCTATTTGCAAGTGTTCCGTTTGATATATTCAAAGTGCTCATTTTATACATGGCCTTGCACAGTCATGTTCTCATTTTCCATGAGTCTCAAAGAAATTCCAACAATGTTTAATGTGGGTTTTCATATGAAGACAACACAACCAAAAGAATGATCACGAAGATTTGGATTGACCTGCGCATCCATCTGACATCCAATGTTTATCGAATTTTATTCCACAACCTTTCAATGGGTCATAAATATTATCAAAATAATGTTGTACAAAATGTGTATCATGTGTACGACTATCGTTGATATAAAAGTGATATTATTTAATAACATGTCGATTTTCATTTGTGCTTTCTATATGATCAACATTTTGTTCAGCATGTCTATATAGAATATGGGAAAACATAGAGACTTGGTCAGAATGATAGTATTCACTCTGTATTTAATGTTGTGCAACAAATGTGTAATTCTTTGCAAAATAAACTATTGACAAAATGGTCCTTGGTTGAAAAAATTCACGAGATTTTTTGAATTGCAAGTCTTGCCATCGAGATCTATGGTAATTCTTGGTGTATTTATAAATTTTTGCCTCAAACTTCTTCAAAAAATCTATCACAAATTTTCTTCTTCTTGTAAACCAATCCTTTTAGTACTTGTGTTACTACTTGAACCAATCGATGTATGAATATATTCATATCTCTTCCATTTCACTTTTATGCTTGAAAATGATTGATCATTTATATCAATAGGATATTTGTTGTGAAATAAAGTCAAATTTCCACAATGATTACATTTTTTACCACCAACACATTTCCTTTGGTAAAATAATTCATGAATTTCTCATGCACATAGAATTTGGGATATGAAATCATGGATAGTGGAAGGAGGGGGTGAATTTTTCCAAAATGTTTTACCAAAATTAAGAAATGTGTCATAATATAACTAAAATTCCACATGATAACAACAACAAGTGTCGCGTACAGTGATAGGTTTAACGTACCATGGTTTTTGTTGCACAAAAGTGCTGATTGAGACATTAATTCCACGATCCTCTTCTATGAACTTATTGAACAAACCTATCTGAGTGGTGTCTAAGATATGTTTTACATGTTTTTTGTACTGATTTTGTGCTATTCTTCACCGCATCACATCCCTTGCTTTTGGTGAAACACATGAATTTTTCATCCAATAATATAATATTATTGTAAAAAAATCTTATCCAAGTCTATATTTGTATGGTTTCCTACAAATAGTTGTCCAACAAGCGAGCTTATCATTTACATATAATTGTAATCAAAATTTCTGATGTTTATGCAATTTTTTTTTGAGGTCCCTAATGGTTTTGCCATATATTTTACCAAACAATTTTACTTAGTACTTGATGAAACCACTACCATTTGTATTTCTCTACGTGCATCTATATCACTTTTATTTCTAGATCTTCCAATTGATTTTAGAGCACTATTTATATTGTGTATCACATTTTGCTTCATTTTTTTATTATTATCTTTCGTTGATTTTTGAATACCCAATAGAGTCATAGCTACTTTTAATTTCTTTGATGTTAAGATACTTCTCAAAATATGGGCTTGAATTTCCACATTTTCATCTTTGAAGAACTTATCAATAATGAGCTTAACACGATATCATATAACATGGTCAAAATTTTTATCTCCATATGTGTCAGTGTCAACATTTTCTAACATTTCATCATCGATATTGATTTCATATGTACATATGAGAATTAAATGTACAAAATGGGTATGAATATTCAATAAATAATTAAATTAAAAAATAGAGTTTGAATGAAATTGAAATTAATAGATATGTATAATTTCAATAATACACATGACATATATATACATCATGGTGATTCAATTTCTTCACTTGAATTTCTTTCAACATCTTCAACAACATCATCAATCATTGGTTCATTATATTTTTCACTTTGTATTTCAACATTTTCAATCTCATCATCAATGTTATAAGGAGTATCTTTCTTTGTTTACATTGCAAAATATTTTTCAAATTAGTTCGTAAAATAAAAATTAAGTTTCACAATACACAAGGTAAAATTTAAATACCATTTATAATATTTACATTTACATACTTGTTTCAAATTCTAGTTGAGGTTGATTTTCCCTTTCAATATTTGAGCGTTTTTTTTTTTTTTTTTTTGTAATATTCTCTCCCATATTCTCTACTAGCCTCAAGGTTTCTTGTTCGATCATATTTTCTCTTTCAATTTCTTTGATTTCCCATGACAATTTAGTCCATGTAGATTTTTAAAATCCAACCCAAAAAATCAATTTCAAAATGCTGCAAAAAAAAAAAAAATCACTTTCAAAATTTGGATAAAAAAATCACTTTCAAAATTTAGACAAAACTCACTTTAAAAATTCAACACAAAAGACTTAATTTCAAAAAAATCACTTTAAAAATTCAACACAAAAGACTTACTTTTAAAAAAAATCACTTAAAAAATCCAGCCCAAAACACTTACTTTAAAAAAAGTCACTTTAAAAGGTCATCCAAAAAAATATATTTTAAAAATGAAGTTCAAAAATTTCCTTTAAAAATTCAACCCAAAAGATTTACTTTGAAAATTCAGTCCAAATGAAAAAATGTGCGAAAATAATGTTTCGGTTTCATTTATTTATAGAGTTTGGCGAACTTTTATTTTCGGAGGGGCCGCATTATTATTATTATTATTATTTTTTTGTGGCTGACGGAATTAGCAACCAAAATTTCGGCCGAACTTTTCTTCTGTTTATATTAACGGAATGCGATGTCGAAAAAAGTTTGGCCGGATTAAAACGTCTGCAACTCTGCAACAACTCAACTCTGATCACCTTTCTCCATCTTCGAAATGGTTAAAATCCATCAAATTTGATGAATTAACTTTCAGAACCAATATTAGCATTTGCAGAATTGAATCTACTTTCAATTTTTTTTTTATGGAATTTCATAGATATTTATTAATTTTAATTAAATTTATAATAAAATGGGTGAAATTTTTTTTTGAGGTCATTATGATTTAGTGAAATCAAAATTTTGTATCTTCTAAAATGCACTGTATTTTTTTTTTTTTTTAAATTATGGTTCATTACATTGGTCCATCATCTGTAATGGGTAGTTTTTAGTTTTTTTGTTTATAACTAATATTTTGATAAACTTGACACTAAACTAAACATATTCAAAGTCGCAGTTTTTTCATATTGGTTTAGTTCAAAAAATTCTAGTAATTATGATATGCATTAGTTGGTTTCATAAATATAATGTTTAGATTGTTGCAACACTTTTTTTTTTCAAATGCACCAAGTTAACAAAGAATACACTAGTGCTAAAACACATGAATTTTTATGAATACCTTGATTGTTAAAGAACACACACTCAAAGAATTTCTAAATTGAAATATCAAATGTGAATAAAAAAATTCCAAAAAATAAGTAATAGAAAGCTAATAAAATTTTTGAAAAGTTTTTTTTTTTTTTTTTTAAAATTGTAAAATGAAATTCTAAACAGAAAAATTGATTTGGCTTACCGAAATTTGAAGAACTTCTAAAAATGATAATTTTTTCTAAAAAAAGGGTAAAAGGTGTAAACCAACTTCACATTTTCACTTTAAAAACTTTGAGGGATAAATGATTTAATTTTGATCTGATAAAGTGAACCTTTGCTCGAAGGATAACATTTTTTTTTGGTAAGTTAGGCTATTCTATTAATTCGAAAAATAGAGGAGTTACATAAGCTACAGGCTGGGTTGGCAAGATGCGCTTAGCCAATCCTAGCCTTAGTTACACGGCTTCAAGGCTGCCTTTGAGGAGGAAACCAGCTTGAACAAAACTTAAAACATAAAATTACATTATGCACAGTAGCGTTGGAGTATCTAGATAGCTCAAAATAAGAGGTAGCAAAAAAGCACTGATGGCAGGCTTGAAAAAAAACATGGAAGAGTTGTGCAGCTACTCAAACCTCACTATTCATCTTCATCATCGCTGTTGGGTACCTCCTCCTCGATGGGGCAAGCAGGTTCCTGCGCAGCGGCTTCGGCCGAGTCTGCCACTATATGCCTGGGTGTGTGGACCGGTGCGCAGAGGATGGGGGAGTCCGGATCTATGCCATCGCGGACACGCGTCCAGTTGTCGTCAGAATCCATTACCCAGATGTCTGAGTCATCATCTTCCTTCTCCTGTACTGGCAGCGGGTTAGTTTTGTGGAGCTGGGGGTGCGTCTAGGGAGCGATGGTAGAATTCCGTGGTCTGCCCCTTCCTCTCTGCACAGCTTGCCTAGAGGCTGCTTCCTCCTGCTCGGAATCAGGGCTCCATCTTGCATAAGAGCCGGAGGAGGAGCCTTCCATCGACTCTAGTCGATTGTCCTCTCCACAATGATAGCGACCAGGGAGAGCTCCTCATTGTCTGCCTCGAATAGTTCTCTGATGAAGTCTGGGTGCCATGGCTCGAAGAGGCAGGGGGGAGTCACTCAGATAGGAAAATGCAGAAGGGAAAGCAGCGCAAGGGTGCAGGGGGTCAGAATAGCCAGGAGAGAGGTGCATAGGAAGGAGGACAACAACCCAGAAGGGATTGCGCAGCTCAGCTCTGAGAGTAGGGCTTCGCAGCCTTCTGAATATCAGGAGATACCAGAGCAGGGGTAAGGAGGTGAAAGGCAAAGATGATGTGCTGTGGTTTGAAAGGGGCTATAAGCTTATCCTTTTAAAGGGGCTAGGATGTGTACGAGGAGGATAGCAATGAGTATGCCTTGCACACAGCTGCGTGCCATGATCGTTCACCTGAGCAAGCTCGAGGGAAGGGGGATGGAAACAATACGGGTTAATCATGATGGTCATTTATGGTGATGGGTGTGAAGGGATGTCCTGGATAGGGCGACATAGTTCCCAACATCTCGTAATCATTCCTGATTCTGTGAGTCTTGTGCGAATGGCTAATGGTATGAGGATCCGCAGCAGGTGAGGCTCTGTGCAGAAGATCTCCGTCCTCCAAGGTGCATGAGATGTGGTTGTCAAGTGTGTCAATTCCATCACCCGCATCTGGGGGCTTGAAGGATGAGATTAGTGGCCTTTGTGAAAATTTTATTTAGATAAGGCTGCATCGACAATGATGAAATTGTGTAAATTGAGGAATAATTTAAGAAACTTGACATCGTTTTAAAAATGTGATGTTAACAACTATTTTTGAAATTTTAACTCGAAACTTTTCAATAATCCTTGTTACCTTGACACAATACTCTCCTTAGAGGTTTCAAATTTAAATGTGCATTTTTTCGCAATTGTTAACCATGTTGTTGTTGTAATTCTTCTGGATGCAAACTATGTAGAGTTTTCAAAATGTTCAGTGATTTGAGTGGACACTCCGCCCATCATCAAGGACACATGAAGCTTGTAATGAATGTGAATGAGTGTAGGACCCATAATAAATAGAATTTAGGATTGGTATTTATTAATAATGGCTAGGGGATCAAAGTGAAAAAATATTCATTTGAGGAATTAATGATTTAAAGAAAAACATTAAGGGAATAATATTGAATTAGAATCGACTTAAATTAAACATGACATTAATTAATTTTATTTATAAAGTATAAATTGATATATATATATATATATATATATATATATATATATATATATATATATATATATATATATATATATATAGTAAATTTATTTTTATTTATGTATTTAATATTTTTAATAATTACAAAAATTAATATTTATTAGATATAAAATTATTATTATTTATTCATTTGAAAGAGTTTTATTAATTATTTATAAATTAGAGAAAATTTTAGCCTAGAAGTGGCCTCCTAAGGAAAAATAATAAAATAATAGTTAAATTAATAAAAAAATAGTATTAATTTTGGAGGGAAAAAAAGACAACTACTTTTTTAAATTGTTATTTTGACTTATCTCCTTATAGGTTTACTCAAATTTCAAGTGTAGACATTCGTTGGATGCGGAATTAAATTCCATATCCAATGAGTATCCATTATGAATAATTTTGAGAACACCCATATTGATAATAATTGAAGATACATTTAAAAAAACTGTTCAACAAGTTTTTTAAATGTATCTTCAATTTTTATTAATGTGGGTCTTCTGAAAAGTATGCTGTAATGTCCCTCCATTGTTGAAATGTTGTGATGCAGGAAAACCCTGCAACCCAGAATCTCTCCCATTCTCGTGCATATAAAAATGCATCTTAATATCTGCCCAAATAAAAACTTCAGTTCCGGGCAATTACATACACTATCATTGCGGAAGCTCCTTCTTAACATATGGTTCAAAAACCAATAATCAATTTTCCATGCATTTAAACCCACACTTCAAATGGCATTTAGAAAACAAATCATACTCTCACTATATGACTCTTCACTAACATTCATTTATGTAAAGGTTTCTCTTCAACTTAATAGGATGGCCATTCTCTTTTTACCATATGGAAATTCATATCCTACCAATCCAAGTAATATATGCTCTTTAATTAAATGTTCATAGAACATTTTGAACAACCCTTTGATTTGGTTTAAGTTTCGAGTTTCCAACTCAAATACACATGTGCCCTGTAAAACTTCTACCTTTGATATTCGCTAGCAAATCAACGCCCTCACACATTCATTTTCGGTGATGCAAATTTCATAAACACAGGCTTTGATCAAATATCAACAACAATTGGCCACGCATTAACTTACCTTCTCGACACCTTCATCAGACACTTTCTGGCTCTGCATCTAATGCTTCCCATCGTTTTTCAACGCGTTCACTGATTTATTCACACAGTCGAATTTCTTGAACAAATTCTACAGTTGCGCCTTTTGGCCTTCGACTATACGATGCGTTCGATTTGATAATAAAATTGGGTTTTAAACAAACACTGCCTTTGTTTCTATACTAGCGTTTTTACTCCGTTCCGTTCAACATCATCGATTCCTGGTGTTTGTAATTTGACACCAGATCGACATCAACTTAGTTAATGCCAGGTCCTTTTTTTCCAAACTGCCTCAACGCATCAACGCATCAACGCAGGAATTCACCCTACTGCTTTCAATTTTGGCATCTCACTCACAGAATTCGACTTCAACACTTGCGCTAACCCTGTATTAACAATTTGGAGCAGTCTCAAATATATCGACCATCCACGCATTTACCCTTCAATGCTGCATCTCAACCTCATGTAAACGCTACAATTCAATGCATTTACTCCGTGTTTGATTTAAATTCTGTTCTTAGATCATCCAATTGATGAACGCTGGCCTGCAAATTCCACAACGTTCAATAATATATATCAGAAACAAAAAATACTTACAGACTTTGTCCCACTCTCCACGCTACGTTTCTGCTCACTTGGGTTTTTAAAATTGATTCTCATGCGTTCTGGAAATCGCTTCATCTTGTCTTCCTTCTTATCATAGAAACCAATGATGTTTTGCATCGAACTCTGGTATAAATTGATATCGATTATTGTAAATCGATATCCCTTCTCCTCTGCTGTTCAACAATCTCTGTGTGTTAACATTCAACAACATATATATCAGTGGAAATCAACTCTCAATTCAACAATGCTCCATGTACAAATTCGAACAACCCAGTTCGATTTTCAATTCACTCAAAAAAATCTTATCAACAGACTTCAAATGTTAATTCTGCACAAAAATCCGTTCGAATCCTCATTAAAGCAATTGCGCCATTTATGAAATCGATATGCCAACACCACCTAATTGATATTCGATCCAGAATGATCGATCCCCTTTTCCATGCGTTCTTTTCAACAAATGCAGATTTATTCAATTCAATTCAAGCATGAATTGATGTTAAATTAAAATCAATGCTCTCCTCATATGCTTTACACAGAATTTCAAACATTCTTTAACCCGATTTTAACCACAAACATATATAATTCACACAGAAATTCCAAACAAATCCTTTATAATCAAATATAGTTAACTACAAAAAGCCTCTTCGTCCATGGCCAGATTTTCAAATCGATGGCCCTTTTACAAAAGCCTGTGGGCTTGCAGACTTGCTGTCCAAACTTCACTCTCAATCACTCTATTCTTCCTGCTCCCTATTTTTCCTTTGAGGCATATCAATTTATACAAATTTAATTGAACCAATTTTGGTTCACATCCCTTAAATAACTCAACAAATCCTCAAATATCTCAACACCCCTAAAATCTAGATTTTTATCCCTAAAACCTTGCAACTAAATCTATCTTAGGCTCATAATTGTCTCTTAGATATCTCTCATCTAATTTCTCTCATGTTTTCCAATTATTTGGAAACATTTAAAAATTCTCACATATAATTAAAAATATAATTTAATCACTCAAAATCTCATTAATATTTACATGGAATTAATATTTTCTCAAAAACATGAGACCCCTAGTTTAAATAAAATACAAGGTATTTTCCGAGCTAATGCTCCTGCATCAGACTCCCAAGGTTGAAAAGAATCATGTGTTTTAAGTCTTTTCCACCTGGATCCCACACTTTGTTCTGCAAGTTATCATCAATTTCTGCTGTCGTATGCTACTTTTCTCCAGGTCTCCATATCTTATGTTGTCTTGCTCTGCTCTCTGTACTTTCACAGTCTGTCTCTGTCTTCATTTTGCTGCTGCTGCTGCTTCTCTTCCTTACTGATGTCTTCCTCTGAGACACTTTCAACATGATTCTTCTGATTAATTCAATTTCTCTGTTCAATAAATCTCCAGGTTGTTGATTTCTTGCTGCCTGCTGAGCTCTGGTTTGCTCAGTTCTTACTCGTTCAGTCCTTACTTATATGCTTGTTTTTTTTCTTACCGCCGCCCAATCATCCATGCCCTCTTTTCTTCTACAACGAAAAACTTCTTCTCTGCCTTCTCCTATCAGCAACTTACTGGACTGGTACATTGTGTACTCCTTTCTGCTATCTTCATCTCTCTGCATCTGCAATTCCCAATTCTGAAATTGAGATTCTTTCTGCACTGAATCTGGACTATTCAGCATCCTTTCCAGTAACATAATGTCCTCATCTCATGGATTTGAAATTTCCACAGAATTCTCGTCTTTCTCCTTCATTCGAATACTCAACTGAGTCAAATGTTCTTCAACACCTGCAACAATACCTGCATTCACAAAACACTCATTAAAATAAAAATCATAAGGCCTCAGTGCCTTACTTCCCTTTGCCAGCACTTCAGTATGCTGTCCTGAATTTTCCATTTCAATCAGCACATCAGTATGCTGATTCTCTCTTCCCAAAGAATTCTCTGAAGAATCCTCAAGACTGTCAACTAGTCTTTCTCTCACATCATCTATCTCCATGATGTCTTTCTGCTCTCATTCACTGTACTGAACTCTTTCTTCTGCTACAATCTCCTTTTCATACTCTGAATTCTCCAACAAGTATTCCAACAATGCAATTTCTCTGTGGCATTGCTGAAGCATAACATCATCATGTATCATCCCTGCATTCACACACAAGCTTTCAGTTTGAAAATCACAAAGTTCAACAGTCTCAACTGTTGGTTTATATACCAGCTCTTCAAGCTGATCCTCTTCTTCCTTCACACGAACTACCTCTTGTACTGTAATAGCTTCAAGTACAAAAGCATCACTGCTTTCTTCTTCAGAGTACTTATCTCCTAAAAGATTCTTTTCCATGCTTGTGACAACTTCACAAGATTGCGCATCCTCCTCAGTAAAACCTGTAATGACATCACAATTGTCAGCTATAAAAATACAAGATTTTACATTATCCAGCTGATTTGGATTTTCCCAATAACTCATCATCTGCTCGAGCTTCCTCAACTCTTTTGTTAACTGCATGTTTATCTGTTGATCTCTTTTCTGTTGTAGCCTCTGCCACTTTACTGTCTTTCTCATGGTCCAACCATGTCTCTGGTCCTTCATACTTTCCTGTAACAATTCCATCAATAACTCAAGATGAACTGCTATCTCAGCTTTCTCTTTCTCATACTCTTCATCAGTCAACCATTTCAATATGCCATTTGCCTTGGCATATTTCTCCCTTTTTCTACTGTGGCCTCTCTCTGAACCTCTGCTCTTTCCTTTATGACTTTCAGTATTCATCTCCTTCGCCATGAGTTTCTCACCCATGAGTTGCACCAAGCCTCTACAACAACAAGCTCTCCTGCTGCCACTTACCTCACCAATCCTTTCCTCCAGATCTGGTCTCTTGGTAATCACCGGTCCTTTGCTAGAACCTTTCGAGCATTCCTCCACTGCTTCTTCAGTCTTCACTCATCTGCAACTTTATTCAACCTCTATTGAATTTCCAGGTTCTGCCACTCTCTCTTAGAATCCTTTGCTAGACTCCTTCATCACTGCACTCCAGCTGTGATCTGCTTCTTTCCGCTGAGACTTTCTTCAACCTGCTTGCAACTTGAATTCTGCAAACAACTTCCAAACCAAAGTTAAATAACACTTTTTCAGCTCACCTTCAAGATCCTGTTGATCTTGCTTCCTTCCTTAACTGCACTGCATCTCTGTGCTGCAATCTTCATCATTTCAAAATCTGATATTTACTCATCACATGCAATTAACTCAATTTAAAAAAAAACTTTAATCTTCACACATAGAGCTATTCCAGCTCTGATACCAAAAATGATGCAGGAAAACCCTGCAACCCAGAATCTCTCCCATTCTCGTGCATATAAAAATGCATCTTAATATCTTCCCAAATAAAAACTTCAGTTCCGGGAAATTACATACACTATCATTGCGGAATCTCCTTCTTAACATATGGTTCAAAAACCAATAATCAATTTTCCATGCTTTTAAACCCACACTTCAAATGGCATTTAGAAACCAAATCATACTCTCACTATATGACTCTTCACTAACATTTATTTATGTAAAGGTTTCTCTTCAACTTAATAGGATGGCCATTCTCTTTTTACCATATGGAAATTCATATCCTACCAATCCAAGTAATATATGCTCTTTAATTAAATGTTCATAGAACATTTTGAACAACCCTTTGATTTGGTTTAAGTTTCAAGTTTCCAACTCAAATACACATGCGCCCTGTAAAACTTCTACCTTTGATATTGGCTAGCAAACCAATGCCCTCACACATTCATTTTCGGTGATGCAAATTTCATAAACATAGGCTTTGATCAAATATCAACAACAATTGGCCACGCATTAACTTACCTTCTCGACACCTTCATCGGACGCTTTTTGGCTCTGCGTCTAATGCTTCCCATCGTTTATCAACGCGTTCACTGATTTATTCACACAGTAGAATTTCTTGAACAAATTCTACAGTTGCGCCTTTTGGCCTTCGACTATACGATGCGTTCGATTTGATAATCAAATTGGGTTTTAAACAAACACTGCCTTTGTTTCTAGACCAGCATTTTTACTCCGTTCCGTTCAACATCATCGATTCCTGGTGTTTGTAATTTGACACTAGATCGACATCAACTTAGTTAATGCCAGGTCCTTTTTTTCCAAACCACCTCAACGCATCAACGCAGGCATTCACCCTACTGCTTTAAATTCTGGCATCTCACCCACAGAATTAGACTTCAACACTTGCGCTAACCCTGTATTAACAATTTGGAGCAGTGTCAATACCATCGACCATCCACGCATTTACCCTTCAATGCTGCAGCTCAACCTCATGTAAACGCTACAGTTCAATGCATTTACTTCGTGTTTGATTTAAATTCTGTTCTTCGATCATCCAATTGATGAACGCCGCCCTGCAAATTCCACAGCGTTCAATAATATATATCAGAAACAACAAATACTTACAGACTTTGTCCCACTCTCCACGCTACGTTTCTGCTCACTTAGGTTTTTAAAATCGATTCTCATGCGTTCTGGAAATCGCTTCATCTTGTCTTCCTTCTTATCATAGAAACCAATGATGTTTTGAATCGAACTCTGGTATAAATCGATATCCCTTCTCCTCTGCCGTTCAGAAATCTATCTGTGTTAACATTCAACAACATATATATCAGTGGAAATCAACTCTCAATTCAACAGCGCTCCATGTACAAAATCGAACAGCCTAGTTCGATTTTCAATTCACTCAACACAATTTCCCCATCACTATGGTTGCCTTTTAAAAATACAAATCTTATCAACAGACTTCAAATGTTAATTCTGCACAACAATCTGTTCGAATCCTCATTAAAGCAATTGCGCCATTTATGAAATCGATATGCCAACACCACCTAATTGATATTCAATCCAGAATGATCGATCCCCTTTTCCCTGTGTTCTTTTCAACAAATGCAGATTTATTCAATTCAATTCAAGCATGAATCGATGTTAAATTAAAATCAATGCTCTCCTCATATGCTTTACACAGAATTTCAAACATTCTTTAACCCGGTTTTAACCACAAACATATATAATTCATACAGAAATTCCAAACAAATCCTTTATAATCAAATATAGTTAACTACAAAAATCCTCTTCGTCCATGGCCAGATTTTCAAATCGATGGCCCTTTTACAAAAGCCTGTGGGCTTGCAGACTTGCTGTCCAAACTTCACTCTCAATCACTCTATTCTTCCTGCTCCCTATTTTGCCTTTGAGGCATATCAATTTATACAAATTTAATTGAACCAATTTTGGTTCACATCCCTTAAATAACTCAACAAATCCTCAAATATCTAAACACCCCTAAAATCTATATTTTTATCCCTAAAACCTTGCAACTAAATCTATCTTTGGCTCATAATTATCTCTTAGATATCTCTCATCTAATTTCTCTCATGTTTTCCAATTATTTGGAAACATTTACAAATTCTCACATATAATTAAAAATATAATTTAATCACTCAAAATCTCATTAATATTTACATGGAATTAATATTTTCTCAAAAACATGAGACCCCTAGTTTAAATAAAATACAAGGTATTTTCCGAGCTAATGCTCCTGCATCATGTTGTCTCTTTTTTCAGAACGAATAATGTTAGTAGGAACGACGGTAAATCCATGAAGTACATTGAAAGGTTTATGTAAATAAATAGATGTTAATAAATGAATAAAGGGAATTGAAGTACTTGAGAATGAAACACTTGAATATGAGATTCTTTCCAAACAAAGAAAAACAAAAGTCTCATTGGTAAATAAGATTATGATAATTATTTCATGATAATAATTCTAGATGAGTTTTAATGGATAGGAGAGAAAATCCATTAAATAGCTTAGCTCGGAAATATGCTAAGCTCACGTAAGCATAAAGAGCAGCAAGAGAGAAATATAAAATTTTATGGAAGAGCCTAAGCAAGTGGTTAAAAAGGACCACAAAAGTGGGACACCTCTAAAGGAAAATTTATCATGAAATAAAGGTATAAAATACCTATTAAATGGATCAATATATGTTTTTGGTACCCTGGAAAGAACTTCTCAGCTCGGGGGTTAATTGGACGATTACAATTCAAGGTTGGGTGGTAAAAATGTGAGATTCCCAAGTGATTCCCTATTGAAAATTTTGGTTTAAATATCTTTGTCATATGATTTTATTTCAATTTATTCTATTTTGTTTTACTATTTAACATGAACGAATACAATAAGATGTTGTATTCTAGAATTAATAATAGTGCAAATTTACTTGCTAGAATTTTAATCTAAGGTGTAAATGTAGGTATTCAGTGATTCAAAGTGTGATTATGATTGGAATGCTGAGTTATTATTCTTATTGAATGTATGTATTATATGATGGTAGATTTAGCTATGAGAATTAAAAATCTAATGATATATTGCAGGTAAACTATTAACAATAATTTTAGTTACTGTTAACAAAAATATAATAGAAATTTAAGTGGAAAACTAGCATGCTGAGTGTGGTACTCAATATTGATAGAGTTTAATTTTATATTAATATGGAGAAAATAAAACTCAAAATCAATTTCTAAGTAACGAAAGGAGATAAATACGATAGGAGACCGACAAAACAATGTTATAGTGAATTCAACCGAACTTCATTTCTCCACTGATCACATAATATACCTGACCAACAAGTCAAGAATCTTGTGCTGCGCATCATTGTAATTCTTATTGGAAATGTGATGACATTTCTAGTTCCTTATGAAAATACTAAGGAGCACACCGTGTACTCGAACACCAAGAAATAAACCTAAAGCCTATGCTTCTACATATATAAAGGAAACTAGTTGAGTTTAAATAACAAGTATTATTAGGAATGGAATGGGGAAGGCTTGAAGAATTTACAAAGAAAAAGAGGCATTGATGGCACTATAAAATCATTCCTTTTGAATATCGATTGATTAGGCCGATATAGATTTATAAATATGGTTACAATAATAGTTTATAAATTCAATAACTATAATTTTACAGAGACACTCAAGCAGTATAAAATTCCACCATCACAATTAATATCAATACATGGAGATAATCATTCAACTTATACAATATAAATATAGAAAATGGTAAATTGAATATATTTAACTACGTATAAAACTTCAGAGTAGAGTTACATCACTTTCACTAAAACATACAAAAAGGAAAATCACCTGGAACAAGCATTCAAATTTAACAGTCTTTAAGTAAAAACAAGAAGGTAAGAGCACCAATAAGAGCTAAATTTCCTCCAGTCCAAATTTTCCATAAATATCTTTACATTGGTGACAATTAAGTAGGTCAAATTAAATATCAGCATGTACACAACTTTGCTTTGTCATAACTGCGTGTGTACGCGACTTGGCCTCATCTAACATGCGTATATTTCTTCAAATATTCACCTTCATAAACTCTTATCTCTGACCTGCAAACCTCTATCTCATCATTCTGTCATACTGTTCAATCACTCTGTCACCTCTGAACTGATCTGTGAACTCATCCGGTTACCAAATACTTGTTCTGTTATAAGTGGGTTTCCATCAAGGACAACACCTGCATCATAATGGAAACAATCTCCCCCTTTGGACTTGATGGCAAAAATGTTGGTGTTTGATCACCATAACCTGAAGATACCTGTTAGAAACATCAATAAACGCATTATTCAAACACCAAGTTACTCTCCCCCTTTGACATCAAGGGAAAATGGCAGGCCAATGTTGAAACAAGGTTTCCCTTTCCTTGTAGACACAAGAGCTCTGTAGATATGATCTGCACTATACTGACCATGCTCCCCCTTAGCACAACTGAATCGTCAGAAACATTTTCAACGAATTACATAACTCTATAACTCAACAGAGTATGACCTTCCCTATCACCAAGGACTCATACTTACATCAATCACCCAACCAAGTGGGATTAAATATTTGACTTAATCACCCAACCAAGTGGGGTTACATAACATCATCTTCCCATCATGGGATTACACACATAAGTGAATTGAACTTCAACACTCCAAACATGACTGAATATGATAATTATTACATCATAGGTCTCTACATCACCTTTACATAAATTTACAGATATGAATTTTATAACCAAGACAAACATACCTCATAATTCATCTCATTACAAACATAATTCCAACAATGCATTATAATATGCAAGGCTAATGCTCCCTCTGAACTTGTGCTACCTGTTCATTCTCAAGTTTGGCCACAAAAACTCATTAATCAAAGCATCTCCATAAATCAGATAATCATCAATGTGAAAATAATAACTCAATAACACATTAGCAGACCGTAACCATCAACATCATACCAAGAAAATCAAATCATAACTGTCAGAAGCATATCAGAGACTATTCTTGAGCCTATATTACTGTTTTTTTGTTAGAGAAAAAAATATGCGACTGTATGCAAAGGAACTCGCATATATAAGTGACTATAGTTCATGAAACCTGCGTATAGAAAGTGATATACTGAAAAATTCACAGCTTCAGCTCCCCTTAAGCTTGTACAAACTATACGTGTCTTCTGCTGACACATCAGATGCACTGTCAGAAATATAAACAACCAACATTAAAAACTAAGCATGCATATATTGCAGTCACTGTTAACAATATTCTTTCAAGAATGATGGACTGCAATGGGAACTGTCTTCTTTCAGTCTGAGTCTAAATCCTCCTTATATCTGCGAGAGTTAATATCATTAAACATATATAATTTATCAATGTTTCTGTATCCCCTTGCTATGACCTTTCTAGTTTCTTCATCCATGACCTTGCATTTGGTTGATGTGAGAACAATCACATTTCCTTTATCTGCCATTTTTCCTACACTCAATATGTTTTATTTGAGGCCTTGAACTAATAAAGTATCAGATTCCTTTATATGTTTGTTAATTTTGTCTCTACCTTTTCCCAAAACCTTTTTTGGAGCATCATTTGAAATAATAACCTTACCATATTGATTTCTCTTGAGAGAATCCATCTTACTCTTATCACCAGTCATGTGATGAGAGCATCTGCTGTCGATGTACCATTCATCCTCATTTTTAAATACACATAGGGTAGGACCACATCTTATGTCTTCTTCTTTCTTCTTGTTAACAAGAACATTGGTGGATCCATCTTTCTTCAGTCTTATGATATCATATGTTTGTCTTCCATGTTGTCTTTGGTGATTCATTGATTTGTTCCTGCATTCTTTTTCTACATGCCCAAACATGTTACAAGAGTAACATCTTATGTGACTAGAAAAGGGAGCAGAGGAATCATAGTATGATTGTCTCATGTTCCTTCTATTGCAATCAACAACTTTATGACCAAAATTGTTGCACGAAAAATAATATCCCTTAAAGAAACTTGAGTACTTGGGAGATGATGGTATTTATATGTAGTATATATTTGTTTGCAGCTGAAACAACCTTCTTCTACAATTGGCTGCAACATGTCCATAATTATGACATATAAAGCATTCAACATTATTTATCAGAGGAAAGAATTGATTGATACTTCTATAGATAGGTGGGAATAATTTCATTTGAGGAATAATGATCCTTGGTTGTTTATCATGTTGACATTTTGTCTCTTTAAACACTTTAGGTTTTGCATTGATATCCTTTGAATCTTTAGAATTGGTTTGTGAACTAGATTCTCCTTTAACAATTTCGTGAAAACCAAGACCAAATTTAATAGAAGGAGACATTTGACTACTAAGAATATTATCTATCTTGAAATCTCAAATGTTTATCCTTTTCTTCTAATTTAACTTTTAAAATGTTTACCTCAACCTCCATTATTTGGTACTTCTTCTTCATACCTTCTTCGACCCTTCTTCCTTCTTCTACTTGCTCTTTTAATTTGAGAATCTCTTCTTTCAGCCCATTTTCTTGTTCTTCAAATGTTTGACGTAGTTCTTCATTCCTCTTATTTGATTTTTCCATATCTAATTTGAGAGAGATGATTTCTGCTTCAAGCCCTTCATTGTGATTGGTTACTTCATCCCACAAACTTTGACATTGATATATTTTTTTTTGTTCATCTGCTCAATTGAGTTTCTTTCCTGTAACTGATTTTTCAATCTAGTAGTCATACATTTGTAGATACATTCTACTTCATGAAATAGAATTTTATGATCTTCAATTTCATTTTTGAGCTTTGAAAATTTTTCTTCAAGATCCATAACATTACTTTCACTTTCATATTCACTATATTCAATATTGCACAAACAACGAAGTGGATCACAAGAAAAAAAATCAGTACATGTTTTATCTTCTTGATTTATTGCTGCACATATTTTCTGAATTATCTTATTCCTTTGAATAGCCTTCTTCTTTTTCTTCCTTCCTATTGTGACAGATCTAATTCAAGTGATCAAGCTTCTTCAGAAGGACCTGCTCTGATACCAATTGTTGGGAAAAATACTGGGGGGGGGGGGGGGTGAATCATTATTAAAAACTCACACAAAATTTTCTTTTTCTTTACTGAATTATGTACGCGACTTTATTGAAGCCAACTAGCGTATGTACATGACTGTTATTAAGGAAACTAGTGTATTCCCAGTAAACTTATAATTCAGATAGATCTTCAATTACTTGACTTAAACCAATGCATTATTGATTCATTAGACATTAATAAGCATTAAACATGTGCAGTATGAACAGAGTAAACCATTACACATAATAAACACACATGAACACCAAGATTTAAGGTGGAAACCCAATGTGGGAGAAAACCACCATTGCCGTTGTCTCTGTATTCAATATTTATTATATAGAAAACTGCTTATAATCCTGTACTGATGCAGATTCATACCAGCACATAGGTACCCACCTGTAGAAGGATACAACCTTCACTCATTCTCCAACACCTACTGGAAGGGAGCTCCAACCCCCTGATCTCATTTACCATCAACCACTGGAATGGAGCTATGACCCCCTCACTGAAGGCCCCAACCCTCAGCACCACCATGGACCACATTTCATAAATTTTCACACTGGATCTACTTTACTGATTTAAGCTCAATCAAAACTGAAACATATAACTGTACCAAATTAATCACTGAATCACCAACCAACCAACCAATGAATCACCGTTCAATCAATCACTGAAACATCGATCAACCAACCAATCATTGATCTTCAATCACATACAACTAGAAGCATCATAAAAAAATAAACAATCCAAATCTGTATGAATACATCATTGACATACAACAGAAACACAACAATACTATATGAACTGATCAAACATATCTTTCAGCAAAACCCTAGCTTGCATACACATCTTCCATAAGGATTTTATGTGTATGTACGGGCTTATCCAGAACCCAAATCGCGTACATATCTTAACATACTTCAGAATATATACACAACTTTGCAGAAAAACCCGCATGTATACACACTTTATATGTATCGAACTCACGTATATATTTGCAACTAATTCATGAATGCGCAACACTTCAGAACTTCAAACATACTCAGATTATAACCTTCACTGCAACAAACATGCGCCAAACCACAAATCTAAACAACTCATAAAAATATCATGCAAATACATAGTCATTTCAGGTCTAATGATCTTGATCCATCATTGTATTCATGGGTGCATCATTACTTCAGATCTACCAATCAACTATAGCCCATACCATGCAAAGATACTTCAGATTAAAGTATTCATTCATTACCCCACTCATGCCCCCTTAGCACTTTGATCTTCACCTCCTTATATAGTTTGAGCCTTAGCCAATACCATGAGCCCAAATCACACTAGTGCTAGTGGTAATCTTTGACGTGATCAAATAGCCGTTATTACGCTCAATATTGTGGGCTAATACCATGGTTAAGACCCTTGGTATCAATAAAATAGTGCGCCAGCATGTACACGATTTTTCTTCTTCATACCCACGTGTGTACGTGACTTGGTCTCATCTAACCCACATATATTTCTTGAAATATTCACCTTCATAAAATTTTGTCTCTGACCTGCAAACCTCTGTCTCATCATTCTGTCATTCTTTTTCATCACTCTGTCACCTCTGAACTGATCTGTGAACTCATCCTGTTACCGTATAATTGTTTTGTTACAAGTGGGTTGCCATTAAGGACAACACCTGCATCATAATTCCAACAAGTGGATTGAAATAGAGAAAAAAATGCCATGCAGGATAAAGGAAGCAAGTCATTAGTGCTTCATGAAGTAAGATTGGAATTTTAGGGTAAAACTCGAAAGAAAAATAATAATAATAATAATAATATATAATATATATATATATACCAAATCCCTTACCTGTGCATGATTGGAATGTCACGAACCATAAATAATGGCTAATCAAAGAACCCTATACCTCATACACCCACATAAAGTTATAAATCACCTGAACAGGAGATAGATTGAACTCTTAAATCACTTTAGTGTAACTTGCATTTAATTCCTCCAGGAATTGAGGCCACGACTTCGAGGAGGTTTCTTTTCGATAAAACAAAACGTGGTAACCCAAATGAACAAAATCATCAAACTGTGAACTAGAATAAGCACAAGAAAATAAAAGGAAAAGAAACTTTGTGAACTCATAAATAGACATACGATTTGAGCATAGTAGACCAGGAGGAAAAGTTCTTCTAATAAATAATTTACAACACTAGTATATAAAGAAAAATAAGAGTAAGTTACCTGGTGAAATAAGAAATGCCAGTTAGCTGGAATTATTGACACATGAGTCTTGCATTCAAAATGAAGGGATTCCATTAAACCCTTGATCTCGTAACAATGAAATTATGAAGGAAAGATAAAAGACGATAAATTCTTTAGGAAGGTTGTTGACCCAACGCAAGCAATTGAAGGAGCAGTGATACCGTATAAAAAAAAAACTCCACCTTGACCATGCTCATCCAATGAGAGAAACCGAGCTTAAATATCATCGACAGGGTCGAGACGTTGCCACAACATAAGCCATAGCTCTCTGCTGCCCTCCAGAGAGGACCCCAATACTCGAAGTGTAACAGTTGCACGAAAATGGAACATAGTTTTGAGTCCAAGAAAAATAATAGACCTAAGGTTAGAGAAATGATTAACCACCTTTGATTGATGATATTTCAATCCCACCGTCCATGTTAAGGGAGCCTAATAGGCTAGGTGGGAATCACATGGGTGAGGGGTACGTGTTCGCGAACGAATGGCTCAACAGTACACATGTGCATGCACACCAACTAATGAATGGTTAGGTTGAAGGGAATTTATCCCTAACCCGACCTCCATGATAACATACTTGACATATCCAACGAAACCTTATGATAATATTTTGAATGGTGTAAAATTTGTAAGCTTATTCCCTCATTCCCACCATATATTTCATTACCCAATACCCAAAGTCGGCAGAGGTTTCCATATGTTTACAATATCATGTTTAGAAGGGGTGTGTTATTGTTGTTTATTTAAACGTTTCACCTAAATAGTATAAAGTCACTATATTACTATCTAGAAGATTTATTAAATGAATATTTAAAATAAGTAATATGGAATTACAAAAAGGTTATGCACAATCATGTTATGATATATATAACCCATGTGGAAATGGCAGATATAAATCTGATCAGATGACAACATGAGTTCCAATAGTACAATATGTAGCCTTTGTGATAAACGACATGGTAAGAGGGATCTCTTAAGTTCCTTGTATTTACATCCAAGGAGAGAGACATATAAAAATAGATAGATAAATTGACTGAGAAAGGTTGGATGAAAAACTAGGTTTGTAACAACTGTGAATGAGTAACTGATTTTTTTTTTTAAGAACCAGATGTATGGGAATGAGGTTTGTTACATATGCATAATGGGTACTCATTGGATGTGGAATTTAATTCCACATCCAACTAGTGTATACACTTGAAATTTTAGTAAACCTATAAGGAGATAAGCCAAAAATACAATTAAAAAATGTAGTTTTTCTCCTTTTCCTCCAAAATATTTACATGTACCTCTTTTTAGATTTGGATTTTGATTGGCTTACATCTTATGACATGGAAATTACATGAAAATTTCATGGGCACTTTTAGGTTGAAATTTCCTCTAATTGGAATTCAATTTATCATTTAGTTATGACCCCTAGATCCTAGGATGCAATCCAATATAGAGCATCACACTAAGGGCTAACAAAATATGGGATAACACCAAAAAGAAACAAATAAATTAGATAATAAAAACATAAAGTAATCCGAGAATTGGATATTGTGAGGAAAAAGAAAAGAAAAAAGATAAGGGTATGAGGATAAAAGGATACTAAAACAAATGAGGGGTTGAATAATAGGTTTATGTGATGATATAATGCATTACACACTAATGTAATATATAAATTGAAATTATTATGATGTAAAACCTTAATGTTAGTTATTGCAACAAGGGTTAAAGGAGGAGAATTTGTGATTTTAGCAAAACTAAGTTAAAGTGATAGTAGCAAGGTGCTTTTTTTAAGAGATGTTGAAAAACAAGTTTCTAGGAATGGATTAATTTGTAGTTGTTCTCATGATTAAAATTGTTGGGGTGTTTCTCAATTTCAAGGGATTCTCTAATGATTCGATGAGGGTAAAAGGGAGATGAAGAAATAATTTTGAAGTTGTCAAAACCAAAGAGATGCTTTGAATTATAAGAATGCTCCAAAACGGATGATTTGGAGATTCAATTATGATTACTGTTAGCAATATTCTCCTTAAGGTAAGATTTAAAATATATTCTTGTTTGGCCAATATATACTTTTCCACAAGAGCAAGGGATTTGATATGCTCTTGGGCCAAGCATAGGATCTGATTTATCTTCAATAGATATGAACAAAGGTTTAAAGGTTGTATAGGGATTAAAAAGGACTTTAATATTCTTATACACTAAATTAATTGAAATGTGAGTAATGGTTCCTTAGATACAATGGAAGATCCTAGCCATGGGGGAGAAGTATGAACAATTTTGAATTTGGGATGGGATGTTGATTGAATGCTTTTTATGATTTGTGGAAGGGTATAATCATTGGCTAAAAGGGCATTGGTTAAGGGTTTTCTATTTATCTATTTAGAGAATTATTGTGGGGAGTATTACCTTGGTAAAGTCCACTTTCGAGTCTATTCCAAAATTTTGGCATTCCTTAGCATATATTCCTAAAGAGGTCTTGGAGAAGATTAGGAAAAAAGTTTTTAAAGTTGTCGATAACAAAGAGAGAAAATTGAGAGATTCATCTAATAACATGGAAATATATATAAATGTATGAGGGTAAATGCGAATAAAATAATAGTCATATCTTTGGGGAATATTTAATAACCAAGAGCTTATGGAGGGTGATTATAGATGAAGGTATTTGGAAAAAAAACCATTTTATAAAAATAAATTGCACCTAAAACAATGATAGATTGGATAATAAGCACAAGTAAAAGAATTAAAAAAGTATGTATATGTTGGAAAACCCATAGTGCAAGCACTCCCAAATAGAGGAAACAAATTATTTTGTAAAGTGGGAAACTAGTAACAAGTGAGGGACCGAGAATTTTTTAGGGGCAAAATTTCACGAATTGGCTATTTTTTGAAAATATTATTCACCAAATATATAAATAAGTTGCCTATTTTTTCATGTATATGATTAAATTGATAATATTCACCAAAAAATTATTATTTTTTAAAGTTTTTAATTGAATGTTCACCTACTATCTATATGGATGATTTTTCCAACCAAAACATTAGCCTAGAACACTATACATATTTACTAAAACACTATACATAGTTATAATATTTGAAAAAAAACACTCTAGTGAGGGTGGGTATAGATATGTGGACAAAGATTTTAAATACATACAATATGCTAGAGAGTTTTTTTTGAAGGTAATACACAACCAAGGAATTTGTATTCTCTTAATTAGATATTGTATGAAAATTTCACAAACATATGGAAACATGGTTGATTAAAGGTTAATTTTAGGGATGGAAGGAGATTTAATAGAAGCATGGAACAATATTGTAGACAATTTAACTAGAAACTGTATTAGAATGGGGAAGAAGGATTATATTGCTTGGTTAAAAACCCAAGATTTGGTGTGTGCATAGTGTAGTTGATGTATCATGTTATTTTTCATTTAAGGATAAATCAACTAGAATGGTATTGGAAGATATGTTGGAGGATAAAGGACCTAAATAAGCCACACATTTTCATGTGGCTGGCCATAAATAATAAGTCTCCAAGATGAGAAATTATGGAGAAAGCATCTAAAAAAGTCGTGAGAATTTGTATTATCTACATAGATAGTGAAGAAACACTAAATCACTTATATTGTTTGTCCATATCCTAAACATATTTGGCCTAAAGTGGAGGTTCTAAATAGAGTTAAAGATGGATGGATAGGTGATTCAATGGAGGATTGTTTAGAGTGTTGGATGACCAAAAAAGAACTAAAAGAATTCCAAGTGGTAACTTGCTTGAATGTTTGGGGATTTTGGTTGGGGATGAACTCAATGGCCTTTGAGGAGAGAATTGTTCTACCACTTCGATGTTATCTACAAACCAAAGAAATTACTTCATATCATTAAATGAATTTAAGTAAAAGATGATAGTAATATGGTGGATCTTGATATGAATAAAATCCATGCCTAGGGCTTCTTTGATGGACCAAAATGATTTTCATAGAATTACAATAGTGTCGGGGTTCTAGTTTTTTTCTAGATAATCTTGTGTAAAATTTAAAGAAAGAGGAGTGAGCTCGAGGCTTAAATAACACTAAATAATTCTTGGCTTGAAAAATCCTTCTCATGAAATCATGGAAATGAACATCAAATGACCAAGGAAAATTTTAAGGATGGAAATTTATCTTAAAGTTTAGAAGCATTGGCGAATCTTAGTAGTCCCTAATATTCAAATTGCAAAATGTTTGGGGATATTTTTTGTAAAAGTACTTAGATATATAATAATTTTATAATATTCTATATAAATTTTTGGCGATTTTTAGGTAAAATAATTTTATAATATAAATTTTGGGCGACTAACGTTTAAAAAAAACTCGAGATTGACGAATCTTTTTTTTGGAAAAAGCATGGAAAATTAGCCCACTTGCGAATATTAGCCCCTAAAATTTTCCTTGCAAATGACTGTGTCAGTTTATGTAGACTCTAATTTCACCATTTGATAGATGAATGATTCTTTAACTCTTAAATGTATACCTAAAACCATAGGAGATTAGCTAAATGAAGTGATTTCATAGGAGAATAGCTAAATGAGGTGATTTCTTTGACTTTGTATCATTCACACATGTTTATATAAGATAGAATATGAAAGTAAAGGGACAGCAGGTAGCAAAAAAGAAGTTGATAATTAGGGAAGAACTAAAAAATGAAATCCACACTATCTCTAAAATTCGAATTTAATATGTTGTATAAGAATACGTTTAATATCTCTGTCATTATCTTAAATTTATTATATCTTTTCAAGTTTTTGATTTTATGATCTTAAAGTGTTAGAAACCAAAAAAAGCCTATTTCTAACAATTTTTAGGCAAGATCAAAATGCCTTGCATAAACAATATACACCTGGTTTTTAATATCAATCTTGAATTGAGGTATCCTTGAGCTTTAATTGATTTTTTATTTTTTTAATTGATTTTTTTTAGTAACAATATTTTTTTTTTGAATTTATTATATCTTTTTAAGTTTTTGATTTTTTGATCTTCAAGTATTAGAAACCATAAAAAGCCTGTTTCTAACCATTTTTAGGCAAGATCAAAATGCCTTGCATAAACAATATACACATGGTTTTTAATATCAATCTTGATTTGAGGTATCCTTGAGCTTTAATTGATTTTTTTTTAAAAGTAACAATATTTTTTTTTGAGTGGCATCTCCAAGGCCATTGCTTTTTGTAAACTTCACGAGTACATGAAAAATGCACTATCTTTTTATAAGGAATAAAATGGAAAAGGTATTCTTTAAGGAAATTCCAAAATAACAATGCTTGTGGAAGTAATATGACCTTCCACAATGTAATATATGATAAAGATAATTAGAATGGTTAATAAAAATATACATATTATTTATTCTAAATTATATTTAATAATTTTGTCTAATTATATTTAATTATAATTTAAGTGTATAATGTTTTAGTGGAAAATAAAATAAGATAAAATAAATGGATTCTAAAAATAAGTTTATCTAAATAAGATTTTTTTTAAAAGAGGAACTATTTATTTTTGAAACTATGTGTACATTAATTCAATTGTGCGAAAATGAATAATTAAATCATGAAGTTTGATTATAATTTACTTATCAATTTAATTATTAAGTGGATGATAGAGATTTAATTAACATGGAATATTTATGGAATATTTTTAGTAGTAAACATGGATAGAGGTTCGAGATGCATTTCAAAAGTAGTTATGTCTTTTTTGTTTTTTCAATTTAATTAAAAAATAATATCATGTCCACAAAGATTAGATTGAGTTTGGTTTTTATTTATGATATTGAACTCTAATTACTTATTGTTGCTTTACTATGTCTTTCTTATTACACACATATATGTGTATGTTTAACTTACATATTAATTCTTTTTAAAATTAATAATAATAATTTAAAATCAAGTTATAATTTAGTTAATTTTTATGATTTCTTTTAATTTTGGTAACCTGAGATGTATTATGAGATAGATGTATTGATGTTTTTTAGTATTTATTAACCATTTAATTTATATGATTGTACTAATTATATATATTTTAGACCAAAAAAAATAAAAATTATAAAAGACCAAATACAAATATTTATGAAACCCACCTATAATCAAAAGTTCCAAATAATTGGTCATAAAAAAATTTATTTAAATAAAATTCTAATGTTATTTTATTTACTTAATTATACTTATTACCATTATATGCGTAAAACACACACACACACATATATATATATATTGAGTGGGCCTAATAGTTAAGAGCATGTGTTTCCTCTTAAGAGGTCACATGTTCAAAACCAAGGGGGGTAGATTATGTATGCCTTCGTAGACTTAGTAGTCAAATCACTATGCGGAAGTGGGTCCCTTGTCCCACAAACAAGAAGGTCTCATACACCAATTTGATGTCTGGCTTGGCCACAACCTTAAAATTTGATTATTATTATTATATATCACATCTTTGTTTAAATTCTTTATGTATAAATAAATTAAGAAACAATTTGCATGGTTATAACAATGTGATGTAAGCTTAATTTAATTTGTTTTGATACCATATAATGGAAAAATATGAAAGAAAATATAAGTCAATGCTAATAGATTGTTTATAATTTGATTAATATTGTTTGGATTTTTTTTTTCTATTTACAACCTATGTATTTATCTTAAAATAATGTATATTGATTTTAGTTATGTATATGAAGTTGAATTTTTTAAAATTTTGTTGTTAAACTAATTTATTTATTAAATAAAATATTAAAAGTTTTGGTTTCTGTATAAATTTATTATATAATAAAAGACTTTAAATTCATAAGAGGTGGAAATTCAACATCACATGATTGTTTACATGGAATATAATATTTCATAGTCTTTTATTTTTTCATATGTTTGAATTTTAGATGTATTTTGAAGTCTAAAATGGGCATTTTAAGGAATATTATTAAATAATAGTGAAAGTAATAAAATAAGATTAGATTATATCATCACATTTTAGAGGGAAAAAAGAAAAAACTACATTTTTCAACTTGTATTTTCAATTTATCTCCCTATGATTTTACTCAAATTTTGAGAGATAACACTTGTTGGATGCATAATTTAATTCCTCATCTAGGGAGTACCCACGTTGCATACTTTCGATGGACCTTGCTACATGAAAAATGAGAAATACATGAAAAAATGTGACTGTAATCACTTTTTTCATGTATTTCTCATTTTTCGTGTAGTTGGGCCCATCGAAGTTTGGAACATGAGTACTCCTTGAAAGGGAAATTAAATTTTGCATCCATTGAATGCCCCCCCTAGAAATTTGAGTAAAACCGTAGGAAGATAAGTGGAAAATACGAGTTGAAATTTATTTATTTTTATTTTTTTACTCCAAAAAATGTGAATCATCACCATAGTTGACATCATCATCTTGAATCCTACTTGCTCTTATAAAATTGATTTTAGTTGTACATTTTTGTTTTGATGCCTATTTTAGACCTCAAAATTTCTCTAATGTGTCTCTTACTTAGGGAAGTAATACACTCCATATATAAAATGGGAGTCTATTAGGGACCACTATCTAACTTCTAGCTTCATCCTATATAATTTACATAGAAACAACTGCCCCAAATTTGAATACCCATTCCCAACCCCAATGCTATTAAAGACACCTTTTCATCTACGTGGCTCCACCATCCTTCTTTCACATTACTCTTACCATTATCATCCTTCATTGGGTTTCGATTTTGGTGCTTGCATGGTTGCAAAGAAACCCACATAAGCACTTATTCCTATAAAATGAAGCTTCATTGAATGCATTAAATTACTTTCCATTTGGAATTGACCCACAAAGATTGTTAGATGAAACATTGGGAAATGCCAACGAAAATAACTGAAATATTTCTTGAGGAATACATCCCCTCAAATTATTTTTGACCAAGTCCATCTAGTTCAAACTTTATATGTTACTGAGAGAATCACGTATTCCCCCATTAAATTAATTCTCAAATAAATTTAGCAATCACAAGCCAATTACAATACACATGCTTGTCAAAATTTCTTCCCTAGAATTATTGATTGACAAATCAAGTATTGTATCTTCCAACATCACATATGAAAAATTATACAAACCTCGTTTCATTTCAATTTGTAGTTCATCATAAAGTCTTTCATAATAAAATGCATCACTAGAAGATTGATTGACTTTAAATCCTTTGAGGTGCTCAAAATTAGATGGTATTCTCCCAGTGAATTTATTGTTGGATAAATCCAACCATTGCAACTTGGTAAGATTTGTTATGCATTGAGGAATGTTACGATATAATAATTTATATATGGCATACTTGGACTCTCAAATTAGAAAAGTTTTTGAAGTGTATAGAAAGTTCCCCTATCAATTTATTCTATCTTAAATTCAATAATTGAAGCTAAATGCAATTAGTTAAAATTGATGAAAAGAGTACCAAAAAAGTTATTAGAGTGTGGAGAAAAATAATTTAAAGAAAATTGAAATTTATATCCAAATTTCCACTATATAAATTATAGTGGAATTCAAATAATTCTAATTAGTGCAATTTTCAATACCATTTGGAAGTGAACCTTTGAAATTGTTTTCGGATAAATTTAGATATTGATGTAGAAATTATATAACTGATATGTTATATGTCTAGGATTCTCCTGATCATACAATATTTGACTTCATGCACAATACATAATCTATTCCACCATTGATCATCATATGCGGAAATTAAATCAATTGCATGCACACATCAAAACCATAAAAAATTACACACATTAACACAGTGATTTAACGGGAAAGCCTGAAGCTAAAAACCCCAAATATCTGTATATAATATATGTCATAGAGATCATGTAAAAATCCTCATACAAAGCTTCTCACAAGCTCTCAGTACAATCCAATTGCTACACACTAATAAGGCTAGATCTTGCAAATCCATGCACCGATCTTTGCCACCTGCTAGCCTGCCTCTACTGCGTAATACCTGCTGAACAATGGCTCTGAATGAACTCGAATTGGTCCAGCATTTCTCACACAATCCTCATTGGCATCTCCTTCAATGTGTGGTGCAAAATCATGCAACACTATAGTCACAACTGATAGTCATCTTGCCCTTTCTCCTATCTCTCCACTGGTCTCCACTGAAACTGTCCATGCACTGTAGTTAACTGATGTATTCTTCAGTTGATTAATGAGTTAATATATAGTGAATTAATTAATAATTAATTCACACCACTCTCACTAGTGTATCAATAAGTTAGACTAGATATAACTAGCTCAACTGTGTCTAACTGAGTTAAACCGAACACAACTCCACCAAATACTTCTATAAACTCCACCAAACTCTGTCACATGAGTTATAACTGAAGTCTCCATGCAATAGCTCCAGTTAACCCTTAGGAATAGCGTAATTCATTCTGTCAGCTCCTGTGCCACATCTGTGCCCTTAACTGAAGTGCTCCAAGAGAATAAGATAATGTTTAGAGTCCAAATATTATTAAGAGCTAATAATATTCGACATATCTATTTTTAGACTAACAATATAAAAATAGATTCCGCCCAATATGTCTAAAAATAGAAGTCCATCTAATTTTCCAACTTGACCAACCATCCACAAATAACATCCTGCAACTCATAGAATATGATCGACATGTCTAAAAATAGACATAGTCTAAAAATAGACTTGCGCCAAAAATAGCCCGCGGGCCCACTTAGTGAAGGCGACTCTTTTCAGTAAGCTCATCATCTTGTTGCAATCTCAACAATTGAAGAGAAATCAAAATTTCGATACCCTTAAAAAATGGACCCTTGAAATCATTTCTAGATAAATATAAATATTGAAGAGAAGCCAAACCATTGATATTATATCGAATAAATCCATCCAAATTATTTCTCGTTACGTCTAAATATCCAAAGGAAATTAAACCATTTACTCTATCAGGTATATAACCATAATTTTTATTATTATGTAAATATAAAGTATCAAGATTCTTTAACTAACCTATGTTATGTGGGATTTATCCGGTTAAGTTGTTCGAATCCAAATAAAGGTTTGGAATTTTCCTATATATTTTGAATATTTTTAAATAGTTCTATTGATATGGTTGGTAGAGAAGGAAAGGACACTGGGTTTGGTCATATTGGTCGTGGCTTTATGGATATTACTACTGGGCATATTATCATGAAGTTCTAGATATGCCACTTTGAAGATTCAAACTAGCAATCACTTTTAGTAGCCTCCCAGTGAGAATATTATTACTAAGATCCAAGGGCATCAACTTAATCAAATTAGTAATATATTCAACTGGAATAGAACTCGAGAGCTAATTATAACCCAACTCAAGGGATGTGACCGCTTTAAGCTACCCAAACCTTGGTGGAATTCTACCTATCAAATTATTACCACCATAAATTGCCAAAGAGTGTAACAAGGAGAGGTTCCATAGACATGGGGAAAGGGTCCTTTGAAAAGAGAAATTCCAAGATCTATGCCAACCACTCTTTTGATGTGTTTCTTATGCAAAATTGTGATATTTTGAGACACAAAGATGTAGATTTGAAAAACAATGAACAAACTTGCGAGAGAACGAAGGAGTGAGCAAGAATGGAGAAAAAAATGAAATTAATTCATCAATATTAGTTTTTGGAATCAATACATAAAAGCAACTGAGTTAAGCTTAGTTTTACATGCAATAACTATTGATAGTTAAAGCTAACTGAAGCTAAGTGTGCTTTATGTTCCGCTAATGTGCACATGCACCACATGGAAGCACTAGAGTTAACTAACTAAGCCAAGTGCACATCGCATGTAAGCACTCGAGTTAACTAGCTAAAAACAAGTGCACATCACATGCAATATCTAGATTTGAACTAAAGCTAATTAAGGCTAACTATGTGCATGTAAAGCACTCAAGTTAACTAGCTAAAGACAAGTGCACATTGCATGCAATCTCTAGAGTTGAACTAAAGCTAATCTAGGTGCATGTACATCAACACCCCCCTTAAGAATAACTTAGGTGAGTGTGATGCAAAATGAACGAGTCTTGACAACACGACCATTTTAGGTACCCATATTCAATGCATGAAAAGGAGGAAAGAGGGAAAACCTAGTGGGAAGAAAAACCCCCCTCGAAATATAATGCAAAAGTAGAGAAAAGACAACTGCTAGGTAGTCGTGTCCTTCACCTTGAGACGATCTCGCAGGAATTGAAACTTCTGCTTAGTGAAAGTCTTGGTGAAGATATCAACAGTTTGCTGGGAACTAGGATAGTACTGAAGATCTATGATCCCATCATGAATGAGTTCTCTAATGAAGTGCATGTGGAAATCGATGTGTTTGGTCCATTACCGCTGCACTGGATCTCTGCAAAAATTTAGCGTACTTTGATTATCGCACCAGATGACAGTTGGACGATGGACACTGATCCCAAGCTCAGATAGGAAATGTTGTAGCCAAATGGCCTGAATAGTGGCATTGACTGCTCTTCTATACTCGACCTTTGCTGATGATAAAGAAATGACAACCTACTTCTTGCTTGACCAACAAATTGGGCCGGATCCCAAACTAAGTACATAACCGGAGGTGGACTCGCGATCAATGTTGTCACCAGCCTAATCTAAATCTGTGACCCCAATGATATTCAAAGAACAATTGGCTACATAATGAATCCCATAGGTGATTTTCCCTTGGACATATCGAAGGATGCACTTTGCAGCTTTCTAGTGCAACTCATGTGGCTCCTGCATGTATATGGAAACTTCTCCTACAACATATGAGAGATCAGGACGAGAGTGAGTGAGATAAATAAGACTTCCCACAAGACGACGATACAATGTGTAATCAACCAATGGTGTGTCTTTACCATTCTCAAGCTTTATCCCTGATAAAAAAGGTGTGGATGTTGGCTTGCAGTCACTCATATGAAATTGTGTCAAAAGATATCTCGCATACTTTGGTTGAGAAATGGTAATCCCAGAACCACTCTGATTGGTCTCTAGTCCAAGGAAGAAATTTAGCAAGCCCATGTATGTCATAGAAAATTGCTTATGCAATGCAGTTTTAATCTCAGTAATGACAGAAGCTAAACTATCTGTTATCAAAAGATCATCTTAGTTCTTCTACGTAGAGTACTATGATAAAAAAGGAGTTTATTTTATTCAAAAAATAAACATTGGAATCATATTTGCAGCGTACAAAATTTTGAGATAAGAAATAAGAATCCATGTTTGCATACCATACCCTAGGTTCCTGCTTGAGGCCATAGAGAGACTTTCTTAATTTGCATACCGGAGATGAGTTGTGCATGTATCCCTGTGGCTACTCCATGTAGATTTACTCCTCGAGATCACCGTGAAGAAAGGAATTTTTCACATCCATATGATGGACCTCCCATCCTCTTGCTGTTGCAATGGAGAGAGCTAACTGAATGGAATCCATTTTTGCCACTGGAGCAAAGGTCTCATCATAGTCAACACCGAGTACCTGCTGAAAATATTTTGCTAGCAACCGTGCTTTATATCGACTAACTTGGCCATTTGCTACTTTCTTGGTTCGGTAAACCCACTTGCACCACACAAGTTTACGATTGGAAGGTAGCAGAACCAAATCCCAAGTCTGGTTCTCAATGAGAGAGTTATATTCCTCATCCATTACTGCTTCCCATTCAGGATGCCTAGTTTCTTCTGCATATGCCTATGGATCAGATGCATGCATCATATAAGCATGCATGGGCATGCATGGCTCCATAGCTAAGAGTGCTTGCAGATATTACTCAAACTTAGGTATAGAGGCAGGATCATCAAGGAGATCACTCATGCTACGCCATTTTTGTGTTGAAGGTGATCGAGAATCTTCCGAACTACATGCGGAAGTATGATCTCGATGTTCAACAACTAGTGGTCCAACAGGTGTCACAGGAAAAGACTCATCTTCATCAGAATTCTGATCTGAAGTTTCATCTGCATACTCATCAATGAGTGGTGATGGAAGCTTGGTAACAAGTTCATCTGCTAGTGCATGAAAAATATCTTCATCAAAATTTACACTCATTTTAATAAAGAGCTATTCAGTGTTGATATCAAGCAATCTGTATCCTTTGAATTCATCAGAATATCCAACAAACATGCATGCTTTACTTTGAGGCTCCAAAGCCTTTCTCTTCTTTGTAGGAATGCGAGCCCATGCTCGAGATCCGAAAATGCGGAAATGACTGACTTCAGGTTGCATGCCATTCCAAGCCTCAAAAGGTGTTTTTACAGTAACATATTTATGAGGAGATCTGTTTTGAATGTATGAAGCACAATTGATAGCTTCAACCCACAACTTTGACAAAAGGGATCTTGCATGCAACATGCAATTGGCCATCTCTTTCAAATATTGATTCTTCTTTTCAGCCACCCCATTTTGCTGTGGAGTGTAAGGAACTGTATAATGCAACTGTATGCTTGCTTCATTACAAAGATTATTGATATCTTTGTTGACATATTCCATCCCATTATCTGTGCGGAGTATCTTGATGCATTTTCTAGACTGATTTTCCGCATGCACTTTGAAAATATTTAGATGTTGAAAAACTTCAGACTTGAGTTTCAAGAAGTAAACCCAAGTGAATCTCATGTAATCATCTATAAATGACAACACATATCTTTCTTTTCTCATTGAAATCACTGGAAATGGACCCATGAGATCACCATGTACAAGTTCCAAAGGTGAAGAGGCTCTCCATGCATGCCGCTTCTCAAGCTTGTCTTGTGGATGCTTTCCAAGAGCACATCCATTACAAACACCATTTGAAAATTCAATGGCCGAAAATCCTTTGACCATCCCTTTCTTGCTAAGCTATTGCATATATCTGAAATTAAAGTGCCCAAATATCTCGTGCCAAATCCTACTTCCTTCATTTGCATGCGTAGGTAGCAAAATAGAATCTGATTGAGGAACAAAATCAGAAAATATATACAGACAATATTGATCATTTACCTTGCCAAATGCAATATTCAAGTTGGTTTTCATGTCATAAATGCTCACGGAATCCAGGGTAAATTCCACTTTCCTTCGACCACCTATGTGTGTCATTTGATACACTGAGAGAAGATTCATAGAAAGCCTTGGAATATGCAAGACATTCTCAAAACTTCCATCTTCGAATTGCACTCTTCCTTGTCCAGTTGCTGCAACTGCAGAATTGTCCCCCATGAGAATATGAGGTCCTGAGTATGCATGTAGAGAAGAAAAGGATTCCTTTGAAGAAGCCATATGATGTGAAGCTCCTGAATCGATGATCCATTCTTACGGTGTAGAATGAAGAGCAATCAAAGCATGCCCATTACCTCTTGGTTATGGTGATTTTTCTCTAGACTTCTTGGCATTCTCAGGAATGTGGTCTCCAAGATTGTGTTGCTGGAGTGTCTGCGCCATAAGATCTATAGTATTCTTCATGCATGCAGATTCAGGGTGAAAACCATGGTGACAATAATTGCACATTGATTTCCCTATTGTTCCTTTCCTTTCCTTTGAGCCGGATGATCCATCAGGGGGTTTGGGATTTCCTCCCTTTCTTGGATCAACATCCTTCTTCCCTTTTCCTTTTTGATGGTCTTTGGAATTTTCCTTTCCTTTTTCATGCACAGTAAGTGCATGCTCTTTGGAATTTTTAAGTGTGCCCATTTTGATGAGCTTATCTTGCTCATGCATCAAAGACTGAATAAAAGAATCTAGTGAGGGCATCTTCCAAGCTGCACCGGTTGCAAATCTTACTGTTTGGAATGTAGAGATGAATACTGCATACTCTGGACCAATATTTGATAAAATGGAAAGAATCAACTGACTTTATTGCTTGGATTTTTCGATCCCACATCCTTTTAGCTAAAGCAACAAGGCTTTATACCTTGTGAAGAAATATTGAATGTTCTCAAAATTTCTCGGATCTAATGAGTTTAACTCATTTTCAAGAATGTGACCCTGCATTTCATCCTGTTTTCCAAACAATCCTTCCAAAGTTTTCCATACTTCATTTGGAGTTGAACATGATTCAACATGAAATAACAGTTTTGGAGAGATAGATAAACATAAGATGCTGAAGGCCTCTTCCATGCGATTGAAATATCTTGTTTTCTCCACGGCCGATGTTGGTTCAACTTCTGTTTCCATGGTTACTTGAAATAAGCCTCTACTTCTGAGATGAAGTAGAATCTTTGGCTTCCATTCGAAGTAATTATATGGAGTAAGAATTTCTGATTGTGGAAACTCCAATTTAGACTCCATTCTTTGCTGTTGCTTCAATTTCTGAACCTGCAGATAAAAATTGCTTGTGCACAGATTACAAATCCCTGTGATATGATACCATGTGAGATTTTGAGACACAAAGATATAGATTTGCAAAAAAATAAACAAACTTGCGAGAGAACGAAGGAGTGAGCAAGAATTGAGAAAAGAATGAAATTAATTCATCAATATTAGTTTTTGGAATCAATACATAAAAGCAACTGAATTAAGCTTAGTTGTACATGCAATAACTATGGATAGTTAAAGCTAACTGAAGCTAAGTGCGCTTTATGTCCTGCTAACGTGCACATGCACTGCATGCAAGCACTAGAGTTAACTAACTAAGCCAAGTGCACATCGCATGTAAGCACTCGAGTTAACTAGCTAAAAACAAGTGCACATCGCATGTAAGCACTTGAGTTAACTAGCTAAAAACAAGTGCACATCGCATGTAATATCTAAAGTTGAACTAAAGATAATTAAGGCTAACTATGTGCATGTAAAGCACTCAAGTTAACTAGCTAAAGACAAGTGCACATTGCATGCAATCTCTAGATTTGAACTAAAGCTAAAATAGGCGCATGTACACCAAAAAAAATACCATGCTAGGAGTATACCTTTTCGACATATTGAGCAGTCCAATTGGACATCAATCCATGTGGATCATATGTGATGGCATTTTTCAAGCACATAAGAGCATCCATGATTTTTTTATCAACACTAACAGTTACAGTTACATTTAATGTCGATATGGTGGATAAAATGGAAAAGCATAGAAACATTGTAACACTCTTCTCCATCATTTCTCCTCATCTCAACTCTAATAGACTTCCGTTGTTCCCTTCCTGTCTATATATATATATATATATATATATATATATATATATATCCAAGTTTCATGTAAAAGCCCTATATGGCTAGAAAATGATTGAAGAAAATATGTCCAGTTTCCATGTAAAGTGGAAAGTAAGGAGATTTGTTGAAAGCTTTAACCTGAAGTTTTTTTTTGTTGTGAGGAAGATACATCCAAAATTAGGCAGCTTGACAGGGACATAAAGAAATTTAGGGACACATTGATGGTAGTGGGTATGAGTGTAATGGAATCATACCATAAGGTAACCAAAGTTGGGCTTGGTCAACAAGACCTTCAATAGATCACCATGAAATGTGGGCAAGGGTAAGTTACCGTGTTGGTATGGGCATTGGGAAGTTTCCATGCATGTGGTGCCAACCAAAGTTGGTTGTAGTTAGTGTGACTTTCAAGAGATCACCGTGAAATGCGAACAATGATACTACCATGTTGGTATGGGCATTGGGAAGTTTCCATGCATGTGGTGCCAACCAAAGTTGGTCATAGTCAACGTGATCTTCAATAGATTACCGTGAAATGAAACTAATGATATTACCGTGTGGTTATAGGTATTGGGAAGTTTCCATGCATGTGGTGCCAAGAAAAGTTGGTCGTGGTTAGTGTGACATTCAATAGATCACCGTGAAATGTCAGTAATGATACTTCCGTGTTGGTATTGGTATAGGGAAGTTTCCATGCATGTGGTGCCCACCAAAGTTGTTCATGGTCAATTTGACCTTCAATAGATCATCATGGAATGCGAGCAATGATACTAGCATGTTAGTATGGGCATTGGAAAGTTTCCATGCATGTGGTGCCAACCAAAGTTGGTTATGGTCAGTGTGACCTTCAATAGATCACCATGAAATGCAGGTAATGATACTATCGTGTTAGTATGGGCATTGGGAAGTTTCCATGCATGTGGTTCCAACCAAAGTTGGTCATAGTCAATGAGACCTTTAATAAATCATCTTGAAATGCAGGCAATGATACTATCGTGTTGGTAAGTTTTCATGCATTTTCAATATTTTGTAGTGTAGTTAGTGTGAATGTTATCAAAGATGGTTTATTTTGTAAGGGTGTTGAAATCAACACTAATATTGTTGAATAAGAAGAGGAGTTCATTTTTAGTCTAATTTTGCTTCTAGGTTTCCATTTAGCTGAGGTTCAAGATCAAAGTCTTTTTGTCCTAATATGTTGTGAAAACAATTCCCTGTAGAATATGCCTACTTGTTTGTGTGGATTGTTATGTGGTAGGTGAAAATCGTTGTGTAAGCCAGGTAAGTGATATATCATGCGAGTGAAGTTTACTGCAATATGTCATTTTGTGGAGAGTGGTTTTACTTGGTCATTAAATACTCACATCTATTCCCCTTTTGAATTTTGGAAGGTAACTTTTGTTGGATTATAAATGTACACATGTTTGAGATGAAGCATTTGACCCATCTATCGAAAATATTTTCCCCCATTTAAACAAAGAATTTCATACATTCTTGTGGGGAGATGGGCTCTCTAGCCCAGTGTGGAAGAAACTTTGTTATGTAAACATTTTGACTCAATCAAATTACATAAAAATAAAAAATAAAATAAAATAAATAATTATTACATAAAAAATAAAAATAAAATAAATATAATAAAAAAATATAATTATTAATTATTAATAATTAAATCAGTCTAGATCCATCTTAACTCTTGATCTATCTAGTGTTGAGACGGATCAAACCTCTCAAGGTGCAAACCTTTCCTCAAGTTTCAAGTTGAAAAAAGAGATTTACACCTTGAAAGATTTAATCCCTCTATGCCCTTACTAGATCCAGAGTTAAGATGAATCTGAATTATTTTTATAAAAACCAAATAATATATTTAATATCAATTCTCAACTTTCAATATGATTAAGTGTTTGGGAACCATGTTGAGTGTTGCATCTCTCCAGTTAACACACAATTGTTGCGTTTTTATTTTCATCTAACAAAATTGTCAGATATATGATTTTAACTATCAAAGAGGTTAGAGATGTCTATTACATTTTTGGATTTGAGATGTTTTAAACTCTAGCAAGAGAACCAATGCTTTGGTGATCTTGTGATGGGCAATAGTATCACCGGAATTGTGAATTATCTTGCTATAATTTAACACAACTCAAATAAAAAATACGTTGTACATTGCTTCAAGCTGTGAAGGCTCACATATCTCGGTTATAAATCCTGCTCACTGAGCTGCTTTCGACATGTGAGCACTGCCTTCTTTCTTAGATTAAATCTGTCAGAAGGTATCTCAAAATCCAGCCTGTAGGCATATTTCATGGCAATTAATACCCTCTAATGACTCCTTTCTGGCACTTAACTGCCTCTGTAGAATATGTGGAATGAAATACCTGGAAGCAAATACACTTAGACAATTCATTATTATTTCATGCAGTGTTTATGCATATTTATGTGGTTTGAAAATCTCTATACTTAGTTGTAGCTGTAGTTATGTCTCTTTGTTAGTGTTATTTAGCTACATGTTTTAGCTGTTATTTATGAGTTTGATCTTCCAAGTTAGGCACTGTTTTAGGAATTGCGTTTGAATCCCAATTGTATTTTAAGCTCTGGATGTACTTTTTAATCCCACTGACCTGCTTTTTTGGTCATTCATTGGACCTGTAATATAATTAACTTATCTATGCATTGTTATGAGAGTAGCAGGTTGGTGTATATCATACTCAGCTGTCAGCCCTTCATTGCTCTGAGAGTAGCAGGATGGTGTATATCATACTCAGCTGTCAGCCCTTCAGTTTGATTAGGTAATTGTAGACCATACTGAGTGTTAAGTGTCTCTTCAATAGCTCATTACACAAGTTTTAGGTCTCCCTTTTGTTCAGAAAAAGCAACAGCATGAGGCATTTTTCAGTGCCCCTCTGACCGTTGGCACATGGAAGAGGTCAGAGGTCCTCATTTCCACCAAAAGCTATTCTTTGCGTAGTACTAACAGTCATATTCCAATAAATATTTGTCTGAAAGTGCCCAAATGACCGAGTACTTGGGGTATATTTTGTGGTAGTCAGTGCAATCTAATGATTCCATTCCTGTACTTATATGATCCTGCAGTTAGATGGCTTGACATGCCAGGAAGTATATATTTAGGAAACTCATGCTTTTAATAAAATACACATATTTAATATATTACTCTACAGAGGGGACTGCAGCTATATCTGGTGTCCACATATTTTCTGATTTTGCAGACCTTATCAATCTGAAATTCAAAATTGTCCCACATGACATAACCAGTGCGTACATTGGAGGTAATTAATTTAGCATGCTAAATTACTCTGCATTACAATGCCCGCATGAATAGATTAACAAAAAGCCCATGTGTCTGGGGCCTAGGCTGACTGACAGGTTTCAAAAACAAACTTCATTCTGAAAAAGGGTAAGGTTGGAACTCTGAAATAGGTAGAAAGGTATAAAAACCCAACCCTGGCTACTGGTGCTGTTAACGATATTTGACGGACAAATCACCCCATGACAGATCAAATTCCATCCCTGCCAGTAGCAAGTTGAGCAGCATGAAATCAAAAGGACGGGTAGTAGGTCCAAGGAAAAGTGAGAGATGATTGACCTTCATTCTTCATTGCTTCCACTCCCCTGGTGCTGACGGTAGCAGGCTTCATCTTCATCATCTCGAGCTCGGTCCTAATGGTTACTCAGAATTGAGATCACTCATGATGAACCACACGCTTGTCCAGATTCCGCAGCTTAAATTCCAAACTGCAAATTTGGAGGCTCTGTGAACACACCTCCATTTTCAGTTTTTTGTTTGTGGTAAGGTCTTTGACCTTCTCCCAAAAGTCCTTGTGGAGTTCACTTGGCCCAGAATATTTTTTCAGAATTTTTTTCCTTTCGAACTTAGCTGTGCGACAGAGCTGACATCTGAGTCTTCCTCTTCCTCGAAGCCATAATTCTCTGAGAATTTAGCCGACAAGACCACACAGGATGCAGATCGAGGTTTTTTCTCTTTCTCCGATGAGACAAGCCAAATTTGACACAGTTCTTCAGTGTGGGTTTAGCCATAGCTTAAAGAATGGTAATAAAATCAGGTTTGATTGTTCCTGTTTGTGCGCAACTGAAATTAAGACAGAGTGAGAAGCTAGATTCTGGTGCGACAAATATCTTTTCACATCATTAGAGGACTGCTCAACACCCTCATTATTTTAACAATAATGAGAACTTTTGGGGGATCAGTAATTTTAAAAGACCATTGCTACTATTACATTATATAAATAAATTTGTTTATACAGATTATAACATGTTTATGGAAACTTGAATCTAGAAAGATAAGAAACAATTACTTACCAGACCTTTGACTCAACAGCCTCATTACTGTACATGTCAACTAGTGAAAATACTTAAAAGTCACTTTCTAACATGAGTTTTCCAAGGTCTAACTATTGACATTCATACTTGGAGATATGCATAGTTAGAGATACGCATAGTTAGAGAATTTGTGATTGCTCATTCTTGCACAATTCCTAAATGTGCGAGACTTTGATCAAATCAAAATGCTTAAGAGTTACTTTCTGGTTTTTCTGGTTTTCCAATGTGTGAAATCAAAATGCTTAAAGAGTTACTTTCTGGTTTTTATGGTTTTCCAATGTGTGAAATCAAAATGCTTAAAGAGTTACTTTCTAATATCCAAGGTTTAACGATTGACTTTTATACTTGGAGACATGCATAGCCAAGTAATTTGTGATTATTCATTTTTGTACAATTTTTTAGTAGGTATTTTTTTTTTTTCATCGTGTTGAGAGTCATGTTTGGATATTTTTATTCAAAAAGTCACATGCCCTATTTTGATTATATTTCTGTCTTTGATAGTGTAATTTTGTTTCATGCTTTATGGATTAATATCTGATTTTTTATGGGTATCTTGTGATTTGTTGATATTTAGATTCAGATAGATTTGTCTTTTATGGCTTCAGGGCTTACAAATTGTAAATATCCTACCTAAATGGCATGGAGGAATAGCCCAGTTCTCTACAAGTAGGCCTTGCTTCAAGTAGACTCAGAAAATGATTCTGCAGTACTCCCCCCTTGCATTTACTCTAAAACACAGTTGCCATGCACATGAGATTCGAGTATTGGGGGCGGCATGGCCTTAGGATGAGTACTCAACTCATTATACTTTTGACTTCGATTGACTAGTCGATACTCATCATGCCTCCAAGTATTGGTGAGTGCTCCTGATTATGCCAAGTATCCTTAGCCAATACTTTGCTATGCTCATCTGTGGTTTTCCCAACAAAAAAATGATTAATTCTTGCATTTTTTATGCAGTTGAACATGCGAAGTATGTAGAATCACCTGGCTTGACGACTACAAGTTGAATAACTATGCTCAAAAAGCTTCCCATCGAGCTATAGTCTAGTTGTTGAGATGGGGACTCACAATGAGAATGACTCAGGTTCGAACTATGGTGGCATAGAGAGCCTGCATATGAGTTGGCTGAGTTTGATGGGATTCATGTGAATTTTAATTAAAAATCACTATGCTCTAAAATCATACGATACCTTTGTGACCCATGTTACAACACAATTTTTGGGGATCTGATACAAACTTAAGAGGATGATTAACTTTCATCATTATAAAATATTTCGGAGGCAAGCGACTATGGAGGTGGGCAGAGCTAAGGTTTAAGGCCAAGGTCACGAGAAGCTAGAGTTTTTAAATATGGAGAGAACATAGGTGTTCATAGGAATGCCATAGGTATCTAGGGTTCTATGGTTTTAATGTTTCTATATGGAAAATACTAGTGCTTTCTCTCCGAATTATCTTAAGCACAAGTCTATTGTGGGTGGTTTCCACAATACATCACCCTAAAATGAGTGTTGATTTGAGGCATTGTAACCATATTGACAAGTTCAATTTCAATCTCATGGTGTCATAGCATCCTTGCACAATGGATATATTGTACTCGAAGCAATGATGATGTCCCTTCTTTTCTTCAGATCATGTCACAATGCTGCAAAAATCACATCATTTAGATTAACAAGTGGGAAATTTCAGGTGCATAGATTTTCCACACATTAATTGTGCAGAAAGAATGCAAACAATCCTACCGAAGTCATCGTCTACAAAATCTTGCATATTTGAAGTTTTGTATGCCCCATCTTTGTAGAAGGTTATTTATGCATATGTTTGTGTCATGGATTGGGTGAGTCTATCCCCACAAGTTGGGCAACCATATTGCCTCAACCATCAATTAACATCATGTGGTCAGAAGGAGCTAGGGTTTGAGGGTTGGAGGAAGATATTCATCTTATGAAATATTCTAAAGACTCCTTACTTGTAGATGAAATTTTTGCTAATTACCCCAATATTGCTATGTTGGTGGAATGACTCTCCAGGTCCTTGGGGGTAAAGCAGGACAATATAATGCAGATTCCAAATTTACGGTAAGTGGTTCAATTGGCAATATGGTAGGAGTTAATATGGTTATAGAGTGTGATGCCTTTTTGCAGGTCTGCTGCTACAAGTAAGGCAATCCTTTAGAGGATGGTTAACAATTTTTTTTTGAAGGAGAGGATGGTTCTACTGTGCAAAGAGTAAAGACATCTAGGTTTGAGGTATTGGGAGGAGTAATCCATAAATCTATGAAGCATTCTCTATCTCTGGGAGTTTTTGTTTCTTGAGTTAGATGATGGAAATGACATGGTTTAAGAGGTGGGATATGGTGGTTTTATAGGTGGGTAGTCATAGTTACATTTGCAAGGAAATAAAAGGGTGAAGGAGGTGAAGTTTAGGATGTGGTGGAAGGTGGTGAAGAGTTGAGGAAGCGGGGTTTCCTTGATGGTTGGCGAAGATGTGGGTGTAAATCAAGCACTTGATTCAGAAGGAAATGATTTGGTAGGAAAATTTATGGGTCGAAGGGTGACTTTGAACATCTTGGAATTTGGATTTAATATGGGTAGGTTCCAAATTCTTGGTTAAAATCTATCCTTTCACATTTTCTCTCTTGGTTGGTTGTGATTCTTATTCCATTCTAAGTTAGAATCTGTGTTCACTTTGAAAGGGGCATGGTTCATGGATAGTTATTTTTGATCCATAAAGCCATGATATCCTTTATATGTTGGTAAATATTACTTTATGGAGAAAACTATAGTCTGGGTGAAGTTTTCCTCCTTACCCTTAAATTTTTGGATAGTTCAAGCCCTTACAATTATTGGGAATGTGTTTGGTAAGATAATTCTAATTGATGATAACTTTTTGACTAGTACGGTTAGGTTTGTGGCGAGATTGATAGTTGAGATAGACGTTAGTGTTGTTCTTTATGAGTTAGTGGATTTTGAAATGGGTGGTTGAAAATATTCCTAAATTATTGATTATCAAAATGTACCATTTAGTTTCACAAGGTGCCATGCCTATGACCACATGAGAAAGGAATTTTGCAAGGCTTTAAGTTCAAAAAGGTTAGGTGGAAGAAGGATATCTTAGCTAAAGATCATGGTAGGGAGGGTAAACCTATGGATCTAATGTAAAGGGAAGATGTGAGGAACAAGGTTCAAAAAATCATGTCTTAATTGGTATATTGAAGGACAATGTACAAGAGATGGCGGACATGGTGGAGGTCGACTTGCAAGTTGAGGACCTTTTTATGCCATTGATTATGGGCTCGTGATCATTGTGAGAGCAAGAGGAATCATTGGCTTAGGAGCTCAACTTGGATTACTATGCTCCATCCTCAAAAAGAAAAATATTGTAGGAAATATCCAATAATGCGGGATCTAGAGCTTTTGAGTAAGTCTAATACATTACCTCTTAATCAATTTGTGGAGTTATTTTTCTTTCAAAACATGAAACAAGTACTAGACACATTTATTGTGGAATAAAAAAAGAAGGTTATATTTAGTGGTAGGACGGTTTGTCTGTTGGGTGATTTATTGTTTTGGAGGGTCTGTGAGTAGTGGATACCTTGATGTCCAGTCATGTGAATTTGTACATTATGAAAAATCATATTGTTTTATGGACACTTTTGTGTGTTTTGGTTGGGGGGGGGGGGGGGTTCATTACCTTCTATATCCAAAGAGGGGGTCGACCCCATCAATTTTTCCAGCTTTTAGGGTTTTGGGTTTAGATTGATTAAAATGCACAAGATCTCCCACTGCAACGAGGAAATTAGCTTTGAAACTTGCTTGAGAGAGAAATTAAAGAAGTGAATCAAGGTAAACATAGGTTGATTAACAAGGCCCTTAGATCAGGCTTAAACCATTTCTCGACGTCCCATTGAAATTTTTTAGTTAATATTATAGTCATAGGGGGTAGGCAAAGATAATGAACGTAAAGTGATTCATGGAGTTAGGAAAAGCAAATATAGTTATAATATAAGCGAGAATGGGAAAGGGAGACCAATTAATTTTGGAACTCAAAATGTCTTTTGGAGGATGGGACTTTTGTAACCACCCCTCCCATATCTACCTAGTTTCACCAACCTGCTTGGATAAACATAAGTAGAGGAGCTATTATGACACGACCTAACCTCCTAGGTCCCATTAAGGAAGTGGGTCTAAACGCGGAAGGAAAATTGAGAACTCAACACATCCTATAGGGGCTGCAGGTCACTCAGAGGCTGAGTAGACACCCCAGGTAGCCAAATCATGATATGGACCGCCTTTTCCTTCCCCTGAGCCCTCAACCGCCCCCATAACAAGACATTCATGTAATTAGAATCCTCCAAAGACTCTCACAAGCCTACATCCATGCAATTGTAACCTAAAATGTCCAGTTCAGAGCATACAGTCTCGGATTCTGAGCCTAAATTCCAGGTCAGCCTCTAGACCACTGCCCAGAACTCAGTGAGACTTTCTAGAACCAATAATGACATTAGGAAAAATCGATTCGTATAAAATTCAATCAAGGAATTGACCTAACTAGGCCCAACCATGACTACCATTTTGTCTAACATATGGCGAAAATGTAATCTACAGGTCATGAATGCATATTTAAACATAGGGGTCTGATACTTATCTGAGAATCATCAAGAAGGTCTATTTCCCTCCCATAATAGTTGCAATAACATCTATTATCTCATGCATTCATTAACCATTTATCTACAAATAAAAACACATCAAGATCCATAACCAATATACATCTTATAACCAACAAATAACCAACAATTGAAGAACATATTCACCATTATAGAACAACCATCAAAACCACATAATAAAAAGTACAATTGCTCATGAAATATAAGAGGAAAATGACTCTTATCAACATATGCAAAGTCCAACCAAGTCAGGGACTTCCATGTACCACCCGCCCATAGATTGGAATGAACCAAATCTCTCTTTCAACTAATCACCCCTGTTCCATATTCCAATTGTGAATGTGGGATCTTCTGGAATTAAAAAAAAAACCAAACCAGGGCTTCCAAAATCCAAACCACCTCAACCCTCAACTAGTGATTCCACCTCATGGTCAGACATCACTAGCACAAACCAGATCGGTCTCTACCCAAGCTATCTAATGCTCTAGAGCATTTGTCCCAACCGCGGATCTAGGAACTAATAACTCAACCGACATCCTTCTAGGGCTTCACAGCATTTGTCTAACCAAGGCTCTAAGATTAGTAACTCAACCCACCAAGGGCTCCCAAGCATTTGTCCAACCAAGGCTCCAGGACTAGTAACTCAACCCAAGATATTCCATGGCTCCAAAGCGTTTGTTCCAACCAATGGTCCTAAGAACTAGTAATTCAACCCACAACCATAGGGAACCTGAGCACCAATCAGAAACAACAAGTGGAAAAAAACCCACAACAACATGGCTATCCAGGAAATGGTAAGCCTAGGAAAACCACTATCAATCGAGGTAATCCTCCATGCTAATGCAGATAATAACCAAATAACCACATGCATATACCATGCATGCCAAAACTAGCAAGGAAATCATACATGTAACTCGATACCTGTAAGGCAATCCCACAGTAGCTATTGATCCCGCTGTCCCCTTGCTTTTTCCTACTTTTCCTTTGCCTTCTTACTCCAAATCCAATGAAAACTAGAATGCTCCAAGCATGCTCCAAGATTTCTCTAAGTGTGCAAGAGTATGAGAGAGAGAGAATAGAAGAGATCTCCAATGGGTTCAAGGAATGTGCAGGAAGTTGGTCAGGTTCAACAACAATAATTTTTTCTAATGAGAAAAATGATGAGTGTTTATTGCAATAAATACTCCTAGAATTGTAGAGAAAGCTAGATTAGGAAGTAGAAGGAAGGTTTGACTATGATTTAGGTATTAGTGAAGAAACCTAGAGCCGGAGGTGGTGCAAATATTCTACGATTTAGGAGCTATGGGTTGTAGAATTGCTTTATAATGATGGCTATAAGTATTTTATCATGATTAGAGGGATTATATGGGTTAATCATTATATGATTTTAGGGTGGATATATTGGTTAAGCATGATTGGGTTAGGGTTGATAGTGGTTACGTAAGGGTACTAGGCGTTATAAATGCTACTTTAAAAGTGGGTTAGGTGTTAAAGGAGTTAAATTTTATAGGAGGTAAAGGACATAAAAATTATGGGTATATGGGCTATAGATCTATGGATTATAGTTATAGGTGACAAGACCATCTTTCCACTAGTTTTCCATCCCTCCCAAGATTAAAGGCAATATATTAAGAAGAAAGTAGTGAAGAGGAGAATTTATATTTCACTGCATAGAAACAATCATGGTAATGATGGCCTCAAGGTATGGTTTAGAACTATCTCAATATTACAATTCTTACTAAGGACTAACCATTCGATGAAATATTCTTTTCTTATGGTGTCCATCGAATCCGCAATAGATGGTTCATCCACCTCAAGGTCATCCTTGGAATAATGGGTGGATAAATCCATCTTTTTGCCTAAATTATGCACAAGATAAAGGGACCATTGTCCCAAGGATCATGCCTTAGGATTAAAGGATATTAATAAATAAACTAAACGCTAAGGGAAAAGAGTGCTTAACCACTGTTGGTTGACAAACTGCAAGAAGTACCTGAGTAAACAATTAGTAGAATCCCTTGGTGTATTAACTGAACAACCATAATGTATGGTGACATATGTATATATTTTTGGAAAATAATTTAGGAGGTCTAGATTACCTGTGCTAAAACCTTGTGACTAAGAAAAGTTACATATTATGAGATAAAATGACAACTTTCAAGTAAATGGGAAGAACCTATAAAGCATGAGACCTGGTTAGCCTGAAGACCCAACTGTTTCCAACAATCAACTGATAGTCTTGGTCCTGTTACTGCTCAAACTAGCAAGGGTCGTAGGAGGGGATCCTATAGGGAAGCTAATAGGTCAAGTAAAATGATGGAGCGATAGCCCATTTTCACCTCAACTAAGGTTCCCTACTCTTTACGGCGTTTTACTCATGGGAGGAGACCCAATATAATGGCAATCACAATAATGAGTATGCCAATGAGAGGAATAAAAGGTGATTCCAATGGCCTATTCATATAAGAGGGGCTCAAATATATGGTTTTCTTGCTTGAGAATCAAGGTGTAAGGCTCTCTAGGAAGGGCCAAGGGGATTTTAAGGGCTAGGGTTTGAGGATAATATATGTTAAGGAGATACATAGTCCTAGAAATCCTTGGGAAAACTTGGTTTCCAATTTGTCTTTGTGAAATTGGCTTCAATAATTTGTGGGACCACACATGAGCAAGTGGGCACAAAATTAGGTCAAGGGTATGGATTTAATCACCTAATGAGGGGACCGAACTAATTAGGGAGGAGAAGAATGCTTAAGGACAAATTTTCTTTGAGGTTTGAATTCAATGATCCCATTGAGCACAGTAGCCAAGGGAAAAATAGGGCAAGAAATGGTCCCCGAGCTAGGGCTTACCATATCTCAAGATCCCACCATCGGATTTACTTCAAATTTGGAGGGCCTCTAGAGAAAGCCTCAACGTAGTTGTGGACCTAAAATAAAAGTGTTTGGATGGCTATATTGTGAGAAAATTTATTCCCAAGGTGACCTATTTATGCCAGGCCTAGAAAGAAGAGGAGAGGTGAAATAAATAAGCTTTAAAGTGATCACATATGGAGTATTAGTGCCTTTACCTTTGGGAGAGATGGATTCAAGGAGAATTAATGGTTTGGAAATGATTTCCCAATCAAGGAGGCCTTCAACAACTTCACATGGCATTAGAGCATGAGAGCAACTGCTGTAAGAAATTTGTACTTTGATTTGAAATAATATCCTTGTGGTTCCCCCAAGTGGGTGTGAAGGACACAAGGACATACTCGTGTGTCTCCAAGTAGATAAAAAATTCCTGTAAACCATATGTGAGAGATAGGATGATGACATAAGCCCTCATCTAGACCCTGAAACATTGGCTAAGTGTATGGTGTAGGTGTGGAGCCAACTGGGCATGGTGTACCAGGTGCATCATCCTCATCCAAAAGGTGGAACATGAGAAATGAATGAGTGGTTCTGGGGATCCATGAAGTACTCTCTGCTATGGTGGAGGCCCATGGATCTCAATGCTCACCTTAAAAGTGCCAATGTGGCCCCATGGAGGGCTAGGACCCCATATAGGGAGACCAAGCCCCAAAAGGAGATGCACCTGCAATATTGCATAAGATCCAATGAGTCCCCTTGCCTTACAATACAAAAAATCATTAGAATACTCTAGTAAAAGAGATTACAAGTCATGTAATCAATGGGGAACTTCATGGTGGCATGCCCTTCCATAGCGGACTTTGGCATGTACAAGTATCTCCAAGCTCAATGAGGGGTTAATCAAGGACCCTATTATGTGGTTTCAACCTCTAAAGGGGGTGACATGTCCATGGTACATACCTCAAGTGACAGGTGGAAAATGATATAATGGTGGAACAGAGTGGGGATAAAGACAATCATCCAAACCAAATGTCAAGGTGCAAGGGTAGCTACAAAATGGGAAGCCTACACCTGGGTATATGAGTGTATGAGGGATCAAATCGTGGTACATGAGTTACCCCAACATTTTTTTTTTACCAATATTCATATTCCTTTTTCCTTTGATTGATTTTTCTTCATAACTGCATGGGGATCAAGGGGATGAGAGCATGATGTGTAATATATAGCAGTGTATACCCCTTTAAGGCCAGGAAGTTCATCGCCCACTAGGGGTTGGGAGAATCATGGGTTCCTTAATTATGGAGGGGGATCATCTAGGGCCCATAAGAACTAGGGTGATGACCATGTATAAGGGGTAGAGCTCATGTTTGGATTTTTCTCATGTGCTAAATTTGTATGTCCCAACCATATTTTGCATTTTTTGGTACACTTCCTGTTGAGAGTGGCCAAATTATGCTTTTTATTTTCTTTTTAGCTACATCAACCTCTGGGGCATTGTTCTAGGCCTGACCTAAGGTGTGGATAATGGGGGAGGGGGAGGCTAACCCCATGTGGACCCAATGGAAACATGTGGACCCAAATGGGAGAATAAATGAATGAGGCTAAAATGAGTGGAAGGGGAGTGATGTAGGTGGTATCGGGAAGTGGGACCTTACAACAAAAATCAAGATTTCCCATGTGGTGCCATCCCTAAAGCTAATGGCCAGTAAAGGAGATCCCATAGGACTAGGATACAAGGGTAACCACGAAATCAGGCAATGTTGACAAGAACACAAGCCTAACCAACTCTTTTCGCCGACTCCCCCCAATAATCCATGCCTAAAAGTGCCCATGAAAATTAAGGAAAATTACTCAACTATACCAATGAAAAGACATACCTTTGGGGCTAGGAGGCCCACCTCAAACATACATTCATGACAAGTGGTCGAGGGACCACATGGTTGGCTTAGGTTGTGGAGACAATGGCACATTGAGCTTTGTGCTGGTTGCAAGGGGCTGCTAGCTTCCGGTTGAGGACCATCTGGGAGAATATTTTTCTCCTATATACACTACCCACAGGTGGTGGGTAACATCTGGCTACAACTGGGACATGAGCTCTCAGGAAATTTCACAAAGCTACTTGAACGGAGGTCATGGGAACACCAACAATATCTTGGTACTGTAGCCTTATTACCTGCACATATGAAAGACCAAGCACATGGGGAAACATGTTTTTGTGGTGTCTTATGATCACCCATGCTTAGTATTAAGCTGTAAAAATCGACAAGAAAGTAAAAATAAGAAAATTCAATCTAAATGCATCCAATATACCATGAAAAATTCCATTTGATGTTAGTTCTAATGCGAAAATTAACATTAAATGAATCCTACCCTAACATGCTTATATTAAGGCCAATACTTAGTGAAATCATAAATCTAGTGCAACCAACATATCATCATATTAATATACATATGCCTGCGAGTATGATTACTCATGTAGAAAATCTGAAAGCAAATGCAGACACAATCGCATGGAGGATGAGGCGGGGGGAGGTGGGAAAATACCAACCTAGATCCATATTAACTCTGGATCTATCAAGCACCAAGAGGGATCAATTCTATCGAGGTGAAAACCTCTTTTTTGAGTGAAAAACTTGAGGAAAGGTTTGCACCTCGAGGGATTTGATCTCTCTCAGTGCTTGATAGATCCAGAGTTAAGATGCATCTAGGCTAGTTTCAATCATGTGCAGCCAAGGAAAATCTATCAATAATATGAGGAACATATGATTAATTTTATCAATAATATGTAAATACATCTAATATTAATATAACCATTTTAAATATGCTAAATATGTTTGATATTTATCGATTCAGTTTAATTTTAAAATTTCCTAGTTACCTTAGTTTATTGAGATGATAAATATTGTAAAATAACTTTAATGATGAAATAAAATTTACTTTAATGATGAAATAAAATTTTTGAATGCAAAGTGACAATGTGATGATATTGAATGATAGAAAATGTGAATAATAAGAATGTAGTAAATTACAAATCGCCTTCATTGTGATCAATCTCAAACTATTTTCTTCTACTATTCTTATTTTGACCCTTGTTAGTTTTGTCATATTTTCATATCGATTATATGAAAAAGCCAGTTGAAATCATAAACCATTTAAATATTTAGCTCGAGCCATTGTAGTAAACAACATACCTTCTCTCTCTTGCTCTCCAATATTATTAGGTATAATTACTTTATAACAAAAAAATAAATCTACATTGTCAATAATTTTTTGTGCTTACACTGAAATCAATGCACACTATTAATCCAATGAATTTAAAATTAATGTACCATCATACATCCAATTACATCAAACCAGAAATCAACATATACACTAAAATCAATGCATCAAATGCAAAAAATCAAATAAGATTAGAAAACAACATCTACACTGAAATCAATGCATCTAATGCAAGTAATCAAATAGGATTAGAAATCAACATCTACACTCAAATAAATGCATCTAGTGCAAGTAAGCAAATAGGATTAGAAACCAACATATACACTAAAATCATTGCATCTAGTGCAAGCAATCAAATAGGATTATAAACCACCAAATACACTGAAATAAATGCATTTAGTGCAATAAATCAAATATGATTAGAAATCATATATATTGAAATCAATTCATCTAGTGTAAGCAATAAAATATAATTAGAAATCAACATCTATATTGAATTTAATGCATCTAGTGCAAACAATCAAATAAGATTAGAAATCACCATCTACACTGAAATCAATGCATTTAGTGCAAACAATCAAATAGGATTAGAAATCATCTACATTGAAATCAATGCATCTAGTGCAAGTAATCAAATATCATTAGAAATCAAAATCTCCACTAAAATCAATGCATCTAGTTCAAGCAATCAAATAGGATTAAAAATCACCATCTACACTGAAATCAATGCATCTATTGCAATAAATATTCTTCCCTCTCTCCCCCATCCATATATATCTATATGTCCCTCCATATCTCCTTCTTTGTCTCTTTATCTCACCCCCACAAACACACACACTCTCTCACTCCATATTTATCAATCTCTTTGTCCCTCCCTCCTTGTCTCCATCTATCTCTTCTTTCTCTTTACCTTCCATCTATATCTCTATATCCCTTTGTCTCTCTATATCAACCCCAAAACATACAATCTCTTTCTCCAATCTATCTATCTATCACTCCCTCCTCCTCTCCCTCCCTCTCCCCTACTTATATCTCTCTTCCTTCCTACTATCCTCTCTCCCTCTCTCTCATTATTCCTTATCACTCCCTTTCTCTCTCTCTCTCTGCAACTTTCACTTTCTATGTATTTCTTCTTACCTCCCTCTCTCTCCCCCTCCATCTCCATTGCTTTTTCCCTACCTCTCTCCAGTCTCTCTCTTCCTTTCTCTCCCACCTCTCCCTCTCTCTCTCTCTCTCTCTCTCCACCTTCCAACTTTGTTAATATATGCCTCTCTCTCTCTCCTCTCCTCCCTTCTCTCCATCTCTTTATCTCAACCCCAAACATAAACACTCTCTCTCCATCTCTCCCTTGTCACTCCCTCTCTCTGTCCACTTGTCACTATCTATGTATTTCTTCTTCCCTCCCTCTCTCGTCCTCCCTCTTAAGTCCCCTCACTTTTCCTTCCTCTCTCCCCCTTTCTCTCCTACCTCCCTCTCTCTTCCACCATCTCTCTCTCTCTCTCTCTTCCCCATCACTCTATCTCTCTCTCCAACTATGTTACTATATCCCTCCCTTTCTTCTTCTCTCTCCCCTTGTCTCCATCACTCCTTGTATGTCTCTTTATCTCACCCCTAAACATACATACTGTCTCTCCCTCTCTCCCCTGTCACTCCCTCTCTCTCCACTTCTCAATCTCTATGTCTTTCTTCTTCTCTCCCTCGCTTTCCCTTTCTCTCCTCCCTCTTTGTACCCTCCAATCCTCTGTCCTTATCCCTCCCTCTCTCCTCCTCTCTCTCTCCCACCTCCATCTTTATGTCTCCCACCCCCTCTCCCTCTCTTACCCTTCTCTACCTCTCTCCCCCCCCCTCTCTCTCTCTCTTCATTCCTCCTCTCCCCTCTCCTTCAGTTTATCTCCATCTCTTCTTTGTCACTCCCACTATTTCTCCACCTCTATCATATGTCTTTGTTCTTCCCTCCCATATATATCTAGAGTTTATATATATATATATAACAAATTTAATATTTCATTAATATAAAGTTATTAAATTTAATAATATTAATATTAATATTAATGTTAGGGTTAATAATGTTTTTTTTGCATGCTATTATTATGAATTTTCTCCATAGGCTTCATATATAATTAGATGTTGATTTCTACTCCTATTTGATATATTTTTATTTATTTACCTTACCTTTTTATATCTCTTTTATAAATATAGTATTTGGCCCATGGTATTAATAATATTTTGTCTCATGGTATTTGGCCCAAAGGATTCACCTAAATAAAACATCTATTTTGAGTTTTTGTAAATACAAAGAGGTTTATGAAGTAAATATTAAAAAGGTTTTATTTATTTACCATACCTCTAGTTTATTTATATTTTTATTTATTTACTATACCTCTGGAGTAAGTAGAAAAAGAGGTTTTATTATTTTCCATACCTCTAGTTTATTTATATTTTTATTGAGTGTTCCTAAAACTCTTCATATTTTAAATTTATATTGTTTAAATTTATTTTTAATTGTTTATTTATATGGTCGTGTAAGTTATTCTTTAAGCCGACATTATTTAGATTTTATTTTTAATTTTATTTTAGTTTTTTATTTTGGCTTCCGACATACTTACACATCGGGGTCATACTGGTCTGTCAAATGTGCCTCTTGGCACAATAATGTTTTAATATTTTGATTAAGTTAAATTAAAAAATAAAAAATAAAATATAAAGAAAAAAATAATGTAATGTAATTTTAATATTTTATCTCAATAAGGAAATAAAAATAACCCTATTAAAATAAAATAAAATAAAAAAGGTCCATGGTATTGAGAACCCATGGTATTGATCTATGATATTCATGTGGAATGTAGCCTATTTTAAGATGGAAATTAAACCAACCTAGATCTATAAGTGCCAAGAGGTATCAAATGTTTTGACATGCAAACTTTTTATATAGTAAAAAGAGATTTGATCCCTTTTAGCACTTGGTATTCAAAAATTTATATTATAAATTATTGTAAATATTAATTTAAATGATAATAAATTTATATTATTAAATTAAAATATGAAACAGATTTTGAAGGAGAAATGGTCTCTTTCACTGCTAAGTCTAGCAAGGCATACATACTCTGCTACCTCTAGAAAGACATACATAAAGCATACATACTGTGCTAAGTCTACTAAGACATACATACACATGCTCTTAACCATTAGATCCATTATTATTAAATAAATAAACAAATAAATTTTCAATATTATTCTACATAATTATTATAACAAACATTAACATTATTAAAATCACTAAATAAATTTTCATACATATAAATATTATTTTACATAATTGTTATAAAAAAATTGAATAATATTAAAACGATTAAATTTAATGTGTTGATGTGACGTGTATGTAATACAAAAGATGCAAACAAGGCCGAGTCAAGGAATATACGTTATACGGGAAAGAGAAATTTACAAATCAATGCGAAGAACAAAAGTTGCTTGACTAGATCATAGATATATTCATAATAAAACAGTTATTTAAGGCAAAATATAAATGACATCTAAAAATGAAAATGGCATAACTGCACTATCACTAATATGTCAGTTCCTACGCCTCTGTACTAAGACGTGACTGTCACTGTTCAAGATATTCTCAGAAGCAAATACCTTTTCTAAACTATATAATTCTAAAAGGGATGGCCCAACTGTAACTAAATAAAAAAGGCTAAACTAATTTTTGTTACATGATGGGCCTGAAGGTACTATTTGCAGGTTGAAAGCTGTCTGGTTGGTTCGTGGACTCTTAGGCCGTTAGGATTAAAGTTATCAGTTTTATTAAATAAAAATAAGGTCTGGTTTAATTTCTAGATTTAATTGATTTTTTCATTTACAAAATAATTTTAAGAAAGAATGTGATGTTTTGTTATTTAAAATGCATTTTTAAATGTATAAATGGATTCAACACTTTAAAAAACTTTTGAAGTAATTGAATTTTGTATATTAAACAATTTAAGCTCAAGTTTTAAAATTTTTTTACCAGATTTTGATTAAAATTAACCAGAAAAATGTGGTGAAAAAAACCATTTATAAATTAGACTAAGCCTTAAAAATGTCGAAGTGTGTGTGTATATATATATATATATATATATATATATATATATATGAGTTTTTCTTGGCATATTTTTTGGCTAAAATCATGTAGGAATATGTTTGAATAACAAATTTGAATTATAAACTCATATTATGATTTTTTAAGGGTTTTTGATATATATATAGAGAGAATGTTTGAAAATGGTAAGACTACATCACGGCCATGTCGAAGAATAGCACTCAAAAAATGGACTTAACATCTAGGAGTGTCTTAACAACCCACAGGAACATTGTCTATGCTATGTCTATCTAGTTCATTGTAAACTCACATTATGATTTTTTTTAAGGGTTTTTGATATATATATATATATATATATATATATATATATATATATATATATATATAGAGAGAGAGAGAGAGAGAGAGAGAGAGAGAGAGAGAGAGAGAGAGAGTGTGCTTGACAATGGTGAGACTACATCATGGCCATGTCCAAGAATAACACCCGAAAAAAGGGACTTAACATCTAGGAGTGTCTTAACAACGCACGGGAACACTGTCTATGCTATGTCTATCTAGTTCAAATTTAAATTCTAATTCAAATGCCACACATTGAAATTCGATAAAAATCAAGATAGAAATAAAAAAAATTAAACTAGCATGATAGAATTGTATTTGAGAGTTCTCCTTAAAATCAGAGGAATTATGCAATTCAAAACATTTTTTTTTTTTTGAGAGGAAATGTCTAGGGAAATCCATTCATGAGGGGTAAAGGAGAATTGACCCAATGAACTCCCATTAAGGAGGTGTTTTAGCTACTATAACCAATTGAGTTTTTTAGTGACGAGAAATCGTAGAATTGAGCGTCAAAGGAAATGTCTAGGGAAATCCATTCATGAGGGATAAAGGAAAATTGACCCAGTGACCTCCCATTAGGGAGGTGTTTTAGCTACTAGAACCAATTGAGTTTTTTAGTGACGGGAAATTGTACAATTGAGCCTTGAATTAATTCAGTTCGGTAAATCCATCATGAGGGGTAAAGGAGAATTGACCCAGTCATTGACCTCCCATTAGGGAGGTGTTTTAGCTACTAAAACCAATTTAGTTTTAGTGAGTTAATTCAGTTCGGGAAATCCATTCATGAGGGGTAAAGGAGAATTGTCTGTGGGGTCTTGGTTAAACAGTGATGAGGCCGGCTGTTATAGCACTCATCACAGGTTCAATTCCCTTCCCCAATCGAGGTGATGTATCTAAGAGAAATAGTACAATTGAGAATAGTGACCTCTCATTAAAAAGGTGTTTTAGCTACTAGAACCTCTTAATTGAACATTTTTAGTAATGGGAACTTCACCAATTAAACTAATTTTCTAGACTGAAAATATTAATATTTTTATTTAAATAAACCAATTAAGCTAACCCTCCAATTTCAAAAACACATTTTAAATAAAAAACAGAACAAAATTGCACTAACACATAAAATAATTAACCCTCATTTAAAAATTCAAATTCCTTTCATAGTGATGTAAGGTTTGGTCTTCCACCGTAAAATCCAGTCACGAGATGGCAGATTTCACTGTGGCACTAACTTTCTTGCCATTACTGATACTGCTCAGGTTAGCCACTCTGCCCACAGAATTTAATAGATGTGTCCATTGAAAAGAGAAGCAATCAGGTATCAGTTACCAAGTACAGCACTTTTTATTAAAACTTTGAATGGTGACATATCTTGTCAGCTTCTTGCAGCGCTCTGATCAAGTTTCTGAAACACACCGGGCCTGTGAATGCAACACAAAGAGACAAATTTAACGTCCACGTGACTCCTCTTTTTCGGTACATCATGGCATGGCATCTTTGAAAAATCTGTAGGACCTTCTAGGTCACGGGCAGAGAAAGCTGGTTCACGAGATTAATTTCTACCGGAAAATTCACAGGTACCCATTGTTTTGTCCAGAAGCATTTGGCCCTCGAAATGTGAATAAATACAGGGCCATGGCTTTTGGTGTATCGCAATTACTCTGACATACAGGGCAGATCAGGACTAGGGGCTTTTTTTTTATTATCGATCATGGCCGGCCTGATCGTGCTGTTAGCTGTCTTGTTCCATTTTTTTTCTTCGTCCTTGATTACAGTTTGTGATGCCAGCAGGCCGCTGCAACAGGCCAATTTCGCCAATTCCACTGCAAATAGCACTAATGGATCAAATAGCACTAGTGGATCCCCATTCGGCGGGTTCATAGACTCTCTGCATTTCTTGTTCCCGCAGAACTATGCGAGGGCCAGAGTGGGCGAGTTGCCTCTGTTCTGGGACTACAAAGTGGAGAGCTACGCGCAGTGGTGGGCGCAGCAGAGGAAAGGGGACTGCAACATGATCCATTCCCATGGGCCATATGGGGAGAACATTTTCTGGGGCAGCGGTTCTGACTGGACACCCAGTGATGCTGTGAAATTCTGGGTTGATGAAGAACAGTATTATTCGTATCAAAATAACAGCTGTTTTGCTGGTGAGATGTGTGGGCACTATACTCAGATTGTGTGGAGGGATTCCAGGCGTTTGGGGTGTGCTCGAATTGAGTGTGACAATGGAGATGTGTTCATGACTTGCAATTATGATCCTCCGGGGAATTATGAGGGAGAGAAGCCTTATTAGTAATTTGAGAAACTATGTATTTAGTATTATACTGTATTGTATTGTTTTGTATGGATTAAGATTCATAATAAGCCACCATATTTACCTTGTATTGTGATGCTGCTTATGGAGAGTGTAACTCCACCCGCTTCGCTAAGAAGAACTGTGGTGTATGATAATATATATTTCGTATTAATCAAGGATTAGTGGTTTCATACTTATGCTCATGGATTCATGTGATAATGGGTTTGTAAATGTGCAGTTGCAAAGTGCTAGTCACTTTTCATCTCATTTTTTGGTTAGAATTAGGTAAAAAAAATTCAAAAAAACAGATAGTTGGAGTGTTTGAATTACATTTTTTTAATGATGGAAATAGATTAAACACCATCAAAAATCTTAAGGCAATCAAAATACTGAAACTTAAAGATTGTAACCGGGATTTTCAAAATCTTTACCTGAATTTTTCATAATCTTATCGAAATTTCTAAGTGATTTTGTGAGTTTTTTACACTAAATTTTAATTGAGTTGTGGTGCACTGTAATTTTTTTTTTTAATATAAAAATTAAAATTAGGAATCCTTAAAACAGAGTGATGTTTGTATAGTGAGGTGCTTTTAGTTAAATGTGGAATGTTAATTAACTAAATTAGGAAAAATCAAAATAGTTGAAAAGTTAGTGCAGCTTACCAACTTTATAAATATGAAAATATTTATGGATATTTTAATAGATATTTAAAAAATATAAAATTAATTGAATTATAATTTTATTTTATTATTAATTATAAAATAATTAATATATGAAGAGATGATATATATATTTTTAAATAAACATGTTTATTGATATATTGATATAATTTAAAAGTATTGTATAATAATATGTATTTTTTTAATAGGTAAATTTTATAGATTGTAAATTTCAGTGATTAAAATTCATTTTCAAATAATTTTTTTGGGAAATCATATCATAAATTAGAGTCTACTAGTTTTGAACTATACTTTATGATTTATGATTTTATTAATATATTTGAAATATAAGATTTTTGTTTTTAATATGATTAAAGGTAGAAAATTATTGATGGTTGAGAAGATGTTAGATCTAAGAATTTTGTGATCATATCATTAGGATTTAACTAGCTTAGATTCATTTTAACTCTGGATCTACTAAGCATGACGAGAGATTAAATTTCTTGATATGCAAACTTCTTTTAGAGTGAAAAGGGATTTGATTGGTTGACCCTTAATAGTTCCAAAATTAAGATGAATCTAAACTAATTTAGTTTCCCCTTTAAATATGTTATATTTCACCTCAATACCATGGACCATTTTTATTTTTATTTTATTTTTACAAAACTATTTTTATTTTTTTACATCACATTAAACTTTTTTATTTAATTTATAAGAAAATAGGTTAGTATATATATTCTCATTTTCATAAAGTAGAAGCAAAGTGAGGAATAGTGGGTGAATATTCCCTGGCCTTTGGTGGAGAATCTTAAATAAAATATATATTTATATATTTTTCCCAACATTCCCTCCCTCCACCAAAATATTTTACTTAATATTTCTGGACCCTGTCTTCCACCCCAATCTATATATATTTGATTTAACATTTCCTCACCACCATCTTGTATTGCTATTATATCTCATTATCAGCAACCACTTTTCTAATACATATCTTTTAGTCTTTATTTTAAATCACTTTATATAAACTAGTATACAATGATTGTCATTTTAAAATATATGAACTTATAATGTGCAATGAATTGATTTGTGTGGGGTTTAGTTTTCACTAGGTCATAGGTTCAAATTTCATAGAAAAAAGTTTAGAATCATCTCACTTATAGGCATATCTTTCTTCCATCCAACATTGAAACTAAACCCACACACAATCCTAATAATAACTATATAACACATATATTAATAATATAACAAGATATAATATATTTAATAAAATACACAAAATTAGTTTACACCTTAAAAACAAAAAAATTAAGTTTCAAATGTCATTAATATTGTTAATTTGATTAGTTTTGAAAGGTTTTGTTTTAAAATACTTTGAAATAAAATCAGGATTGTGACCTATAACAAATATCGTTTTCCCTGAACTTCTATGTAACCCTGCAATGACAAAACAGAGTATATAAAAGATGATCACGAGGTTATGAAACGACTCAAAAATTTCATCTCACAAGCTTAGTTTTCAAATTACGTCGCAGACATTTCCTTCTGCAAAGCATCACGCAGATATGTTTAAATTAGCAAGCTCCAACCATTCACGTAGGTTTCTGAATTTTTTAAAAATCTCGAAACACATGGCAAACTGTTTTATGTTTTATATCTATTTGGTGTGGTTTTATTTATTTTTAATTGTTTATGGAGGTGGAGGAATTGTCTGACTAAAAGTGGTCTAAATTTTGGTAATATTTTTTAAGAAATCTTTTAATAACTGTGTTTAATCATGTTTTTGATGGTGGAAATAGCTTCAGCACCATCAAAAACCTCTAAAACACTTAAAATATTGAAATTTGATAACTATAATTTAGATTTACAAAAATCACTACCAATTTTTTTAAAAATCTAATCAAATTTTCCATAATTTTCAAAGTAACTAAACTACGACTATTTTTTTGTTCTGATAGTAAGCCTCTTTTTTGTTCTGGATAGTAGGCGTTGTTGATAGATCAATGACTTTCTTGATTCCAATGGATTCACTATTTTAGAATTGAAAAGATAATTGATTTATTAGTTTTTTTTAATTAAATAACTTAAATTGTGTTTTAATTTTTTCTTATATTAAATAACTTAAATTTAAATTTATAATTTCAACATGGTAGACTATGGCATATTTATTTTTGTAATAATATTGTTTTATCACTTTAAGTTTTTTTTGAGATTTTTAAAGTTAAATTTGTTTAAAATCTATTTAAAATTTGTTAAAATTACAAATTTGAGTGCTCTAATTTCTGAATACATAATTCATTTTATATCAAAAATATATTTCAAATAACTAATAAAAACATAAAATTGTTTCACTCATAAAATTTTCAAACCTAAAATAACTATAAATCCATCTAAACACTGATCTAACATAAATCAAAAGAAACCCAATAATTTTTCTTATATTAAATAACTTAAAGTTAAATTTATAGTTTCAGCATAGTAGACCATGGTATATTTATTCTTGTTATAATATTGTTCTATAATTTAAGGTTTTTGAGATTTTTTTGAAGTTAAATTTGTTTAAAATCCATTGAAAATTTGTTAAAATTACAAATTTGAGTGCTCTAGTTTCTTAATACATAAATTCATTTTATATCAAAAATATATTGTAGATAACTAACAAAAACATAAAATTGTTTTACTCATAAAATTTCCAAACCTAAACATTTTAAGTAGTGATCTAACATGAGCCAAGAGGGATCAAATTTCTTCACGGTCAAAATTTTTCACAGTGCAATAATACAATGTGTTATTTTTCATTGTTTAAATTGTATTTTTGAATACTAAATAGAGTATATATAGGACCAAATAAAAATTTTAAGCATAAAAACTTAACTTTTTTTCTATATACAATATATAAGAAGTTAATATCTGCACAAATTAGTTAACATATATCTTCAAATAGTTTATTTAAATCTCTTGTTAAAATATTTTTGAAAAATATATGATTTAAACATCTAATTCACACATATTTCTTTTATTTCTATTTACTTTACAACATATTCATTTTTTTAATTATAATTAGCATTATTTTCTATTTAAAACATAATTAAAAAAAAAAAATACAAATAGACAAACAAACTTACACATCCCTTTAATACTAAGGAACTTACACGTCTTACACATCCCGTCACACATCTTCTCATACTATTACTAAACTGTAAAATGAACCTCTCAACTACAATTGATATATTTATTTATAATATCACGTTCCAACGATACACTTATGTCGCTCCAGTGTGACGCACGAACAACGTTTTGAAAGGTTCAGAATCTACAAGACACATGACAAGTTGATGCATGTTAATTTATGATGCTCTATGAACCACGGCGTCATCATTTTTTTTGCGGAATCCATTACATTCCATGAATTTGATGATCAGATATTGCCATTAATATTAAAATTCTGGAAAGTTAATGGATAGATGAGTCAACTGCAACATATAGCAATTGAGAAGAAGCGAAAGGAGACGGCGGAGTCAGAAACTAAGAGAGACGGCACTGAAGAAACCCGCCCTCGGTCAAACAGTTAGACTGTTTCCCGAGGATGTCTAAAACAAGATGAGTTCATCCTCTAAGTCAATTCAATTCTTTTAGCTGTAGTTTAATTAGATTGTTTTTTTGTCCTGAAAATTATGGAAATTTTCGTAAGATTTTAAGAAAATTTGACAGGTAATTTTTGTAAATTCATGTTATAACTATCCAATTTTAATATTTTGGGTGCCTTCAAAGTTTTTAATGGTGCTGAATCCATTTCTACCATCAAAATCATGATTCAAACACTGTTACCGTAAAATTTCTTAAATTTTTTAGCCCAGATTACAGCGAATTTTAACCATCCAAACAATTCCTCTGTATCATTAAACAACTTCATTCTTTTATACTTTGTATTAGGAAAAATTACTTTTGTCATATGCAAGGTTTGAAACTTTCTAATTATACTGTAAAAACTTATTTTTTTCATCGGCAAGATTTGAACCTTTTTCATGCCAGTGATACAATTTGAATTTATTTATAATAATAGTAAGATATTAGAAAATACCATTACTATTTTTCAAAAAGAAAAAGGGAAGAATATTTATATTAAAATAAGGTAGTGTTATACAGTTCAGGCTTCTCAGCACATACTTTCTCTCTAAAAATTGAAACCCCGAAAAGGATGAAACTCCCTAATATCGAAAGTGGCTTCTAATCCAAGCATATACATCTGACACAGTGACCAACAAAATTTTTAAAATGGACCCTGTTACCATCTACCCCTTTCCAATCCAAATAAAAACATAAAAATAAACCTGAAACAACAACCATTTTGGAAAAAATAGAATATGGAGCCCCGTTATTTTCAGCAGTACAACAGATATATCATATCAAAACTGACCCCTCCACCTATGGATCTCAACCCATAGCAAAATAGGAAGACTCGATCATTCGGACATTGGCAACACCACTGTCGATGTAACCAACCCTGCAAATAAAAAACAAAACATATTACCTGTGTACCAAATCTCTCCGAAATGGCAGTATATCAGCAAAAGTATATCCCTGTTCATGTGACCAGGTTGCTAGAGGTAGAGGTCCATCCACAATCAGAAAATCTACATCCTTGTCAAGAAAATAGGTGAGACCTTTATATATCTATAGAATTATTTGGAATAAGTGTTTCAAAAGCAAATTCTAGAAGTGTATGTTTAAGCTTGATAGTTCCAAAGTTAACATAGATCTAAGTTGGTTTACTTTCCTCTTTAAATAAGCTATATATCACAAGTCAATACCACAGATTCTCAATACCATTAACCATTTTTATTTTTATTTTATTTTTATAAAACCTTTTTTATTTTTATTTTATTTTAACTTAATTAAAATGTTCACATCACATTAAACATTTTTTATTTTATTAATTTAATTTAATTTAATCTGTAGCCCCCAACCCTGCATTAAATATTATAAGAAAATAAGTTAGTAAGAATACTTTAACCCAATATACTTCCATCCCACTTTATATATATATAATCTTTCTCATTTGCAAAACAACCTAGAAGTGAATTAGGGAATTTTAAATAAAATATATAATTATATGTTTTACTCAACATTCCTTATCTCTATCAAAATATTTTACTTAATATTTCCTGGATCTTCCATATATATTTTATCCAACATTTCATCACCACCATCTTATTTAATAAACTTAAAATTTAAGTAGAACTTAATTATTATTATATCTAATTATCTAACACATAACTATCTTTTCACCTTTATTTTAACAACCACTTTTTTTATAGCTATCTTTTCACCTTTATTCTAAATCATTTTATATAAACTAGTACACAATGATGTCAATTGGTTTGTATAGATTTAGTCCTTAGTTCAAATTTTATAAGAAAAAGTTGAGAATCATCTCACTTGTAAACATATCATTTTTCTATCCAACATTGAGGCTAGACCCCATACACAATCCTAGTAATATTCTACTAATAAATTATTCTCCATCCAACCTTAAAACTAGGAGTTAAAAAGAATCAACTTTACCATACAACTACAACTTAAAACAAATTTATCTTAAAATTACATTTGTATTAATAATAACAAATATAATATATTTAATAAATTACGCAAAATATAATTTACAACTTAAAACAATACAACCATTGAAAAATTGACAACCATCTCCGAATCTCAACATCAAAACAAAATAGGTTTCTAATGTCATTAATATTGTTAATCTGATTAGTTTTGAAAGGTTTTGTTTTAAAATACTTTGAAATAAAATCAGGATTGTGACATATAACAAATATCCGTTTGCCTGAACTGTTAATTTGATTAGTTTTGAAAGGTTTTGTTTTAAAATACTTTGAAATAAAATCAGGATTGTGACCAATAACAAATATCTGTTTCCCTGAACTTCTATGTAAAGCTGCACTGACAAAACAGAGTATATAAAAGAAGATCGTGAGCTTATGGAACGACTCAAAATTTTCATCTCACAATTTCGTAGAAGCTTAGCTTTCTAATTACATCCCAGACACATTTCTTTCTGGAAAGCATCAGGCAGATCCGTTTAAATTAGAAAGATACAACCATTCATGTGTTGCTCTTCACTATAAAACGATGTTCCTGAAAATTTTAACAATCTCGAAACACATGGCAAACTGTTTTATATTTATTTTGTGTTGTTTCAATTTTTTTTTTTTTTGGGCCCAGATAGTAAGCGTTGTTAATAGACAAATGACTTTCTCTATTAGAGCGGGCAATACAATTTAATGAGAGATTATGACTTTTTGGTTGTTTAAATATATTTTCAATCGATTGAGTGTTTTGAAAAAATAATTGACTAATTAACTTTTTTATTTTTTTTTATTTTGTATTTTTTATTTTGTTATATTAAATAATTTAAAGTGTTAATTAATTTTTGTAATTTTTTAAAATTGTTTATTTTTATATTAAACAACTTAAATTTAAATTTTATGATTTTAACATATGTTTTTGTCACCACTGTTAAATACTTAATATATATTAAAAAAAATTATTACTATACTCAAAGAGATTAGCACATTTAATATTTACATATGGCAATTTATCATTATGAATTAGTACATTATACATATAACCTTTATTCCATTAAATGAGTGTTACTACGGAATTCAAATGATGTGTATACTTACCTTAATATTGCAACAATTTCATGTTAATTATGTCATTGGTCTACTATACTTTATAATACTACGGTGTTGGCGAATAATCCACGAGTACACATTTAATCGAGATTCAAATTCTATGATTGATGTATTATTTATGAAATCTATTCATATCAATGGTCTGACCCATTTGGTTGCTTGGCAGCTATCATCCACTATGATTTGTTGGTAAGTGTGCTGACCGTCGATCTGGTAAAACCTAGATCTGATGATGGAGGTTTATGCGGGTGGGATTAGGGTAACTACCCGACCCAAGTGACACGCACAGAGCTCACTCGCTTGTAGCACCATCATGGCTCCGCTCTGCAAGTTATTTGGTCCCTCAGAGCCCTTCCTCTGGCAGCTAAGGTGTTCAAATTTCATTAGTGGATGCAAAATCGCTTGTGGTCCTGCTTAGTTTCGATAAATGTCTTTCGCTTTGGTATTCTGGTTTGCAATTAAAATTCTGTTATGTTTAATTCTGCAGCATTATTTTAGCTCTATTCTACATGATGTATTTTTTCCATTGCTCTCAAAGTACTCTGCTAAACATGCAATAATGCTCCCATAGTCTTTGCTGTTTGTTTTCTCTTTGCACAACTTATGAAAATATTGCTTAGTTACTTGCATCTGCAAGGGATATCCCTTTTAATCCCTTGCATTCTTGGCTAAATCTTGTTCAGAATGGTAACCTCGCTATGGCCGAGGGTTTCTTGCCTAGCCAACATTTCGTTTTCCCTTCCTTCGAACAAGTTGCAGGGTGTAGCCTTCCCAGTATGCCGAGAACGAAGGCTTCAGGTAATGGCTTGTTTTCTTGTTTAACCTCTATTAATGCAATGAATCTTATAAGAGTTTCTCTCTTTATTTAAATTTACTCACAATCCTTGTTTCTTTGATTTATTTACAAGTTGTTGCTGGGTACTGGAGTCCTCATGGAATGGGGCATCCTCCAAAGCTCGGCCTTGTGTTTCCATGGGTGGCCACCACTGGTAAGCCGAACCCATCTCTTGCATTTACATTAATTTCAAGTGAGCTTCTTGCGAGATTACTGAGGGTAGAACCCTCTACATGTAAAGGATTCTGGAATCCGGCCTTGAATCCCCTTGCATGAATGAGCTTCATGCATTCCTCTAAGTATGAAGGGTTTGGGTGTAGACTAAACTTTCCAGAGTTTAAATGTGAATTATTAGTTCCTCGTTACATTCGTTTAATTTGGTTTATGACGATGACTGTGTAACATTTTTCTGTTTGGCTATGTATAAAGCTTCTTTAAAGGTTAATTCTCTGGATGTTATTCGTGTACCCCAAATATTTAGTTTGTACAGTTGTTAATGTGTATCCCTACACTGGTAATTTCTACTGCAATTTATCTTGCTAGCTAGATGCTTAGCACTGTCACTTATGAAAGAAGTTTTCATTCAGTTTATTTTCTTTGTGTTTGCTATAATGTATAATCTCGTGATAGCTTTTGAGTCTATAAGTTGACATTCGAGCTTCTGGGTTAATTTGTTTTTTGAAATTAATGATTGTTTTCATCATCATAGCTTATTCCCTTCTTTGTTTAAGATGGTTCATTATATACTTGAGGATTCAGTGGCAATAGGACCCTGATCCTTGCTCTGTTTACCACGGAGCTTGACTTCTAAACCTCTGAGCCTTATTAATTCTTTACACATAATTTATGGGAATGTAAAAGTACTTATACAAGCTACAACATGCGCAAAATTATTTTCTCTTGTTTTGTGCTCGATATTCTTCATGTGTAATTTTTATTATATTCATTTATTTAATAATATATGAAAAATTGACAATGTATGATTGATTTACCATGTTAGATTAAGCAAGGTTTATTTGTTGATCTTTCCCCACCACTTATATCTTATATGCTTTCCGTCTTCACAGAGTTTAGAGTTGTACCATTTTACTGTGTTTAGACAACAAGAATATCTTTATTGTAATTTTTGTTTAGCCTTATCTTAGCATTTATTTGCTACTTTATTTATTTCCATATTTACTTCATCTTTTTGAGATAAATAGATAAAAATATTATTTCTAGCTAACAAAGATAATATATAACACCAATACACTGAATTTACATACAATTTTATTATCATCACCTATAACTTAACCAATAAACTTATATACTTATCTCTGTATTCTTGCTTAACTGATGGCACCACCCAACCATGAGAGAGGCGATCATGTCGTCTACTCCCTCGTGCTCCGCACCAGAGTCTAAGGTAGAAATTATTTATCAGAAGTTAGCCCTCAGGACCTCTGTCTAGCCTTCACTCCCTTCGGGTTACAAAGCTCCATTGGTATAAACCAACTCTAGACAACTCTTCCTTTTACAACAATCTATTGTTAACCCTTTTCTTCTTTCATGAAAAAAACCCCTTCCCCTTCTCAGGATTTTCATTTTATCCTCTCAGGGAAGGTAATTGTCAGAAAAATTACCTCTTCTTTTACTTTGGAATATTGAAATTCTTTTACCAATCTGTTACTCAATTACCCAATGTAATTTTTATTCGTTAAGTAGAATTCAAGTTTTTACTAACGAATAATTCATATTCATTAATCTCTTTTCACTAACAAATTAAAATTTATGTATAAAATTCTTTTAGACAAACATTATAATAAAAAGGGGTGTTACATCTTCCCCCACTAGAGGTAAACACTGTCCTCGATGTTTATTTCATCCCAGAAAACATTTCAGGATATGCTTCTCGTATGGAGTTTTCATCCTCCCAAGTAGCCTTCCTCGAGCTAAAGTGCTCCCATTTCACTTTAACTTTGGGGATGATTCACCTCTCGGAGCATTATTTCTCTCTGATCGAGAATACACTGAGGTTCTACCAGAAATTCATCGTCCGGTTCTACCTGCAAGAAACATAATTTATAATTAATTTAATTAAGGATCCATCCTTTTTCTAGGAGTCATAATGTAGAAATAACTTACATGTATGCTCTGCCAGTGTATAACATGCTTGGGGTTATGTATGTATCGTTTCATTAATGACACATGAAACACATTGTGTACCAATATGTGGCTAGACAGTGCCAGCCGATAAGCCATCGACCCTATCCGTTCCAAAATTTGGAATGGTCCACAGTACTTGGGAGCCAATTTTGCACAAGTATTCCATCTTAAGGTGATATTTTTGGGTTTAATTCTTACATAAACACAATCACCTACCTCAAACTCTCGAAAAGTTATTTTTTCGGCTTACATATATCTTATGCCTATCTTGAGTTGCTTTTAAATTCTTCCCTTTTTTTCTTACCTCACGCTCCATTTCCTCTAGCATGTCCATCCCAAGCATCAGTTTGGTTTCTAGATTTCTCCATTTTATGGGGGTCCAGCATTGTCTTCCATACAATGCTTCAAAAGGACTCATCTTAAGGGATTATTGGTATCCATTATTGTAGGCGAATTCGACCAGATGTAAATCCTCTTCCCACTTTGTGGGTTGTTGCATCACATACATGCGTAGGATATCTTCTAATATTTGATTCACTCGTTTAGTCTGTCCATCCATTTGAGGATGATAGAATGTGCTAAACTGGAGACGTGTTCCCAAACTAGTGAATAGTGCCTTCCAGAAAGCGGAGGTGAACTTCACATATCGATCTGAGATGATGACTCTTGGAATGCCGTGTAGTCTAAATATTTCCTTCATGAAAATGTCAGCAATTTGTACGGCCTTGTAGGTTGACTGGACTAGTATGAAATGAGCTACCTTGTTGAGTCTATCCACCAGTACCATGATTGAATCATTGTGTCTCTTGCTTCTCGGTAGGCCTATGATAAAATCAAGTGAAGTGACTTCCCATTTCCATTCCAACAAAGGAATAGGCTGAAGCTATCATGTTGGATGTTGGTGCTCCACCTTGAATTGATGACACTCCAAACATTTGGTCAGGTATTCAGCAATGTTTTTATGCATTCTAGGCAAGAAATGATCCTTTCTAATTTTTGTTAGCATCTTTTGATATCCGGGATGTATAGCATAGGAAATCCGTTGATATTCATCCAAAATCAACTCCTTCAAGCTCATATGGTTTGGAATACATATCTTCCCTCGAAATATCAAAAGATGTTTATCATTAATTCCATAATCTGTTTTCTTTCCTTGTTTTTCTGCCTCTCTTGCTTGTTGCCATAAGAATTGATACTCAGGGTCTCTCTTTGTTTCCTCCATGATTTTCTCCTAGAACTTAAATTGTTCTTGATTAAAGTAAATTTCATAGATGAAATATAATTCCTACTTAAAGAATTAGCTACAAGGTTCTCCTTACCTTTTACATGTTGAATGTCAAAATCAAATTCACTTAGGAATGAATTCCATATTTCTTGGCGAGCATTCAAATCAAATTGTTTAAAGTAGCTAGTCAAACTATTATGGTCGGTTCTTAGTACAAACCTTTTCTCCAACAAGTAATGTCTCCAAATTTGGAGGGCATGTACTACCGCAGTCAACTCTAAATAATAGGCAGAGTATTGCTGCTCATGGTCCTTTAGCTTCCTGGATTCATACGCTATGACCTTGCCATCTTGTGTCAATACTGTTCCCACCCCTTCCTTACAAGTGTCAGTGCAAACTTCAAATTATCAACTTAGTTCCACCACTTTCAATACAGGGGCAATAGTTAATAGTTATTTTAATAGTTCAAAATTGACCTCACACTCATTAGTCCACTTAAATACTCGCCCCTTCCGCTGCAAGGAAGTAATGGGAAAGACTATCTTAGAAAAGCCTTCGATGAATCACTGGTAGTAACCAGCTAAGCCCATAAAAGAACATATGTCTGCTACATTTATGGGAAATATCCATTCCATAATTGTTTTTATCTTTTAGAGGTCTATTGAGATCCCTTTAACAGATATTAAATGGCTCAAATTTTGGATCCGTTCTTTATAAAAATCACATTTGCTAAATTTAGCGTAGAGCTGATGTTCCCACAACATTTTCAACACCAAGCATAAATTCTCTTTGTATTATTCCATATTTTTAGGGTAGATCAGTATATCATGAATGAATATTAAAACAAATATATCCAAAAATGAGTGGAATATACCATGCGTTAGACTCATGAAAGTTGCTGGTGAATTGGTTAATCAAAATGGTAACACCACAAATTCATAATGTCTGTATCTGGTACGAAAGGCTGTTTTGGATATGTTATCATCCTTAATTCTTATCTAGTGATACCCATATCTTAGGCCAATCTTTGAAAATATAGTTGCTCCTTTTACCTTATCAAAAAGATCATCTACAATGGATATTTGTTTTTGACAGCCAGCTTATTAATCTGTCGGTAATCCATGCACATCCGCATTGTACCATCTTTCTATTTAACAAACAACACTAGTGCTCCACAAGGGGACACACTTGGTCGAATATACCCTTAATACCATTTTTAATTCTGTCAACTCAGGCACACTCATTCTGTATGGTGCTCCCAATACAGGTGCTACTCTGGATAGTAATTCTATAGTAAAGTCAATATCTCCTTTTGGGAGTAATCCTGGAATATTTTTAGGAAACACGTCCATAAAATCCTGAAGAACTGGAATATTTTTCATCATAAGGGTCTTGTCTTTAGAGTTTGTAAACCCCACTTGAATTGCATAAAGTTGACACCCTTTTCTAATGCATTTACCCAACTAGGATGTAGTGATGGGGCACAATTGAAGTGGTTTCTTAATTCTTTGTAATTCTTGACTAGTACCATCTTATGCCCTAAAATGGATGATTTTATCATTGCAATATACTAGTGACCAATGTCTTTCCAACCAGTCCATTCCCAAAAAAATATCGTAGGAACCTAAAGGTAGAATATTTAGTTCCATAGTTATATGTTTTCTTCCTATTTCTAGGATACAATTTGAGACTTTAGCATTAACTATTCTCTTTTCTCTAGTAGATAATTGTACCAACTAGAAAATTTTAAATCTATGGCTTTGTATTTTACATTTTTCAACTACTTGGGGATTTATATAACTTAAGCTGGCACTAGGATAAACCAAAATGGAAACATTTTGGGAATATAACTTACCTTCTAGTTCTATCATAGTTGGATGGAAATATGCTTGCCGATATTCTAGTGCAACATTGATCCTCAACATGTTATATGTAACATCCCTTACTGTAGATGCCTCTTGCAGATTGGCTGTAACTTCATTTATTCCACGATGAGGGAAATTATTAAAGTAATGTGCCTCACCGCATCCCCAACATTGCAATGGTGGTTTCTGGGATTGTCCATGGTCTAGCCTACTGGATGATTTAGAAGGGAATTTATCAACTGGCCATTTGGGTTTTTTATGGTTTTTCCCAAATTGTCTATTTGTTGGGTTTCTCGTAGCATTTTTATAATTCCATGGTCTGCTATTTTTAAAATTCGAGGTACATTTCTACCCTTTCTTTGGTGGCCAACTTCTGCCAACTTCACCTTTCTCTTTAGACTGCTGATAGCACGTTCATGCTTTTCGAATCACCTCATCCATAGTCTTTGGGTTCACAAATTTGATCCTCTCCTTCATGTGAGTAGGTAGGTTACTCAAGAACCATTTTAATTTTTCTTTTTCATCTCTCAAATACGGTATGTACCTTAACAAAGAGGTAAATTTAGTGATGAACTCATCCATAGAAAATTGACCCAACCTTAAGTCATGAAAATCTTGATATTTTTCATCATAAAATCGCTTTGTTAGATACTCGTCCTTAAAATATTATTGGAACTCATCCCAAGTCACATTCTGGTCTTCAATTCCCTGCACAATTTTCACCTCCTCCCACCATAATGTGGCCTTTTCCATAATTGATAAATAGCCAAGTGAGCCTTGAGCTTGCAGTTATATTCATAAACTTGAAAATATTTGTTCATATTAATTATCCATGCTTCCGCCACCTCCTGCGCCTCTCCATTGAAGGTAGGAGGTTTAATTTTTCGAAATTCACCTTGGAAATCCACTTTATGTTTCTTTATCTCCTATTGTTTTGATGCATTTACACACTCTGCTTCATTGTAAGTTCTGTTTTTGTTACTTCGCTGAGTACTCCTTCTGGGTTATCATTAACTTACTGTCGCTGCTAACTACCTTCATGGGTGTCCCTCTTTGGGCTAGGCTATGTTTTTCGATGATTCTGCTTATCTAAGAGGCTTTTAAGGATCCTCTCTTGTTCCTGCATTAATCTTTCATTGTCGCTTCTTACTCGAGTCATCTCTGTCTAGAGATGTTGTACTGTATTTGAAAATCTGTTTGTCCAATGTTGTTGTTCCTCTAATAACTTGCTAGTTTGCTGGTAATGATCCACGCTCAATTGTACCCACATCTCTGGGTTAACTTCTAGATTAGACAGGGAATGGGTTTCCCCTGTAGTTATCGATGTCTAATGACTATATCCTCTCCTCATTGAATCTTATCAATAATTAATGTCACTGTGCATGAAATTAACATAAATGAAAACACCTAAAGTCATTTAGTTGGCCCAATCTGACCCAGCATGAAAACCATGCTATGATATAACTTGTCACCACTATCAAATACTTACCATACATAAAAAAAATTATTACCATACTCAAGGAGATTAGCACATTTAATATTTACATATGGAAATTTATCATTATGAATTAGTACATTATACATATAGCCTTTATTCCATTAAATGAGCGCTACTACGGAATTCAAATGATGCTTATACTTACCTTAATACTGCAACAACTTCACATTAATAGTATCATTGGTCTACTATACTTTATAACACTATGGCGTTGGTGAATAATCCACGAGTACACATATTTAATCAGGATTCAAATTCTATGATTAATGTATTATTTATGAAATCTATTCATATCAATGGTCCAACCCATCTGGTTGCTTGGCAATTGTCATCCACTGTGATTTGTTGGTAAGTGTGTTGACTGTCGATCTGGTAAAACCTAGATCCGATGGTGGAGGTTTATGTGGGTGGGATTAGGGTAACTATCCAACCCAAGCGCTGTGCACAGAGCTCATTCTCTTGTAGCACCATTGTGGCTCCAATCTGCAAGTTATTTCGCACCTTAGAGCCCTTCCTCCGGCATCTAAGGTGTTCAAATTTAGTTAGTGGATGCAAAATCGCTTGTAGTCCTACTTAGTATCGATAAGTTTCTTTCGCTCTGGTATTATGGTTTGCAATTCTAGTTCTGTTATGTTTAATTCCACAAAATTATTTTAAATCTATTCTACATGATGTCTTTTTTTCGTTGCTCTCAAAGTATTGTGCTAAACAGTAATGTGACACTCCCATATTACTCAGTGCCTAAATTTTGTTCAGAATGGTAATCTCGCTATGGCTGAGGGTTTCTTGCCCAACCAACATTTTGTTTTCCCTTCCTTCGAACAAGTTGCAGGGTGTAGCCTTCCCAGTACGCCAAGAATGAAGGCTTCAGGTAATGGTTTATTTTCTTGGTTTAACCTTTGTTAATGCAATGAATCTTATGAGAGCTTCTCTCTTTATTTAAATTTACTCACATTATTTTGTTTCTATGATTTTTTTACAAGCTGTTGCTGGGTACTGGGGTCTTGGTTGAATGGGGCATCTTCTAGAGCCTTGTGTTGCATTTTCATGGGTGGCCACCACAGGTAAGACGAACCCATCTCCTAGATTTACATTAATTTCAAGTGAGCTTCTTGCGGGATTACTGAGGCTAGAAATCTCTGCATGTATAGGATTCTAGAATTCGGCCTTGAATTCCCTTTAATGAATGAGCTTCATGCATTCCTCTAAGTATGAAGGGTTTGGGTGTAGACTAAACTTTCCAGAGTTTATATGTTAATTATTAGTTCCTCGTTACAACTGTTTATTTCAGTTTATGAAGATGTTTGTGTAACATTTTTCGGTTTGGCTACATATAAAACTTCTTTAAAGGTTAATTCTTCGGACGTTATTCACGTACCCCAAATATTTAGTTTGGAAAGTTGTTAATGTGTATCCTTGCACTGGTAATGTCTATTGTAATTTATGTTGATATCCAGATGCTCAGCACTGTCACTTATGAAAGAAGTTTGCATTCTGTTTATTTTCTTTGCATTTTCTATAATGTATAATCTCGTGATAGCTTCTAAGTCTATAAGTTGACATTCGAGCTTATGGGTTAACTAAAATTGATGATTATTTTCAGCATCATAACTTATTCCCTTCTTTTCTTAAGATGGTTCATTATATACTTGAGGATTTAGTGGCGAGAGGACCATGATCCTTGCTCTTTTTACCAGGGAGATCAGATTCTAAGCCTTTGAGCCTTATTAATTCTTTACACAGATTTATGAGAATGTAAAAGTAGTTATACAAGCTACAACATGAGTAAAATTATTTTCTCTTGTTTTGTGATTGATATTCTTCCTGTTTAATTTATTGTATTCATTTATTCAATAATATATGAAAAATCGACAATGTATGTTTGATTTACTCTATTAGATTAAGCAAGGTTTATTCGTTGATATTTCCCCACTACTTATACCTTATATGCTTTCTGTCTTCACAGAGTTTAGGGTTTTACTGTTTTACTGTGTTTAGACAACAAGAATATCTATAATGTAATTTTTGTTTAGCACTGTCTTAGCATTTCTTTGCTACTTTATTTATTTTCAAATTTACTTCATCTTTTCGAGATAAATAGATAACAATATTATTTCTATCTCACAAAGATAATGTGTAATACTAGTACATTAAATTTACATACAATTTTATTATCATCACCTATAACTTAACCAGTAAACTTATATACTTATCTATGTATTCTTAATTAACTGATGGCACCACCCAACCATGAGAGAGGCGATCACATCCTCTTCTCCCCCCGTGCTCTGCACCAGATTCTAAGGCAGTAGTTATTTATCAGAATTTAGGCCTTAGGACCTCTATCCAGCCTACACTCCCTTCGAGTTACATAGCTCCACTGGTATAAACCATCTCTGGACAACCCTTCCTTTTACAACAATATGTTGTTTATTCTTTCATGAACATAACCCCTTCCCCTTCTCAGGATTTTATTTTTATCATCTTGGGTAAGGTAACTATCAGAAAAAATTGCCTCTTCCTTTTTACTCTAGAACCTTGGAATTCTTTTACCAATCAGTTGCTCAATTACTCAATGTAATTTTTATTCATGAAGTAGAACTCAAGTTTTTACTAACGAATAATTCATATTCGTTAATCTCTTTTCACTATCAAATTCAAATCCTTTTAGACATAACACTAAAATAAAATGGGGTGTTACGTCTTCCCCCAATAGAGGTAAACACTGTCCTCGATGTTTACATCATCCCATAAAACATTTCAGGATATTATTCTCATATAGAGTTTTCATCCTCCCAAGTAGCCTCCTCCGAGCTAAAGTGCTTCCATTGCACTTTAACTTGGGGGATGACTCACCTCCAGAGCGTTATTTCTCTTTGATCGAGAGTATGCTGAGGTTCTACCAGAAATTCACCACCTGGTTCTGCGTGCAAGTAATAGAATTTATAATTGATTTAATTAAGGATCCATCCTTTTTCTAGGAGTCATAATGTAAACATAACTTACATGTACCCTCTGCCAGTGTATGACATTCTTGAGGTCATGTGTGTATCTTTTCAGTAATGACACATGAAACACGTTGTGTTCCAATATGTGGCTAGGTAGTGCCAGCCAGATGATCTCTGGTGTCACATTCCAACTATCCACTTATGTTGCTCCAGTGTGAGGCATAAGCAACATTTTTAAAAGGTTCAGAATCTACAAGACACATGACAAGTTGATGTATGTTAATTTATGATGCTATATGAACCACGACGTCATCATTCTTTTAGATGAATCCAAAGATACATTACATTCCATGAATTATATGATTAAATATTTCCATTAATATTAAAATTATGGAAACTTAATGGATGGATGAGTCAACTGCAACATATAGCAATTGAGAAAGAAGCGAAAGGAAAAGGTGGAGTCAGAAACAAAGAGAGACGTCACTCAAGAAACCTGCCATCGGTCAAACCGGTAGACTGTTTGCTGAGGACGTATGCAACAAGATGAGTTCATCCCCTATGTCAAGTCAATTATTTTATACCATTGTATTGCAAAAAATTAATTTTGTCGTTTGCAAGATTTGAACCTTTCTCATTTTATTGCGAAAACTTACTTTTGTCATTTGTAAGATTTGAACCTTTTTACATGCCAGTGATAGAAAAATAAATATCATTACTATTTATTATTATAGACTTATTTTTCAGAAATAAAAAAATAACATACTTATATTAAAATAAGATAGTTACATAAAACTATATGTAGTTTAGGCCTCTAAACACATACTTTCGATACAAAAAATGAAACGCCAAGAGAGATGAAACTCCTCAATATCGTACGTGGCTTCTAATACAAGAATATATACATCTTACAGAGTGACCAACATATATTTTAAAATAGACACTGTTACCATATACCCTGTTCCAATTTGAATCAAAACATAAAAATAAACCTGAAAGAACGACCATGTTGGAAAAAAGAAGAGTATGGAGCCCCATTATTTCCAACAGTGCAACAACACACACACACACACACACACACACACACACACACACACACACACACACACACACACACACACACACACACATATAATATCAAAATTGACCCCTCCACCTATGGATCTCAACCCATAGAAAAATATGCATACTCGATCATTCAGACATTGGAAACACCACTATCGATGTAACCAACCCTGAAAATTAAAAACAAAACATATTACCTATGTAAAAAAACTCCCTGAAATGGAAGTATATGAGAAAAAAATACATCCCTGTTCCTATGACTGGGCTACTAGAGGTTCGAGGTCTATCCAGAATCATAAAATCGAAATCCTTATTAAAAAATAGGGGAGATCCCTTATTAATCTATGCGACCATCCTGGATAAGTGTCCCAAAAGAAAACCTGTGGAAGTGTATGTGATCCATAGACACAGAAAACCCTTCCTTCGATAATATGTCTACCTGAAAATTTTGTACCCTATAAATGTGCGATAGCGAGACCTTTCGGAAAGTGGACAATAAAGATCTTGTTTTGTTCATCTAGTGAGACAACCCTTTGGAAAGTGGACAATAAAGACCCTGTTCTATTCATCTAGTGAGACAAATCAGAAATATTTAGAGTTAGAGTCGCTCGTTGATTTTCCCAGTCAATGATGCCCATGGAATCCCTAAAAATATTGATCTCTTCAACCCCCATCCATGTGGTAAATATAGGATGCCCATAGAGCCAACAACTCTGTGCTAGTATTTGTGCCCTGAACACTATGCCATTTGAAGCAATAATATCCCTCAGTGTAATGTGATCGTTCTTTTGTTCCATGGTTACAAGACCTTTCTATAGGAAATAAGAGGATATCCTATTACAGGTCCCTACACATCAGGCTCTCTGTGCTCATATATCAAGGCGTTTTTCGCCCTCCAAATGCTCTAGAAAATGTAAAGAGAGAGAGCCCTAAATGCTTTATTCTCCTTGAACCATACGTGTAAGCAACTCTCCATCGTGGAGCCCTACCACCGAGAGAATATCCTCAGGTAGCTAAGAACCTCTTCCATAGCACATAAGGAAATGGACATTGAAGAAAAATGTGCATATTATCCTTCTAAACAACAAACTTGTATAATGCGCACCTCCCAAGCCCCACATATTCTCTAATTTGTTGATTGGTCCATGTGAGAATCTTGTCATGGAATGTCAACCAACCAAAACAATTTTATAGAGACATTCCACTTCCACACTGCTTCAAACCATGCACTATTGAGAAAATTTTGACCATATACCTTTGCTTTTTATTGTGTGCGAGACTCTAAGGACATCATTATCCTAAATTTATTATTGTTTAAGGGAATACATTGCAATTTCCCGTGTATTCCAACACGTTCAAGGGTGTACCTTAAGATGACAGATCCAAATGCACAAAGCTACATGGTATTACTAAGCACTTGCATGTGTACTGTTAGATGAGATACCCAATGTCATCCTCAAACCTCAACAATATTAAGAACTTTGTGACATTGGGCATTTATTTTTAGATTTCGGAGTGTAGGTATTTTAAGGGTCTCAAGAAACTTTCATCATTAATGGTTAACTTTACTTATATTTATATTTATATTTATGGGATGTTTATTGACACAAATTTAGAGTGTGAAATTTGGTGTGTATATTTTGGAATAAGATTTTTAGAGTTTTAATTTAATTATTATCAATCATTACTATTATGTGGATTGTATGGTAAGGATTTAATTTTCAATGAAAATTCTAAAATATTCTTAATTACATGGATAAACATATCTATTTTGGAATATGGTTTTTAATTGAATTATCAATAATTACTAGGTGGATGTGAGAGACTAATCTCAAAAGTCTATTTTAAGATATTTACGTCGTAAGACGTTCCTCTTTGAAAACAACTCCCCTAGCTGCCACTGTGTCCATGTTTGATTCATTGGATCAAATGTTAGACTATTGAAATGTTTTAGGCCATTATATCCACAAGTAAATAATTTTTTATATGTTTTTTATGATGTTGGTTTTTTTTCTTTTCTTTTTAATAAGTTAGATTGAATTTTACGTGATCTTTTTTATATTTCCAAATTATTTCATAGGACATGATTTATCTTAAGAAATAATGATGAATGTTCATAATTATCATTTCTTAAATAACACTAAATTTACCTTTAATTACTTAATTGTAATAGTTTCTAACTACATATATACTCTTTCAGGTTTTTTTTGTTAATGAATATCGAATTTCTTCTGTTAAAAAAAATCTATATACATATCTTTAATTATGTAATTGTAGCTAAAAAATCTTACATGTTTTTTACTTTATAGTCATAAATTTTTTTCATATTATATGATGTCAAACTTACTCAAGTTTTTATTTTGAAATTTTAAACAAAGTTTTTCACTACATAATTTTAGCTTTTATAATTTATTTATTTATTTTTCAATTCCAAACAAAAATTACAAAAGAAAAAAACCCACTCAGTCCTTACTCTAGATTATAGTTTTACAAAATTGACACTATGTAATTACCAATAGAGTAATTTGAGACATTTTCTCTATAAATGTGATGGCAAGTGTGCCCTAAATGTTGACAATTTCATGGTTAATGTAGTATAAGCTACATGCAAATTTATAGTCTTGTATACAAGATCAAGAAAGCTATGCCCAATATCCAACACCATAGAGCAAGACATGTTCACCAATTCAACAATTTCTTCCAAATCTCTCTTAGTGCTAGAGTTGTTTTCTCAATAAACTTGTTTTTACTGCTCTTGAGTCTTGAACTGATGAAAGCCATCGTTGTTGCATATAGGAGCATTTAGCTCTAATAACAAAAGTGTGATACTGTGTTATAATTTTCTCTACAAATGTGTTGGAGTTTTTTTCTCAATAAACTTGTTTTTGTTCCTCTTAAGTGATGAAATCCATCATTGTTTCATATAGGAGCATTTAGCTCTGATAAGAAAAGTGTGATACCGTGTTATAATTTTCTCTGCAAATGTGTTGGAGTTGTTTTCTCAATAAACTTGTTTTAGTGCTCTTAAGTGATGAAATCCATCGTTGTTACATATAGGAGCATTTAGCTCTGACAAGAAAAGTGTAATACTCTGTTACAATTTTCTCTACAAATGTGATGGAAAGTGTGCCATGAATGTTGGCAATTTCATGGTTAATGTAATATAAGCTAAATAAAAATTCATTCTTCTACACAAGATCAAGAAAGCTATGCCGAGTAGCCAACACCAGAAAAAGACATGTTACTCCATAAATGCTACCAAATCTCTCTCGGTGTTGGAGTTATTTTCTCAATCACCTTATTTTTATTGCTCTTGAAGTGATGAAAGCCACCTCTCCATACATTTTTTACTATCTGCACAAAGAACAAAAAAAACCAACTTCATACCAGCTATACTGAAAAAACAAGAGCATTGCAGACATCAGTGGTAAAGAAAAATGTGATATTTTGAATATTTTCAAAGATCATGAAGGAAATAATACATAGGTGACTCAATAGGAAGTGATCAAGATTAAATATGGAGGAACTCCACCAAAACAACCTTTGATTTTGAAGGTAGAAAATCACGATATATTTCTTTATTCATGAGGCATTCATGTTGGCATGATCAGACAAGGTATTTAACTTAACTTCAACATAAGCCTCATGATTTGTAAAGCTAAAGGAAGCAGTATTGCATTAATATTTCACTATAACATGGTACTTGCCTTTTCTTGATATAATTATTTCTTAAATTAATAATTATTTATTCAATATATTCAAATAAATGAATTTTTATTATATATATATATATACTTTTATTCAAGTTGTGCCAAGAAGTTTTTAAATTCTTGCTCTTCAGCTATATCTTATCAGTTTAGTATGTTTTCAATCAAGAAGAGGCTTCCGAGTTTAAGAACTATATCTTATCAGTTTAGTATGTTTTCAATCAAGAAGAGTCTTCTGAGTTTAAGAACTATATCTTAGATCTGAGCACATGATTATATTAAAATTTATGAAACAAATTCAAATTTTACAAGTTGTATGCTTAAATATGTGATTTTGGAAGTGATGATGACTTATTTAGACACTTGATTAGTATCATGGAAGAAATTTGATTATATCATTAAATACTATGAATAGTTCATGTAGTAGTTGCATTACTTATAACAGATTTTAATATCCTTTCTTGCTGATATATACCACCTAATCTATGAAAAAATAGTTATCCATGAAAAAATGTAGCCGTGTCTGCAATGATATATGGTAATCATTTCAGTTTTATGTTGATGACAAGTTATTTTATCATTTGTTAAGTAATCCTTTCATTTTTTATGTTTATAATAGTTTACAAGCGTTGATATCAATCTACTAGATTGATATTACAAACCAACTGATGTTTGTGACACGTCTATAGGTTTTTCCATTCATAAATTGCTTACTCATTTTGTCTCAAGATTGTTAGATAAGGGCGAAAGAAATACATTGTTGATCCAAGTGATCCACAGAGTTATTCATGGCCAAATTGGAAAATCAGGCATGAAGATGCTTCTAATTTTCAATGGAGTAGTCTTCAAAAGTTCCTATCTCTATTTTAATTACATAAATGCATTATTTCTCCAAAATAAATAGGCCCTCAAGCCTCATTGTAAGACAGTTCAGAGGTCTGTAGCTGCCACATCTCTTCTCAGAGATTCGCTACCAGCACCCTAGCTATTTTATTTCCATTATGTTTGTAAGCACATTTCTGTTATTTGATATTAATGAAATGAAGCCTTATTTCCATTGCATCTCTATGTTTATGGTTATTTCTATATTCTGTTGTGTTCGTGCATAAATCCAGATCAGAAATGCTCTCAATACACCCCTCTAGATATACAATGTCTCATGATATTATTTTCATTTGGTGACACATGAATTTAGATCTTCAGTTGTTTTATTTGGACGTGTTGCAAGTTGACATTTATTGCTATACAAGTTGTGCATCAAATTATTATGTAACAATTGTGCCAAGAACCTTTTAAATTAATTCTCTTCAGCTATATCTTATCAGTTTAGTATGTTTTCAATCAAGAAGGGGCTTTAAATTTTAAGAACTGTATCTTAGATCTGAGCACATGATTATATTAAAATTTATGAAACAAATTCATCTTTTACAACTTGTATGTTTAAATATGTGATTTTGGAAGTGATAATGGCTTCTTTATACACTTGATTAGTATTGTGGAAGAAATTTGAGTATATCATTAAGGACTATGAGTAGTTCCAATAGCAGTTGCATTGCTTATAACAAATTTTTATATCCTTTGTATAAGATATTGTATATAAATTTCTAACATATTTCCCCTAGACGTTACCTACATGGTGAGTAGTTCATGTAGCAATTGTCCCTTTTAGTTTTTCACAACTTACTATTTTTAGCAGTTTTTCAGGTCCTGAAATTCCGGAGCCATTTTGAGGCCCTAAACGACGTTTTTTGGGCATCGTTTTTCTAGAAAATATGATTATGTTTCAAAATAAATATTCATGGTGACAGTTGTAGTCCTCAGATAGATCTTTCTAATGATGTATCATGTGCATCAAACGAAGATAATATGCTGAAGTTACGTCCCTAGGAAGTTGAAACGCTAATTTACCCAAACGGGGCCCATAGTTTTGGTGCTTCATCTCCTAGGGTTAGTTTTTTGGACGTTTAGAGTTCTCCATTATTTCTCCAAAATAAATAGGCCCTCAAGCCTCATTGTAAGACAGTTCAGAGGTCTGTAGCTGCCACATCTCTTCTCAGATATTCTCTACTAGCACCCCAGCTATTTTATTTCCATTATGTTTGTAAGCACATTTCTGTTATTTGATATTAATGAAATGAAGCCTTATTTCCATTGAATCTCTATGTTTATGGTTATTTCTATATTCTGTTGTGTTCGTGCATAAATCCAGATCAGAAATGCTCTCAATACACCCCTCTAGATATACAATGTCTCATGATATTATTTTCATTTGGTGACACATGGAAATTCCAATACCAAAAATCTTTCACATTGTCCCTCAGATTATACGAAAGTCTATCTTGATAAGGTTTCCTACATTTATTAACCCAACATGAAATTTCATCATTCTCATATTATTGAATCCTAATTTTTTAATGCCTCCATAAAATTTTGCTTAATGTTTTGCACGTTCTTGTTTTCATTGACATCAACTGATTTGATGTAGTTCCTTTTCCAACAACACTTGTCAATAGTGCCCTACTAGCACTTATGCCATATTGAGATTGATATTTTGTAAATTTTCCCGGGTTGATGTCATATTTCTTGATTCCAACTCATTTACCTCCACCTCTTTGGAAGTTCTAATGCCAATAGTTGAACTATATTTCTTAGATATTTGTGCTTTAAAAATATATTTAAGAATTAAGTAGAGCTTAATGCAACTCTCATTATAAAAAATACTCATTTTTTAGCCCCATTTGCAAATGAAATTGTCCTACAAGAATCTTGTGAAGCCATACTACCTCACAACTTACTATAATCGTTTCCATGTACTTTTCCTCTACTGAACTAACTTCCATTGATTGTTGTTTTCTGCTAAACCACGAGATCATGGATATTCCCGAGTTGAAGCAACATCAAGACATGGATTTTCTATCCACATCTCTCCCAACCCAATTAGAATCTATGTACCCCACAACTTCACTTCATGAATTCCCACATATCTAAGCTTAAAGTTCATTATACCTCACAAGTACCTCAACACATGCTTTGTTTCCACCCAATGAACATGTCTAAACTCCACCATTAAATGAATAGGCGTGTTCATAAAAAAATAAATATCTGACTTAGTGTTGACCAGATACATCAAGGAATATATCAACTACCTATGCATTGTTGCATATACCAACTCGCCTTTAGATGCACTAAAATGATTCAAGTTAATGATAATTAGTGTAGACATAGGCCTGCAATTATATTTCCTAAAGCTCCTCAAGTTCTCAACTACATACTTTCCCTTCCCCAGGAAAATATCTCATGGTTGCTACCACACCTTCAAACCTAAGATATAGTGCATCAGACTGATGTCCTTCATCTAAAAACTTGAATGAAGGTCCTAATTTTACATCCCTATCGGAGCTTCTCTGACCTTGTAAAAAAGATATCGTCCATATAAAGTACCAAGATGAGTGGTTCACTCTCAACGTGAACATAATATAGGTTGGGATCTACATCACTCTTGGTGAAGCCCAAACTAAGAAGATATCCATTGACCCTGGTGTACCATGCATGAAATATTTCTTCAGCCCATAAAGGGCCTTTAACCTACATACATGAGACTATCCTCCATGCACCTCAAAACCCCGAGGTTTCTCAATAAACACCTCCTCCTCAATCACACCATTGAGGAATGCAATATTCACATCCATATTATTTATACTCCACCCCATATCTGATGCAATGGATATAAATGCTCTAATGGATGCATATATGGAAATAGGTAAAAATGTTTCCTTGTAATCTAGTCCCTCTTGCTATGAGGACCCTCTCATCACAAGCCTGGCTTTGTACTTCTCAAAATTTCCATTAGCTACATGTTTGATATTATGTATCCATTGATAAGCCTCCATAAAATTTCCCTCCATCCTTGAAATGATGCTCCTCCATGGTGACATCACTCCAGACCTGCGCATTTGTAGCCTCCTAAGAAGTAGAAGGCTCAGACTCACTGATGCTACTCAACAGGGTCGAATAATTGGAAAATGTTATTGGTGGTATACTCTAATTGAAGGTGCTATTAGGATCCTCCACATTCTCATCAACATCTCTCAAGGTTTACTGAGGGATATTAGCCTTCCTCTTGGTAGATCTTGGAGGAACATCACACTCATGCTCTATATCTACAAGTTGTTTCCATTCTACTAGTGTTTCTATTCCCTACTCAACCCTATGCGCCTCTTGCTCCCAATCCTCTATACCTAATGGATCTCTCTCTCGAGACCTTCTAAATTTCCTACCCTCATCAAATTAGACATCTTGACTAAATACAACTTTCCTCTATTCTAGAATGTACGCTCAATAGGCCTTTGTGACCTCTCTTTAACCAAGAAATATCGACTTCTCTCATAAGAATTAGAGAAATTTTGATGTCTAAAATGGTCCTCCTAAGGCATATTATAAAATAATAGTGGAAATAATAAAATAAGATGATATTCAATCATCAAATTTTAAAGGGGAAAAGAAAAAACAACTTTTTCAACTCATATTTTCAACTTATCTCCCTATGATTTTACTCAAACTTCGAGCAAGAGAACTCACTTGATGCAAAATTTAATTCCTCATTCAAGTAGTACCCATGTTGCATACTTTATATGGACCTTGCTACACTGAAAATGAGAAATGAAAAAAATGTGATTGCAATTATATTTTTCATGTATTTCTAATCTTTCATGTAGGAGGGTCCATTGAAAGTATTCAACATTTTTTCTCCTTGGATAATGAATTCAATTTTTCATCCAATGAGTGCTCCCACTCAAAATTTGAGTAAAACTGTAGGGCGATAAGTTGAAAATATGAGTTGAAAACATAGTTTTTTATTTTTATTTTTTAACCTTTTTAATTTTTTACTCCAAAAAAGGTGAATCATCCCCCATGGTCGACATCAACATATTGAATCCTATTGGTTCTTATAAAGTTTATTTTGGTGCGAGGCTGAATTTTTACCTCAAAATTTCTTTAATGGGATCCATCTTAGTCCTATGTTTTTTGGGAGAATGGACATACATTAGACTACCAAAGATGTGCAAATGGATCACATCTAGTTTCAATCCTATAAACATATCCTCATGGGTAACATCCTCTAATATCTTATGAGGACTCCTATTCTGCACATAAAAACTTGTATTGCATGCCTCCACCAAAAAAAAATGTAATTCTTGGTCATAAATCATCACCCTTGTTGCTTCCATTATGGTCTTTTTCTCTTGGAAACCCCATTATGTTAAGGGTTTTAAGGTACTGTGAGCTCTTCCTTGATCTTTAATTCCCTGCAAAAATCCTGGAACTCATTGGAGTTATACTCACCTTAATTATCTAATCTCAACACCTTAATATTATTCCAAGTCTGGTTCTCCATAATAGCTTTGAACTCTTGAAATGACCAAATACATCACCATTGGTCTTCAAGAAGTAGATCCATGTATTCTTGGAAAAATAATCTGTGAATGTCACAAAGTAGAAATACCTCGTGATTGAATCCATAGACATAGGACCAGAAATGTCTAAGTGCACCAATTCTAGCACTCCCTTAGACCTAGTCTCTCTATGAGGAAACATGACATTGGATTTATTTCCAAGTGCACACCCTTTGCACACTCCTTCCTACTCTACCATGATCTCCATAAAACTTGTAACCGTTATTCATAACATAGGAAGAGACCTATAGTGTAGGTGTCCCATCCTCCTGTGAAAAATATTGCTTTGGTTGTCATTCTCATGTATGAGAGCCTTTATTGACTATCCTCTCAATATATAGAGATTCTTCTTCCTTCTCCCAATTACTTGTCTCTTGATGGGATCTACTCCTTTTGTCCCAATAGCCACTTCACCTCCCATGAACTTGTGTTCTAGTCGTCTGTCTTATATGACCAAAAATGAAACGAGATTCTTCTCCAAACCCAATACGTACAAAATCTTGTTTTCCTCCATGATACCCCCTAAGTCCATATGAAACTCAATTCTACCACTACCTTCTGCTGCATACTTGGCATTATCATCAATCTCAACAGGTATATCTTTATGCTCTTTGGTCATGTTGGTGAAAATGTCTAAAGATCCCTTCATGTGACAAGATGCTCCACAATCCACAAACCATACACCTATTAAGATGGTTCCAGAAAGGAATAACACGAAGGAAAATTTCTTCTAAAAGTTTTCAACCAACTCGTGCATATGTTCAATGGCTACCATGGTTGTATTTCCCTTGCCCTTATTCCTATTTGGATAACAATTGGAAAATTTCTTGAACTTGTGACATGAAAAGCACTTGAATTTTTTCATGTCCTTCTCCTTTTTACCCTATGAAGGTCCACCTCCACTTTGGTTTTAATTTGCCTCCCTTTTCCCTTTTCCACTCATGCAACAAAATAAAGATCCTTTTTTCCTCACCACTCCACTATCCTCCCATTAATGAATTCTCCTAGATCTCCTTCTTGATGAAATCATCACATAACCAAATCCAATCAATAAGCCATTTCTTAGTGAGGATTCCATCCGCAAAGGTGGTCCAATGCTTGGAACATAATTTTAAAGCTACTTTCACAATATCTAAATCATTTACAACCTCCCCAATAACTAAAATCTCATCATGAGTATGCTTGATCCTTGTGACGTAAGATGTTACAATCTTGACCTGTTCATCCTAATACTGTTAAATTTTTCCTGCATCACTATATTCCTATTTTTTTTGTAATATGATTAAGACCAGTTAGGCATACCCACAGATCACATGTTGTGCCCTTCCCTGATATGTGAGGAATTATGTTGTCCCTCACACCATCCAAAATTATTCCCATTACTTTCACATCCTTCTGAATGTGATCTGTTGTTAGATTTGAACATGAAGGAACCTATATATCTATGTTCACAAAATTCCACAAACTAGTCATTTTTAAAACTATGGTTATCTACTTCTTCCATGGATTGAAGTTAATGAACCAATCCAATCTTTCTTCATATCACAATCTACTCAGTGATTCCATCTTCACAAATTGACCTTAGGCACAAACTCCAGCTGCAAAATTAAAAATAATATTTTTGCCATAAAAATAATAATTTTGTTGTTGTAAATCCTAATGATCTTAGATCTCTCTTTCAAATTTTTCTAGCACTCTGATACCATGTTAAATCTACTAATACCAACCCTTTTTTTTTATCTCACAAAATCTAGAAATTTATATGCAGCAAAAATAAAATCAAAGAGAGATTATTCACAAATTACATAATATAAACACCCACAACAATTCTCCTTCATTAAATATTTTTGAAAATATAGCTTTCATCCCATAGAGAATTTATAAATAAAAATACCATGTTTGGAACCTGATTAGGGGAATAATGAGGTATAAAATGGGCCTCCTAAGGAAAATAATAAAATAATAGTTAAAATAATAAAATAAGAATTATTAATTTTTAAAGGAAAAGAAATAAAAATACTTTCTAATTGTACTTTTGGCCAATCTCCTTATAGGTTTACTCAAATGTGAAGTGTATACACCTGTTGGATGTGGAACTAAAATAAAATGTGAAGTGTAGACACCCATTGGATGCATACTTAAAATCTACTTTCAAAGAATACCCACTTTCAATACTTTTGAGTAGACCCACACCACAAACAAATTGACATGAAAAATGTGTTTTTTGTGTGTGTGGATATACTCAAAAGTATTCAGTGTGGGTACTCATTGGATGTGATTTTTAATTCTGCATCCAATGAGTGTCTACACTTGATATTTGAGTAAACCTATAAGGAGATAAGTGAAAAATACAATAGAAAAAGCAGTTCCTTCTTTTCCCTCCATAAGTATTTACCCTTGGGGATGACATCACCATCTTAAATGTTGTTGGTTCTTTTAAAGTTATTTTTTTAGTAAATTTTTTTAGGCCCATTTTTAAGCTCAAAATTCTCCTAATGGAAACCCAACCCCACTGTAATACTTTGTCCCAAGGAAATTTGACTAAGAGAAAACTAGCCACTAAAGAAATTCTTCCTTGAGAAAATCAATCCACCTCACACCAGTAAAGTGGCACTTGCACCTTACCCTCACTAAGCCTATGCACACTCACAAATTGTCCTTGGAAAATCATCCTCCCTAGGAATTGTGCCTCCTTCTTGGTTCAAAAATTCAATATCTCTAATCTATAGAAAATCAAGCTCTTGGAAAAAATCATGAAATTATCCCTGTATTATCCTTTCTTCTTGTCAGTCTAAATGAGCCTCTCACTCCAAAGAATTTGATCTCTCCTTCTTGAGAGAATTTATACCCCAAAGATTTTGTATCTTCCTCTCTTCTCTATATATGTCTTCAAATCTCCCTTAGAATTTCATTCATAATTGTTATTAATCCAAAACCTATAACCCTAATCTATCTTCTTTAAGATCAAGGAGATCAAAGGTTGAGATTATTTCCAAGTCACTTAATGATCCAAATCTATGAAGGGAATGAAAATAAATATAAATTTATAAGTAAAATGTAGAGATATATTGAAACTTGACTTCTATTAATAAATGGGAAGCACTAAAACTACATAAATGAAAAACGAAAATGAACTAGTTCGAATGGTGGTGGCTTATGTCTAAGAAGAGACGCGACAACTACATGCATTCGCCAGATTGAGTTACAATGAGGCTAGAAGGTCCTTTTTAACATCGGAAGCAATGAATAAACCCTAAGTATCCAAAAACATAACCCTAGGAGATGAAATGACAAAATGATTATGGGCTCTACTAGGGTTATTTGGTACATCAACTTCCTAGGGTCATAACCTTTGCATACAATATTCATTTGGTACACTTTGTAGCCCATTGGAAATGTATAATCAAGAGTAAAATATTTCACACTAACCTAATCTCTACCTATGGCTACAACCTAGGTCTCTTCCATGTAAAAAGAACATCATTTAGGGCCTCAAAATGACCTAGGAAGTTTAGGACCCGAAAAACTGTAGAAAATTGTAAAGTTGGAGAACTGTGCTTTGAGCTAGTGCAGTAGGTGGATGACCACTGATATTCACTTAGATCACTTAAATAATTTTATTTTTGATCCTTAGAAAATGAATTAATACTCTACAATAACTAATTTAATTTAATTATTGTACTTTTCCTATTTTATACTTAGGAAAGAAGACATAAATCACTTACTCTCCCAAGAAAGCACCTAATGAGGCAATAAGTCATCTTCAACATACTAAGACACCAAGCCTATGCACAATACCTTTTAAAATTACTATAAGCTTCAACACAACATTTATAAGAAGCTCCTAATTTTTCAAAGTGAAACCAAGAAATGCCTGAGAATATTGTCGAAGTTGGTGGATAATTATGGAAGCATTGAAAACTTGGAATTATTCTTGGAAAGCTATTGTTAACCAATAAAATACAATGAAGGAGACATAAAAATGTGACGAATCCTCTTCATGTTTTCTAGCAAGAGCCTTAGTGACCACATTCTCTTACCATTTTATAAATGATCTTGCACTCATAACCAAAAAAAATTGTGACCCATTTATGTTGCTATGGTGATGAAAGTCATTGCTCCAAAAAATATTTGAGACTATGATGATCTATCTTAATCTAGAAAGGTTATTAAAGAAAGTAGGGATTATAGTTATTGACAACATGAAAAATGGCCATTACTTTTTTTTCACAAGTGGATTTTCCCAAGTGTCACTGTAATTTTTTTCCACTAGTAAAAGCAAAGGGGAAACCTTCTTTCATGTGAACTACACCAATTCCTTTGCCAAGGCATCACATTCAAATACAAAAGTTTTAGTGAAATCAAGAAAGGATACGACTATATTAGTACACATAGCCTCTTTAAAAGCTTGAAAGGAAATACCAAAAGCCTAAATTCAACAAAGAACATTTTTCTTAGGTAAAGTTGTCAGCAAGGATATAATTTTCCCATAGTTGTAGACAAACTTTCCATAATAGTTTGTTAAAAAAAGAATCCCCTTAAGCTTTTAAGAGCCTTAAGTCATAGTAAATATTCCTTAACCTTTTAAGGATTTTTAGTCATGGAAAATCCTTCATAAATTCTATTTTCTTGGGTCCAATTGTACACCGTTCTTACTCACAACATGGTGTAAGTATTCCACTTTTGCTGCTCAAAAGCATAGTTGAACTTTTAAAGAAATAGGTAATGATGAGAAAGTAATGGTAAGATGTTATACACATGGGTGAGGTGGACCTACCACGATTCGTTGTAAATGAGGATGTCTTCAAATAAGAATTAGATAAATTTTGAGGTCTAAAATGGGCTTCAAAAAAAAATGTACAACCAAAACAAACTTTATAAGAACCAATAGGATTCAAGGTAATTATTTCAACGATGGGGAATGATTCACCATTTTTGGAGTAAAAAATAAAAGAATAATAAAAAAAAAGTTTTCCAACTCAAATTTTCAACATATCACCCTATGGTTTTACTTGAATTTTGAGTAGAAGTGCTCATTGGATGCATAATTTGATTTCTCATCCAAGGAGTACCCATGTTGCATACTTTTGATGGACCCTGCTATACGAAAAAAGAGAAATACATGAAAAAACATGATTCCAAACATTTTTTTTCATGTATTTATTTTTCGTATAACAAGGTACCATGGATGGATGCCATTTTCCATTCAGATAAAATATGGGGCTAATGAAATCAATATCTAATAGTTCTTGACCAATTTTATTGATTTCATTTGTTTGAGAAAAGGGGTGGAAATAAGGAAAAACATTAAGGGGAAGGATAATAGGAATGATGGGAAATGAATGACCATGGGGACCATGAGAAGGTGGAAGGTATTGAGGGTGTTCAAAAAATAAGTGTTGGTGAGATAATATAAGATGTAGGTTAAGGTCAATGTCTGGGTAAGGGGTTGCAAAAGATTTAATAACATGGAATTGGGAAATAGTGCTAGAATCACTCTTTTTGAGGGGATTTTCCATGTGATGTGAACTAATAATTTTTGGTGAGGCTATTATGATGCCCTAAAAGATATAGTGATGCCACTCATAATGGAAGATCATGTATAATTCCTTGAAATCCATAGTTGTGGGACCTATTATGTGTAGCCATTATGCACCTTGTGTAACACACAACCCACCATTTGAACGGAAAACATATGATATTTGAGAGCATAATAACCATTTTGAAGGCGAACATTTTCGAAAATCCCACATTTCATAGACCCACCATTATTAATCATAATTTAGAAATGATTGATTGCATGAATATAAAAATAGGTCTCTTGGGAAACTCTGTAGTGAATAAAATTATTTGTAGTACCACTATCAATGAGGATAATTATTTTTTTATGCCTAATGTATCTAATTAATTTTATATTTTGGGAGGAAAAAATATACTAGTTAAAGGATAGAGAGATATTTTGGGTTCCACCTTAGGTTGATCAAGGGGAGGAGTGTCATCATCTACCACAGGGGTAGTCGCACAATCCCATAGTTTTTCTTAGGTTCCCAACTCAATTTGGTGCAACCAAGTCACCCAACACTATAGGTCATTTAGAACCATGACTCATTTCATCTTGCCAGTTTAACTAATCTAAGACTATGTAAGTACAAAAAACACCTTCAATTTTACTTTATTAAAATTTTATATGCATACATATTCATATATGAAATAAAATACACCAGTGAGATAATGTATGAGTTTACAGGACACATGAGGGTGCTACACCTAAATTTTTTATCACAAAGTGGCCAACTTGTCTCCTCATTCATCTAGTTGAGTTGCCTTGCCTACTCACAAGCCCAAATCATCACACTCAATCCAATGTGATGAGTTTACTTTCCAACTCATATTAAGTCTTGCAAGTATTTTTCTTGACAAGTGACTCACCTCCAAGAGACTCCAACAAAAATACTTGATGACATGCTCAACTTGCACATCATATTCTATAGGGCCACTTACTTGACTTATCCATTGATTCCATTGGATAGTCACACACACTCTTACACCATGTTAATTTGTTTCCTTGTTTCGATCAACCCACGTTACCCCTAAAAATTTCTTCGTAGTATCTCAAGCTTGTTTTCATTGATAATACCAAACTCAATAAACCAATTTAATTTATTTCCTTGTGTTGATCTACCTGAGTTACCCCTACATCTTGCCTTGTGGTACCTCAGGATAGTTCACCTTGATCGTACCACAAGAATTATAGTCTTTAGTTCATTTATTGCCTCCATGCTCTTTTAAGTATTTCTCCTAGATTTGACCACACATAAATGCCTTGGTTATACCCTAACTCAAATTTTCTTTCCATTTTTTCCTCTCTTTAGTCGATTGTTTGCTCTCTTGATCCTTAATTGTATCCTATTTTTTTATATTTATAGTTTATTTTTATATGTGGCTCCCATCTATCCAAGAATCATGAAGCTTCCAATGGTCACTTATATTCTATGATTACTCTTTGAGGGGCAAGCCAAACGCTCCACTCGACCATACAAAATCACCAAGCTTTGAAACATCATGAGCCAAACATGCAATGAGCCCTTCTGTGATGACTTGTTTGAATGTTAAACACCCACAATTCACTCACCTTGTTCCAAGTCATTTTTCATACCAAAATCCATCACCACATGATTTTTTCACCCATTACACATATGGTAGTGCACCCATTTTGGTGTGTTGGCTACCCAAAACAACTTGTTCCTCTTATATGTGCCAAGAAAATTGTTCCTATTTTTGTGCTCACATACCCAACTTATTCTATGCTATGGTGAGTGGGAATGTGCATAAATCATGTGATAAAAACCCATACAAATTCCCCCACTCAAATATATTTCCATCCTTGACAAAGCCCACTAAATATAAAATCTCCTAACTCTCCATGTGCTTCCAACACATGCCTTCCTACTAGAATCCCCAAGTTTTTTTTCCACTGGAAACCCAATTTTTCCCAAGATAATTCAATTACATCACATACAAATCGTACATGATCTCTTCCAAAATTTAATCTTGGCTTACTTTGTTGTGTTTTTGTATTGCATCATTGTATTGATATTGATATGCCCAGAGTGGGGTGTGTAATGGTGAAGAGAGATCAACAGATCTAGCCATACTTTATTCCCATACAAGAAAGTATCTTCCACCCTTACACATGATACTATCAAAGAGGGGTTTGAAGGTTGGTACCAGACACCCTCATAGATTAGTGATGTATTTTGGGCTTGATTCAAATAAATAATCACTTCTACTTGAAGATCCCACTCCTAGCACCTGTAATAAGCCAACACCCTACACACATACACCACCATTCAAACACATAATAACCTTCCAAAAAGTACTTGATATCCTAAAAACAATATGTACAAGCAAATAATATGATCATACCAAAAATATAGGATGGGAACAATACAAATATAGGAAGGGAACAATAATCTATCAATAATGAATGGAATAAAAATCAATATACCTCTAATCAATGAAGTCCTCTCCTTAATATTGAAGCATAATATCCTCCTTCAAGTGAAACAAAGGTTATCTGATGACATAGACATATGATCTCAGATCAGAATGACTATAGTTCTCTCAATCTTTCCAAGAACCCAAACAAACTAGCGTGTCGCTTTGGAATAACTGGTATAAATATGCCTAGAGGCCTCCCAAGGATTATGAATCTAGATGCTTGGGATAGAGAGAATTTAGAAATATTTTCTAATAATGCACCCAATCCAACTCACAAAAGTGATCCTCTAATCCAATCTCCTAGGGAACATAAGTATCTATATTCTCAACCATCATTGTTAGGAAAAAGTTATCAATGTTGGATGATCTTTGCTGGGAAGAAAAAGGCTCCCAATGAGGATAGGGTATCATCACTTTGTTAAGAACTAACTCCTAGTGAAGATGCACAAAAATGAGGAAAACCAAGTACAAAACATGTGCAAAATGGTCAACAACATAGGAAATCATGTACACTGACTCTAAGGAGGAAATTAGGATAATAAAAAGATAATTAATAAGGTGAAATTTTTAACTAAGGTTATATAGTGTGATTAGTAATGAAATGGATTGTGTGTGTTATTCATGGAAATGAAATAATGTTGCTAAGGGCATTGAAGATATGTGAATTATTGGAAAACTATGGACATGATATTCATGATCTATCATGTGTTAGTGTAGATGGATGATCACATGCTTTGACATTGGAAAATTGGTTATTCAAGTATGCTTGGATTGGGGAGGTGGAAGTGTGTTTCCTATGGTAGGGCAGTGATACAAAAATATCACTTATGGTAAAACAATTACTCTAAAATTATGTAAGGTTAAGGTTATTAACATGGGTTCAATAAAAATATGTCAATTAAGCATATTTTCATTGATATAACCAATTGATATTCATGCATACCTAGCAAGATCATGCCACCTCCATGCAATAAGTAGGCATCTCACTTGGTATGGAATAATAAAGTGAAACATAAAGTATAAGCCCATGATAAACATTATCAAACTAAATTCAAATGTTTAAATAATGGAAGTGTCTCTTCACCACCAACACCCTCCTCTTTCGGGCACCCTCCTCTTTGGGGGAGATGATCAGACTATGTTAACAAGGTTGTGAGTATTCAAGAATAAGAGAATGTAAGAACCCAATTATGCGATGGACTATTTGGCTTCAGTTAATACTTTATACTTTTCAAAATAGTAGCTAAATTATTATCAATTAGATCATTTATCTTATCAACCTACAACTTCTATATATTTTTATTGAATCTCGAGATTCGCCTTTATGTAATTCCTCCTACATTATCGAAAAATGGTTTTTGAGCTTTGTGATTTGTTCTTAGTTTGATCGTGCCCAGATTACTTAAACATCTAGTATGGTTTCTTTCTAATTAATATTAGCGCATAATGTTTCCTTGTTTTCTTCTTTTATTTTGTTATTAATTATTTTAAATATGGTATTATGTCTTAAATTATTTTTTAGTTTATTTTTCGATTAATCTTTTTCTCTTTATGTTTTTACTTACTTATTTTGTCCGAGTATGCTTAGTAATAAGTATATTCAAATTCCCTTTCAGTAGTTATGCCTAAGTAGATTCAAATTCCCTTTGAGTAGTTATGTTTTATAGAAGTAGGGATTGAATATAAAATAAAAATAGAATAAAATGTTGATTAATTGTACTTCTTTTCATGGATGTGAACTCTTTTGAATGGTGAAATCCCATTAATAGAAAAATTCCACACCTTTTTTAGAAAATTTATTTTAATAAGTTAGTCCACCATGGATCATTGGGAAAAACACATCATATATTGGAGAAATATTTTTGAGTCTAACCATTTTTCTCGTACAAATAATTTTGTTATTGTTTATAGTTCTTGTCTTTATGTATAGATCCTTTACAAATATATGCACATCTTCAATATATTTATTGATGTGATGTTTTAACACGATTTATAGTTTAAGTTTTACATTTTCAAGGGACATTTGATTAAATTAATGTTTTGACTTTTATTAATATTGATTTTTATTTTCAATTTTATTTATAAATATTAGATAGAAAGCTCAACATATTTTTTTAAATGAAAACTTTATTGTTTTCTCTTAAAGTTAAAGAAAATTTTATTTTAAAAGAAGAAATTGAAAATTTAACATTCACTTATATGCATATATTGATGATAATGAAAAGACAATGCGTTAATTGATTTGTTTCAAATTTTTGATTGTATATTTAAAAATATTTAAGAAAAAATTATCTTTATAAATTTAATGAATTGCAAGGTTAAGAAAATGTCTATGTAAGCTGGTGCTTCCTTGGATTTGGGTTGTTTAGAAATATGGGGATGAAATTCTTTTGGTTCATGAGTTTTTGAAAATTTTGGGTTTGTGGGTGCTTAACTCTAGCCCTTGATCACATCACCAATAAAAGGTCCAAGACCAAGATATTAGCCAATAGGGGCTTAATACGTGGGGTATTAGGTTATTCATATTATGAATTTTTTAACACTAGAAATGCAAGCCCCCAATACTAATATATCTTGCACTATATTTCAAATAATGGAGGAGTTCCCATTGGGGGATAGCTCATCAATTGGAAGATCGATCCCTAGGATAACAACTATCAATTATCAAGTGATTGAATGTTAACAATTAATACGCTAGTGATCAACACCAATTCCTCGACATTGATGGACACCACATATTAGCCAATAGGGGCTTAATACCTGAGGTATGAGGTCATTGGTATTAGGAAATTTTTTAACACTAGCAACAAAAAAACCTAATACTAACAGATCTTGCATTATATTTCAAATAACAGAGGAATTCCCATTGGGGGATAACTCTCCAATTGGAATATCTCTTATGGGATATCAACTATCAATTATCAAGTGATTGAATGTCAACAATTATGAAGGTAAATGTTGACATCAATTCCTTGACATTGATGGACCCCACATATTTGTTGATTACTTAATATGGAGGGTTGGAGATGTCAAATGATGGACATCTACTATCAGTTGTCATGATTTCAGAGGTTGGATATTAGGAGAAGTCATGGCTCTTGGGATTTCCTTCCGATAGTAATGTAGTTAATAGGAAATGGAATTTGATAAATTTGTCCACCATATATAATTATGCAACTCATGTTTATCATATTATATATTTGAGAAATATTTTTTAATCTAACCAATTTTCTTCTACAAATTTTATGCTTATCGTAAATCATTTTTTTATATATCTTTTACAATTATATGTATATATTTTATACATTAATTGGATCTTCTAATATTATTTAGTATTCAATTTTCACATTTACCCGGATGTAAATTGATTTGATGTGTATCTTGGTTTTCTTTTATTTATAAAGAGTACATAGAAAACTTAACTTCTTTTCAATGAAAGAAGATTTTATTTTAAAACTTTTGAAATTGAAATCTTAACATTCATTTTGGTATGATACTTGCGCCTTAAAATGATAAGAAATCAATAATTATATTACTCTTTGAGGGGGAAACCTCCTTTTACAATGAACACAATGTACATGAAAATATTTGTTGATCTTAAGATTCAGTCTCCTTAGTGTATCTATCTATCTATATATATATATATATATATATATATATATATATATATATAGCTGAAAAAGGGTACAATTATAATAAAATGGGACCATGAGGGGTTCTAGCCTACATAACAATATAACAACAAAAATTTAATCACTCAATATATAGGTATTAATAAGGGTTTTTTGGGGTTAACATGGGGATTTTATAGGGTTTAACATTCCTCTCCCTTTAAAATAAGTGTTGTCCCCAATGCCAGACTATTTGTGGGAGTTTCTGCATGAAAATTCATCTTTCCATGATGCTTCTTCCACTAGTAGGTTCTTCCATCATGAGGTACTTAGTAATTGCTTGATTTCTTAGCTTCTTAGTCCTTATTTCCAATTTTTTTTTGGGTTGTAGTATTAATTTCCCTTCTTCTCTGATATTTGGTAGAATATTTTGGACTAGGACCTTGTCATCGATTACCTTATTTAAGCAAGAAACATGGAAGACTAGATGCACGTGTGAATATGGAGGAAACTTCAATTTGGAAGCCATACTTCCAATCCTTTGCAACACATTATAGGGCCATAATAATTTGAAGCTAATTTATAATCCTTCACTTGTTTCTTAAGAAACATTTATTTATATGGTGTTAGTCTCACAATACCTAATCCCCCATTGAAAATTCCGTTTCACTGTGATGTTGATTTTATTTTTGTTCCATCCTATTTTGTGCCATAATCAAGTTGTCCTTCAATAATTTTAGAACCTATTGCTTGTGTTGTATGTGGTCCTCTACTTCTTGAGATTTTATAGTCTATTATAAGGGTTATGTGATAGATGGAGGATGATACCCATAAGGTTCCATAAATGGTGATATTTTTTATGGAGTATGGAAGGATGTGTTGTGCTGCCATATACCCAATGGAAACCATTTGACCTATTGTGTCTATTTATTAGATGTAAAGCAAAAAATATATCATTCTAAACATTTATTCACTCTCACTTTTCCCATCATATTGAGGATTGTAAGATGATATGTGAGCCAATTGAGTACCCAAACAAGAAAATAATCAAGTCCAAAAATTTCCATTGAAAATTGGATCTCTGTCACTTAAATAATATTTAATATTCCATGTATATCTTTTATTGTTTCTTTGAAGGGTTTTTTCCATAATACTTTCTTTCGAAGGATGAGAAAGAGAGAAAAAGTGGGAATACTTTTTCATTTGATCTACCACTACTATAATTCCACTCTTCCTTTAATTTTGGGTAAAACTGTAATAAAATCCATTAAAACTTCTTCCCAATGCTAGATTAGTATGGCTAATGGTTGAAGGAGCATTGGGGTCTTGATAGTTTTTGTTTTATTTGGTTTGAATACCACATTTTTTTCCACAAAATTCTGCACATTTGTTTTAATAGCTTTGCCAATTTTTTTTTCTTAATCCAATGGTATGTTTTAAAGAATGCCAAATGTCCTTTTATAAGAGAATTTTGCAATTCCAAAATGACCTCCTCTTTAATTTGAGAATTTTCACAAAGTATAAGTGATCTTGATACCATAACATATCTTTTTCAATGTAATTTTTTCTACTAAATCGAGTTCCTTTTGTAGTCGTTGATTGATATTGCATATCTTCTAATATTGATGCCACTCTATCCTTATTTCTCCCCTCAATCAAATTTTGGAATGGAAATAACACATAGCAAAACCATTTGTGTCTTGCTCTTTCCTTGAGACTGCATCTTTTGCAATATTTTGTTTCCCCTTTTAGTAGCTAATTTAGAAGCCATAGCCTAACATATTTGTGACCCTTTTTTGTTTCTCTTTTGAAGATAATATTTAATCCAGGAAATAAATTTGACTATCATGATATATATTTAATTTGTAGTGTATTCATACTAAGTATGGAGGCCATTTCTTCATGGTAGTATGAACCACATTTATTTTTCATAGATGTGTTTGAGTAATTTATTTCCTTTAAGTTTGATACTCTCAAAGGAAAGGGGCCTTCCTTCTTGCATAAAAAATGCACCAATGCCATGGATTGAGACATCACACTCCACAATGAATAATTTTATGAATTCAGGTGTCACCAAGATGGAATTTGTGCATAACCTATTTAAGTTATTCAAAATATTTGGTTTCTTATTTAGTACAAGAAAATGCTTCCTTTTTCAATAATTTAGTTAAAGGTGCTGTTGCTTTAACATAATTCTTGAAAAAATTACAATAATATCCTATCAATATTAATAATCTTATGAGTTTCTTCAAGTTATTGTGGATTTGACATTCCATCATAGATTTGATTTTGTTAAGAACCACCTTAACACCATCATGTGATACAATATAAACCAAATATTCCACTTCTTGAACCCCAAAGGTTCACATGGAAGTTTTTTCATATGGTTGTTTCTCTTCCTATAGTGTCAAGACCCTATAAACATGTTTCACATGCTCGTCCCAATATTTTTTATAGATTAGTATGTCATCAAAAAATAAAAGCACACATTTTCTAAGGGATGGTTTAAAAATGAATTAATCAAGCTTTGAAATGTTGGAAGTGCATTGCTATGTCCAAATTTCATAACCAAAAACTAATAATGACTTGAATACATGTTCTAAAGTTTTTTTTGGGAATGTTTTCTTTCCTCATTCTAATTTGTTGATATCCAAAATGAAGATCCAAATTAGTAAAGAAAATTTCTCCATGCAATTCATATAACAATTAATCAATGATAGGAATCTGAAACTTATATTTGATTTTCATTTTGTTGAACTTGATATAGCCTGCACACTTATGCCACACATCATAATTTTTGATAACCATCAACACTAGCGAAGAGAAAGTACTAAGGCTGGTTGAATGATGCCCACCTCTAACATTTCTTGAACCATACACTCAATCTCATTCTTTTTGCATGTGGATATTTGTAAGTCCTAATGTTAGTTGGTACACTTCCAAGTTTCAATGCATATCATGGTCTTGATCTTGAACACGTGGAATATCCTTAGGAATTTCTCTAAATGCCTTAGCATGATTGTTGATAACTTTTTGGATTTCCACTAGAAAAAATGAAATATATGTTTGAAAAGATAATGAACAGAATTTTGCAACTACACATTGGCATTCTTTTTCTAGTAGTTTTTAATTCTATTTGACCTTATCACTTTATTAGGTTCCCCTTGGATACCAATGTGCTCAATTTACTTTCCTTCTGAGAAACATATTATGAAAATATCTTGGAAATTAAGGGTCATTGTTCGTAATTATTGTAACCATTTGACCCATAATATAAATTTAGTACCACCCATTTGGATTGAAATAATTGGACTAACCAATAAATACTTCCCCCATATTCATCCTAATATTATGGAACTTCCCTAAATAATTTTTGGCACCTTCGTCTGCAATCATCACTTGAAATTCTAGTATTGGATATACAAAATAATTAAGAAGTTTTTTCCAATCTATAATTGATGAATTTATGGGTTATACTTGAATTAATAAATGCTACTATCCTTTTATTTTTGATATATTCTTCTATCTTGAGGGTTTTTTTAGTACTGATGCTAGTTAATGCATGGAAAAATATTGTTGGGGTAGTCTCTTCTGAAACTAGATCTTGTGAAGTTTCTACTTCTTCATATTCTTCATCTTCAAAGCATATGTAGAATAATTTCTTGTCACTGCAATGATGCCCTTTACTATACTTGATGTCATAGTTGAAACCTTATTCCCTTTGATATTCTTTCATACATTTTCTAAGGAGTCAATCTTGTCAATTTAGGAAAGGGATTATGGTTTTCTCTATAGTTATTAGTGACCAATTTTCAAATGGCCATATTTTTATTTTCAAATTTTCTTTCCAAACTAAAATCATGCTCTAGAGATTTAGGTTCAAAGAGGCACACCTCATTTCGGAATCTAAATAGCTCTAACAAGTTATTCTATAAGATATTATTTACTAAGAGACTCAACTTTTGGAATTGTTGAATGTGCTATGTAACTGTATCTTTTTTTCAAAGATTTACCAATTGAATAAATAATGTGTTTCTATTAACATCCCCATAATTTTCTATCAATTCCTCTGTAAAAAATGGGCCAAGATATAGCATAATACTTTTTTATTTATTTTAGAAAGCCATTGATACCATACATGTTTCTCTTGTTCTAAAAACATGGAAGCAATATTCATCTTTTGTACGGATGCAAATTGGTGTATATAGAAGTATAGAACCATATAAAATATCCATGTTACATTATCATTAACATATAATTTTGTCATATCTTTAGAATGTTGTAGTTCCTTGGAGTTGAATTGAAGCCCTAATGATGTGGATCTTGGATTGTCAGGTAAATTGACTTGGGGTTAGAGTCAAGGTTGACTAGGTTAAACAATCGGGTAGTTTTGGCGCACATGGTATTGTGTACCCATGGTTTTCGGCTCATGGTATTCATGTAATGAAGACTATAAAAGGCTCGGAAAAATTCATTGTAAGACAAGCCTGGATGTGAACGGTGAAGACTCACTTGGCTGGATTGGCCAAGGTTTTGGCCAAGGCTAATGAAATTTCATTAGGATGGGTTTTCCTCGGAGTTTGGGTTTTTTCTCGAATAAACATCTGTGTTCATGTTTATGTGTTTTGTTTCCGGTTATTTTTATCATTCCTCTCGATAATTATTTATATTATCCAGTAAATTAATTATTCATTTGGTATCAGATCCATGGTCTAGATTTTGGCTTCAGAGGGATGCCTTTGTGGTCAAGGTTAACCTGGACTCTCTAACGAGAGCGGGTTGATAATGAATTTGAGGTTAAATTTGTGCATCTACATTGAAAGTATTTTTTTGCTAAGAGATAAAGCCAATTTCTAAGGTTGCATGGATGGATCGAGGGTTATGCATAGGTCTGATCTACATAGCAATCAAAATGTGCCTAAATAAATGGAGAATATGTTAAAAACCCTAGATCGATGCAGACTGCACAAGGAAAAAAAATGGTGAGCACCTGAATGTCAACAGAGGCATCGACAGTGGAAGAAGACCCTTCTGTAGCTACTACTGTGTGAGAATACATAGGAGGAGATGGTGGGCCTGTTTGATAAACAAGAAAAGGAGAAGCTGTATTTGGCAGAGAAGCATTCGAAATTGATGCATGCTGTCACCTAGTCAGCCATGATGGATGAACAATTGTTTTTGATGGTGGGGGAAGGAGGATTGATGGATCTGGTGACGGTGGCCACGACAGTCCACTAGTTCGACCTCGTCACTTGGGCATGACAATGGTGTGGTGTCAAACAGAGGGGCTATGGCATGAATTCCAGGAAATGGAGCTCACACAAAGAAGATGATGCTTGGGCCATAACACAATCGAATTAGTGAGATTCGGCAAGTCCCATGAGGATCAGGGTAGGGGCGAGATGGGTCACAAGTTTCAGGGAAGACACCAAGACAACCCCGATGACCTCCATCTCATGTGCTAAAAAATTCCAACGTATTCGATGTTGGAGAGATATTGGCCAATTTTGCATGCAAGCGACAACGAGGAGTCTGCGTTCTGAGCAAGAGTAGGAACAAGATAGGAATGGCTGAAACCTGGCTGGTCGACGTGGTTGCCCTGGATGTTGCTCGATGATGGTGAAACGGGATTTAATTGTGGACTAGGATTTCTTATCTATGGTGTCAATGATAATATGATACAGAGCGACGATGAGAAGAGACCGATGAAGGATAACAATTGCAGCATAGGTGGTGTCTCTACTTTTAGTGCTCAAGAAGAGGCCGAGCATCCAACATGTGAGATCGGTGGAGAAGAGCTTTAAAAATGAGATTGTGAAGTTGTTGAGAAAGCGTAGCCACTGTTTGGGTGGATGAGAACGTTGCAAAAAGGTTTATGTGGAGCATAACAAGTAGGAAGATCACTGCTCTTGTAATCATGTTAGCGCTCTAGTGATCATGTTGGCCTTTATGGAGCAATTTGCATAGGAGGTAATGTAGCCTATGGCATTATATTGGTGGTTTAGGAATAAGAAACTATGGGTATTGGTTACATGCAAAGTATTTGACAGAATGTGCCAATAAAATGAATTGAAGAATGTAAAAGTGAGAGAGGATATGTGCAAGTGCATTAATTAATTGATGAACCATGTATCTGAAGAAAAATCCTAGAGGAATAACAATTACAGCGACGACTTGTGACCCATGTAATCTGGTAGATGGGTTCTTTATATATTGACATTGATGTCATATGTACAAAGACAACAAGGGTAAACAAAACAAAACAAAAAAAGGTATTGTAATGGAGTGAAATTTTATTACATGTAAATGGGCATACTGCTATAAGACTTGGTATGGCATGCGTACCCCTGGGTAATCACTGGTAAAGTCTGGGTTAGAACTAGGTGATAGGGGATGATGCTGGGTTAAAAAATATCCCAAGTAAAAAAATTTGAGGGGGGTAAGGGACAAAGTGAGTGGGGCTCACTCACTTGGCAAGGTTGGTTGGATTTAGTCAAGGAACCCCAAGTCAAGTTTAAGGGGGAATGTTAGGTAAATTGACTCGGGGTTAGAGTTAAGGTTGAATAGGTTAAAGAATCGGGTAGTTTTGTGGCACATGGTATTGTGCACCCATGGTTTTCAACTCATGGTATTTCTTGTAATGAAGCCCGTAAAAGGCTGGGAAGACTTCATTGTAAGACATGCCTAGATGTGAGCGCTGAAGGCTCACTTGGCTAGATTGGCTAAGGTTTTGGCCAAGGCTAATGAAATTTCATTAGGATGGGTTTTCCCTGGAGTTTGGGGTTTTTCCCAGATAAACATCTGTGTTCATGTTTATGTGTTTTGTTTCCGGTTATTTTTATTATTCCTCTCTATAATTATTTATATTCTTCAGTAAATTATTTCTTCAGTATAGCACCATATAAAATATCCATGTTACATTATCATTAACATGTAATTGTCTCATATCTTTAGAATGTTCTAGTTCCTTGGAGTTGACTTGAAGCCCTAATGATGTGGATCTTGGATTGAAAATTCATGACTATGTTTCTATGATTCAAAATTTGTGCTGTCCAACTGTAATAACATACTCCTGAGATTGATTATGAAAAATATGCTCCTCCTTATGTTCATTATTTCCTTGGATATCCACATACATTTTAGGAAGCCTCACCAAGAGAAGATTTTCCATGACAATCATAGATTTTGTAATTCTTCCTTATTTTCATTCATCTCATTTTCTATTCCTTCTATCTCCTTTTTTATTTCTTCCTTTTTTTCATTCATATTCTTTTCCATTTCTATTTTAATATTTTCTTAAGAACTTGAGAAATCCACCATTTTATAAATACTACCATGAATTTCATTAATTTTTATCTGATTGAGGTAACCTAAACTCTAAGTCTTCACTTTATTCATGATTCAAGGATGAGCCTTTAGTATATTTAATTGGTTTATTATTTTTATTTGGATGCATGTTGGAAGACAATAATATCACTTCTCTTTATTACAACTTTTTTCTGACAAAAAAAGGGATCTTCTAATCAACAATTATGTCACTTGTAAGTTATGCACCTTAATTCAAAGAATATTAGAATGGTTGAACATTTATTGATATAGCTATAAGATTTGTCGCCTTATGCATTTGGATTTATTTTTTTATTTTTTATTCTCAGAAATACTCAAATATGTATTTTCTATGATTCCACAAGTATGAATTCAATTTGATGTGCAAATAGAAAGTTATGGTATCTTTCTCAATACTCGCTGATTTTATGGCCTCTTCCCATAAGCAAACTTGTATAGCATACCTTGTGTCCAATTATTAAAATTTAATATTGAAACTTGTACCTCAGTTACTTTTGTATGTCTCTTGAAATATTTGAATATTTCATAGTATGAAAATTCCTAAACATGAATATATAATAAAAATTCCAATATGACCTGTTTAAATTTTATTTCATGATTATTCATAAACCCTAACTTCCATAGGGTATAACTATAAAATCATATAAAACCAAATTATTAAAATTAAACTAGATATTCCTCTCAATTTCTCCTTAATAAAGTCCAAATTTCACTTTCTAAAGACATAAAAAAAACAGATATAGAGAAAATGCAAAACTGACCAGTTTGAGACTGATTTTCAGGGTATATGAAAACCATGACTTCCTTGGAGCATATCTCTGAAACTATAGTGAACCAAGATATGTAATTTGATTTAGATGTTATCCATGATCTGGCCTCCATGTGATTCAATTTTCATGGTTTGGAACATAAAAAAATGTTATAGTTAAAATTATGAAGTAAACTATTTGAGACTAATTTCAGAAGAATATAGAGTCCCTAATTTCCTTGGAGAATATATCCAAGAATGTAGTGAAAAAAATTATGAAATTTGAAGAATATATTGTCCAACATTTCTTCTCATTATCCTCCAAGTTTCACATTTGAAATATCCCCAATATAAAGTTATAGTTAAAATGTCACGATGACTTGTTTGAAGCATCAAAACCTAGGATCATGAGCTCTGATACCAAATGTTATGACCTTTGTGCATTAAAATGATAAGAAGCCAATAATTATAGCCCTCTTTGAGGGGTAAACCTTATTTTACAATGAATACAATGTACAAAACAATATTTTATGATCCTAAGACTAGGTCTCATTAGTATATATATAGGAGGCAAAGGATACTATGATAAGAAAATAGGGTTGTGAGGGGTTCTAGCCTACATAACAATATAAAAATAGAAATGTAATCACTCAATATCTAGGGCTTGATAAGGGGATTTTTGGGTTGACATGGGACTTGTATAGAGCTTAACACATTTATAAATAAATATTGATTATAATGAAAGGATCATGAATTAATTAGTTTGTTTAAAAAAACTATTTACATATTTAAAGATTTAAGAAAAAAAATATTTATAATTTTAATGAATTGCAAGGATATGGAGTTTCCTATGTAATTGGTTTGTGGCTATTTAGAAATTAAAGTATGGAATATCTTTAATTCAAGATTTCTGGAAAACTTGGGATTTGGAGGTCCTTAGCTACAACCCATAGTCACATGGCCAATACAAGGTCTAAGTCCATGAGCTTCACCAATGGGGGCTTAACCCTTGGGGTATTAGGATATTGGTATTGGGGAATATTTTAACATTGGAATCATGAACCCATGACACTAAAAAATCCTACACTATTTTCCATTTAACAAAGGATTTCCCATCAAGGGTTGGTTTTGCAATTGGAGGGTCGACCTTGGCATATTGGTTTTTTGTTAGCATGCCATGCCATATTATACTTTCCTCATGTCACGACATCATTACACATCATCTAGACACATCATAAACATGTCATCATGACATCCCACCCATATCTACCCTGTAAACCCCTTTTACATGAACATGCTTGACATCTGATAGTGGGTACATCACATGATATTAATGTGAAAAGTATCTTTAGTCAATGGAAATATTTGATGATATATAATATCTTTCAAGAAAATCTAAAGTTGAACTCAAAAGGGTCTTAATATTTAAGAGAGGAAGTTGGGTTCCTCATAATCATTAAAATTTGCAATTTTATTATTCTCCTAAGATGTAAAAGTTCTATAAGGATTTGTTTTGTTTCAAGGATTTAACGAATATAATGACCATTGCCATGAAATAAGACAAATATGTTTATTTTATTAGCACTTTTAAGAAAATTTAGAGGAGTGAGAGATTTGTTTGGATATTAATAAACTTAGAAGATATAAATAGCTTGGTTTTTATAAAAAATCCTATGTAATCACATAGTAGGAGAGAGAGAGAAGAGATAATAGAGAGGGAGTGTGATGTGTGGAGCAGAGGCATGACTGAAAATGTTCTATAATATATTTCAATAATAGTAAATAAATTTGCAGAAATCAAAATTTCTTCCACCCATTATCACACGTGTATTTCTTCTCTACGAGGTCAGTTGTGCTATAATTATTTCTTTGTGAGAATGATTCCTAGTTATGTGTGTGTTGTTGTATAATACAATTGGAGGAAGAAATATATTATCATTCATGTAAATATTGCTAAATAGATAGATTTTTCTCATACTTCAAATTCTAGATTGAAGTCTTTTGTAACGAGTTAGGTTTTCCTTAAGCCTATTTTAATAAGAAAGAACTGAAACCCCAAAAACTAACCCTCGATTCTCAATTGACGAGGAAATTATCCATTACATAAAAATTCTGTTAGTACTAGGATAGGAGTATATCAAGACATTGGAAATGAATTTATTTCACTTGATCTCCCAAAAACCTAAAATCCTGATCGTTGTCTCATGACCTTCTCATAACCCAAAAACTCAAAATGTTAGTTGACGAGGATTGAATATGTCCTTTAATTTTATATTAACACCAGGAAAATACCATTTTAATTCTTTTATTAAGGAATGAGTGTTCCTAACCTCACAAAAATCTAACACTGAATATCTCTGACAATTTACATTCTTGATCACTTGATTATATTGATTCATGATATCCAATAATTAGGGTTCCACTTGCAAGGTTCCATATCAGGTAAGATCTAAAATTAAATTTTTGTGTTGAAAATTTAAATACCTCAAGTCCCAACAAATGATACTTAGGATAATATACTTTAATTTATAATAAATTATCTATCTTTCAGGACAAAATTACATCAGTGGTTTTCTTAAATTTCTTCACTATCTCGGTCAAGTTCTAAAATATCAATAACTAAAGAGATGATGTTCTGATATGTTAGATAATGGGAATTTTTGTTAATTTTATTAACAATAATTTCTTATGTCAATTAATAGAATTTTGTAGAAACAAATAATTCCAACTAAAATAGGGACACACTAACAACCCATGGAATAAGGGAAATGAGCATAATAGAGGTCCTTGTTACTTCAATTTTTGGTATTGGAGCAGGCGTGCTCATTGCGAAAGAAGGATGGCTTAAAGAGGAGGAAGAATGGGTCAAGGAAGGTTGTATGAAATGTGATTTTTCTAGGAGACATGAGATACATCCAATAAAGGCTAGAATCCATAAGGACTACTTAGAGAAGAATACGTCACATAGGTTATGTCAGTGAGAAGGAGGAATTTTCTAATGAAGGATACTTAGAGCTTGGTAAAGAATCATCGAAAGAAAATATATTGAGGATGATGAATATATTAAGAGCCATACCAAAGAGGGAGATACCCATGTCTAAAGGTAATCTAAATGTTGAAGAATTGATAGAATGGGTTAATGCTATGTATACATATTTTTACTATGACAATATTGATGCAGAAACGAGAGTGAATTATGTTGTGAATTAATTGAAGGGCCATGCAACATTATTCTGGAATGCATTGCTGGTAGATCGAAGAAATAAAGGTAAAGCCAATATTAAAAGTTGGCATAAGATAGTAGAAAAATTAAAAAGTAAGTTCATGCCTAAATATTACAAGTTAGATCTTTTCAATTAAATGAAAAACCTTAAAAATAAATCTATGTTACTAAAAGAATATACCAACTTTAATTCCACAAGTAAAATATAAGATATAGAAATATAGAAGAAGATGCAGAAAAGGTAGCTAGGTACATTAATGGTTTGAGGTATTCAATATAGGACAAGGTTAACATTATATCTCCAACTTGTTATATGTCCCAATGGATAATACACCTATCATAGTGTTGTGGCATAAGGAATATTATGATGACAAGGCATTTTGATATGGAAATAACATGGTTCCAATGTTGCATGGAGTGTATTAGAGTGCACAGTAAGATGAGGATAGTGTGAAACCAATGGTCTTAGATGACCTAGATTGTAGTATTAACATGGATATGAGATAACAACTAGGTGACAGCCAAGATGTTGGTGACATGGATATAGGGATATTGGACTATTGGACATCAGGGAATTGGTACTTTATTTAGTTTCTCCTAAGGGGGATGTGGCCCATTAGCCTTGTAAACAGAATAACATATGATATGTAGGTGGCACTTTTCAAGTAATAAACCATTATCAGATTGGTTATTGGGTAACAAATTATGAATTGATGGAATTATTGAGTGGGAAAAGGGTGTAGGGATGATGGTATATGAAACAATATCTGATGAAGGTTGAGACTGCCAATTTATAACTCAATTTTTGCTGGGAAAATTACCAGGAAAAGCTACTTAAACTCATAATGTTTTGGCCAGGGAGTCAAAGGGATGATAAAAAAACAAGAAGGCTGGGAGCTCAATACAACATCTAAATTAACAGGATACAATGATCACATGTGGACATGATTTCCATGTGTTTGGCATGTTCAAGAGTTCAAGGCTTGTAACAATAATTTCAAAGGAAGTGAATCTAGTCAAGATCAAGATTTGGTCAAATCACTGTGGTCTATGTTGTAGAATACTTATCTTACTTTGTGGAAGTCCATCCCAAAAAGCATGAAAAGTTAAAATCTTCATGGTACACACACCATTATCAATATCTCATCAATTTTGTTTTTATTATCAAATTCTAGAAACTTATAGTGTTTATCAGATGTGATGCATTTCATTGATTTTGGGTTTGTTCTTTGGATTATGCATCTTAATGGGTTTTTTTTTTCACTTTTTTTTCTTTTAAGTTTTTTCATGTGTTTATGTGCATACAAGGGTAAGGATTTTAAAGTGTGGGAGTTATTAAAAGAATGGTTATATTTTATTGTGGAAAATGAATATATGGCTCTATGTGGGCCGAACAATCAATTTATTTTAGTGGTTAATATTTGGAAATGGAAACGGGATCCATTAATAAATGAGGGCTTCCTCTTCATCATATCATTATTTTTCTTCATGATCTTTGTATTCCAAATGAGTAACTACTTGCAATACTTCCCCTTTATGGCATGATGATGACAAAGATGTTCGGTACGTGTTTTCTCTTAAATATATTTTAATGTCTAACTACAATTATATACATCAAAACATAATACTATAATACTATAATAATAATAATAATTGAATTTTGAAGAGAATTAATTGATATGGAAGATAGATTTGTTATAGAATTCCGATCTACAAACCATTCACAGAATTTGTTATCACTTTTTTTTTATCACTGCACAATGCTTGAGTAAAACATTATATCTATGTTGATTAAGTATTTTATATCCTTTGTGGTTCTTCTAATATGGATGATATCTCTTTTTGAAGTGCCATAAAAAAGGTACTCACCAAAATTGAGGAATGTAATCTAGCCTTTTGTTTCTACCTCTTTGATGCTACATCACTAAATAATAAGAACACTTCATCATATGACATGCATAATTCCATCTAAGTCTTGCATATTTTAAGATCTAATAGGGATAAAAAGGCCACATGGTGAAGGGGAGCAGTCACCAAGAGCCTAGTAGAAACTGACTATCAGACCTTAAACCATTGGGTGCTAGCCTTTCATCTTTCAATAATAAGGAGAATGAAATGAAGTTAACTAGGTCAAAATCCATAATGGAAATATAATATCTTCACTTCATGGAATCCTCAATAATAATAAAAAATGTGTTATCTCTCAGTTTATATAGGTGGATGATCAAGGTGTGGAGTGATAAATATCAAACTATTGGAGGTCATATTTAAGTAGGAAAAGGCCTAGTGATTAGGATTTCCATCCAATACTGAAGAAACCAAATATTACCCCAACATGATAGGATATTCCAACATGGTAGGCTGAAAAGGAAGGACGTGGTAAGGTGATCAGGACTAGGACCACCACATGTTAAGCACATGGTATTTTATGTGTCATGGTGATATGGAAAAAAGTAAGTCCTTGATGACATGTCATGATAATGCATGGAGGAGCGGAAATGGTAGGTTGACATGGTAGGATGATATGGATCAAAGTTACTTGATATTTGATATCCCAATATCCATCACTTGATAACCCCAACCATATGTATCTTGTAATTGATGGAAAGTGCAGGTTCTATTAATATCATATATTTTGTGAGGGTGGTGAAATAGCTAAACCCTAGAAATAATAACTTAATATCCCATTAATAATAGTGTGAATGCTCGAAACTCCCTCCAAATAGATGAATCACATAACGTCAATCATCACTTCTGAGGCTTGCACCTGGTAACCAAGACTTCCTGGGAGGTCACCCATCCCAGATAGCCTCTGGCTTAAGTGCGCTTAACTGTGGAGTTTTACCCACAATAAAGCCCACTTAGCTTGCTAACCCATTTGCAAAACGTTAGTAAGTATTGTGCCTCATGAACTACAATTAAAACTCCACAGTTAAGTGCGCTTGAGCCAAAGGCGATTTGGGATGGGTGACCTCCCATGAAGTCTTGGTTACTGGGTGCAAGTCCTAGAAGTGATGATTCATGCTATGTAATTCATTTAACTAGTTTCAATCCCACTTCTTCACCCCTATGAGCATCACTCGATGCAATGAATGCTAAGCGGAATATTCAAAAATCATGAGAAATTAGTCAGTTATGACTACCTATCATAGAAATGGTTATAGTTGAATGGCTTACTTAACACAGTTGAATCCCAAAAAATGATATCTAGTATAATGCACTGCGGAAACCTCTCAATACTTAAAGGGGTGAAATCGCGAAGTTGGGAAACACTTTTTGGTGGATGGCTAGAATTTGGGAGAAATTTTTAATTTCTCGTCCGAGAAAATAGTCAACTCTATTTCTCGACCGAGAGTTTTAAAAACTCTCGTCTGAGAGTTTTATTGGGTTTAACCAGAGTTAAAAATCTCTCGGACGAGAGTTATGCATTTTCTCGTTCGAGAGTTTTATTGAACAATGGAATGAATTTTGGCTTCTTGAAACATAGAATGAGTTCTTGCACATGAAATAAAATTATAATGAGCAACAACAAGGACAAAGGTGAAAGAAGGTAAGATAGAAACATTGCAACCACCACCTTGCTCAGTTCTAGGAAATTTAGTTGGGGAAAATGGTAGACGATATATATATATATATATATATATATATATATATTGCTTGAAGAAATGGCTAGAAGTATCCTTACTCAATAGGTATCTGAATCTTCTTATTCAGTAGGTATTTGAAATTTCAAGATTAATTTCCTGGATTAAGCTAAATACAAATTTGTTATCTTACTTTTTAATCAATTTAACGAACTTAAACTTAAATTTAAATTTGTTCACTTCTATAGTCATTGTTACATATTATTAAAGCTTCCTCTAAAGCTTCCAAAGGCTTCGAAAAAAAAGGTGATTAGGGTATCTAGAATTCTCTTGAAGACTTGCATCATTTGTCATCAAATTATTTAGGCCAAGCCAAAGGAAATATCGAGCATGATTGGATAAGCTTAAACCTAGAACTTTTGACCCTAGTTTATTGTATTTTTTCCCACAAAACTTAGAGAATGTCATATTGTTTATGAAAATAGCTACTAGAACCATCTTACAGAAGTGAAAGAGTACCATATTCTTAAAGCAAATAACTTTTGGAATTAAACTATATATAGAATTGTGATATAATATAGTATGCAATTACTTATATAGAAAAAGATTACTACTAAAATACTAGATCACTGTTACATGAATGAAAAAATAAAAAATCTTACTATGATCTTAAGCACTAGTTCAACAAATAGGAATTTCTTTGGGCATTACACTTTTTGAAATTTTGATTCTCAAATTGATGTCTTCGCTAACTAGGTAAATTGAATGCAGATTGATAATGATCAAATAGCCTGCTAATAACATCCAAAGGATAAAGGTGGTAAATAAATAACACCAAAACTTAGAGTGTACAATACTGTAAAAAATGATGATAACATACCATCAAGCATTCACAATAACATTAAACTTTAAGACTCTACATTTAAAGAAGTAACACCGATCTTCAATATTTAATTGGAAAGACTCAAAATAAGACCCAACGCCATGTTATATTTCCAACTCAAATTTCTTCACTTAGTGATTGTTTGGCAATAGGATCTGAACATACTTTCTTCATTCTCTACAAGGTAACAATAAACCTACTTTCTCCCTATCTTGCAATTCATTTTTTTAGCTATCAAGAGTTATTGATGTTGAATAAAAGGTCTTAGTTATTTAATTCTATAAAATTCCTCCATTCAATATTCAATGCTCCACTATTTAATATTTAAACCTTGATAGAACTCTAGTATTAGTCTCGCAATAAGACGTCAAAGTTTTTAACCCATTAAAATTAAGAAAAATAATATTACTTGTTTTTATTTAATTTAAAAATATAAACTAATGTATAAAACTTTAGATAACATATGCATTTTTGAAAATCAAAGAAAACTAATATACGTATAAAACTTTAGATAACATATGCATTTTTGAAAATCAAAGAAAACTAATATACGGCCAATGGTGAAATCATTTGAAAGATTCCCACAATACAAACAATTCTGATTGGAAATGCTATAATCAGTAATAACCTTACCAATAGCCAAACATCCAGCCGCCATCAACTTGAAGAACCCCCCGGCCGCCATCGACTCGGCCGAGGTTACGAGGTCGAGGAATGAATATCGCTTGTCTGTAATCAGACAAGGCCCGGTAGGGTGAGGGTGAGGGACGAACTCTCGACTAAAAGGCCGCCATCGACGTGTGAGGGTGAGCTTGCCGTCATACCTTAGGAGCGATGGGAATGGGCATTGGTTGGTATTGGGATGGGTTGTCATTAGCCCCTACCTTAGAGAACTAGAATCGTCACGAACTGCATATGCCTGAGAGTTGAAGGGAGGGACCTTTTACTTTACCCTCTAAAGACCATCAGCCTAAGAGCATCAAGTTACCGAATCTCTCTCTCTCCATTCGTACACTATTGATCCTGAAAACGAATAACCCCGAATCTTTCTACGGAACGGAAAAGACCCATTAACCTAGAGATGGATTCCAATATCATCTCAAACACTGAACTCGTAGTAATCTCTATAGTAAAATAACCCTTATATGTTGGCTTATCTGCTTAGGTATCACAGTCATAGTAAAGGTAATGTAATAAGAGTGATACTACTTCTAATTCCATGGTACTAGTTTGTGTCATATCAACTAAGCTCTACTTACTTGTACAACTCATACTCTATTATATGGGAAACACAGAGACTACTCTTAACTAAGCTTACAAGGTCATAGTTGATGCATTACTATTATTATGGTCATTCTACTCATTATGTAAACTAGATTGCACTCGTATACAGGGTAATACTAGTATCCTATCACATAATCTAATATGGAGAATACGTAAGCTCATACCTCTATGATTAAGGTTCAGCCGAAGCTTTTGCTGTAATTCGAGTCTCCTCCTGAAAAAAAACAATTGAATAAACTTATTTCAAATTCAAATATTAAAAAATCTAAAACAATATAATGACATTAGAATTAATAATTAGGTTTAGCTGAATTTATTTCAAGTTTAAATATTTAATTTAAGGTTAAATTAATTTGTTTAGGTGAATTTATTTTAACTTTGAATAAATTGATGTAGGAGGTGCTATATTTTAACTAAATTAATAGCTGCAATATAATATAGTCTTTGTGTTTATCGCTAATTAATCGAATAAGACTATGTAGAGAGAAAAAGAAGAAAAATGAAAACTTCCTCTACACTATGCACAATGACATATCTCATTTAACATAAGTGTCTCTTTACCAATGGACAATTCTTAGCATAAATATATCCACTCTCGCATAGCGGTATCACCCATTCGACCATTCGGTAATCGAATTGTGGATTTAATTATTTAATATGTTCATCTCTATGGAATCATATACTTATATTTGGAAGAATGATATGATTTACAAGAGGTTCCTTGATTCATGAATCATCTTGGATGCCACACCATAGGAAACTCATTATTGTATGGGGAGTGCAAAGAGCTTTCATTGTGCAAAGTTTTCTCCGCATTTCGCACGATGAGAAAGATTCCACATAATTCTTTATACATATGGATGCATTTCTTCGCACCAAGTATAAATTCACTATAACAAATTCATTATCATATAAAGAGATCGAACAATTTTTACCTTTGCAATAGATTTATAGTCCTTAAGTTTTAAAGAGCTGAGACCAACCACGACACATTTTCCTTACTAATTAATTTCAAAGATTAAAAGAATCAAATTCACTATTAGGAAGTGATTAGACAAATCCACTAATTTAGGGTAGAGACAAATTCATAGTGGTAGTTTCAATAAATATTTTGAAAAGACGAGAGGGTAACTAGTGCATGACGCCATGGGTGTGAATAGAAGCAACACCTTTCTCTAGTTAGTACATACTTTTCTGTAAAATATCACATTGTTAATCCTCAAAATTACAATTTTCACGTACAAAAAATAACCTCACTCAAAGTTTTAAATCTCGATGCAAAAATCAACAAATTCACCTCACCGCACTTGATGACACACCACAAGTAACTCATTGTTGTATGCAGAGTGTGGATTTATTTCATTATGTGGAGTTTTCTCCGCACTCCACATAATGAGAAATATTCCACACAATTATTTATACACATGGATGCATTTATTCACACCAATTACAAGTTCACTGTAACATATTCATTAAATATGATAAAGAGATGAAACAAGTTTTACTTATTTATATGGTTTTAAAGGAGGTGAATTTCTTACGCCCGGATTGCACATAGGCTTTCTGTATCCCAAATCAAGGATTCGAATCCTGGTCAACTACTCTAGCCCATTCAAATACGCTGAGGCTCAAATTTGATGCCATGATGATCATATGGTTTCTTTTATGTTTTTTTAGGAATACTAAATCAAAGCAGTTTTTCAAATATTTTGACATGAACTTGACATTTTATGTGCATTGTTCAAGTAGTAATTCTTTAGATAAGATCTCTAGAATTAATTGACGAGAAAGTATATCAAAATTTTGGTAGGGTTCCATACTTGGCACGAGTTTACGACGAATGAAGGACACATAACTGAACGCGGGATTCCACATCGTGATAGCACCATCTTAATGAGGATATTTTTATATTGTGAAATCTTTGGACAATTCTGCTATGTTTTATCAAATAATTCATTGTAGACCTTCATCCCTTTAACATTAACATGCTTGCATTGCATATGACATACCTAATGAAAGCTTGGATTGGAGAAAATTGGTTGGATCAGGTCATTGATATATATATATATATATATATATATATATATATATATATATATATATATATATATATATATATATATATATATATATATATATAATTTTAAACAAAATTAATATGTAAAATATTCAAGCAACACAATCTCCATGCCAAGTGGAATCAATAGTTAATACACATTGTTATAGTTAAGAAATGAAAACTATAATAACCATGGGTTAAAAAATTATGTAATACATTTAATAAAGGAAAAATAAGACCATGGTCATGGGGCACATATTTCAAGATAAATTCTGTTAAAAAACATGGCGATGAGGATCACTTGTGATTAATCATTGGCTTTGGAAATTGGCAAAGGCAATGACAAAGGCTTTGTAAAGGAAATGTGGCATTCATTGGGATTTATTTATGAAAATAATGGAAAATAGGAGGAACGGAATGTGGAAGGTCACAAGTTGCACGTGACGAGAAAATTGAAGGAAAATAATGGAAAATGAAGAAAATAGAGGCCTGAATGATAAAAAGGCTTTTGAGGATTAGTTCATGGCTTTTGACAGTTAATTTTTGGAGCTCTCTCTTTTGTTCTCTCTCTCTCTCTCTCTCATACTCTTGGACACTTAAAGTTTTCTTGGAGAAATATTGGAGGAGTGTGGAATAAATGGGATTTGGAGCAAGAAGGAAAAGGAAAGCAGGAAAGCGCAAGAGGACAATGGGATCAATAGTTACAACATATTTTTCTTGCAGGTACCGAGTTGCATGTATGATTTCCTTGCTAGTTTTGGCATGCATGGCACATGCATGTGATTTATTGGGTATGAGCTATCATTGACATGGAGGATTTCATGGATTGAAAGTGGTTTTACCTAGCCTATACATTTCCTAGATACCCGTAGTATTTTGGGTTTACCTTGTTTTTCTTATTGGTGCTCATGTTCCTTATGGCTGTGGGTTGAGTTACTCATTCTTGGAAGCCTTATTTGAACAAACTATTGAGAACTCCTATAACAACTTGGGTTGAGTTACTAGTGCTGTAAGCCTTGGTTGGAAAAAAACTTTGGAAGCCCTTAGTGGGTTGAGTTACTAGTATTGGAAGCCCTGGTTGGAAAATTCTATGGAATCCCAACACGAGATGTGGGTTGAGTTACTAGTCCTGGAAGGCTTGGTTGGAAAAAACACTTTGGAAGCCTTGAAAACTTGGGTAGAGACCAATATGGTGATATTTAGCGATGTATGACCGTGAGGTGGAATCACTGGTTGAGGGTTGAGGTGATTTTTCCTCTCGAAGCTCTCGTTTAGTGTTTTTTGGTTTATTCCATGAGATCTCACATTCATGCTTAGAATATGGCATGGGGGTGATTGGTTGAAAGTAAGATTTGGTTCAACCAAATCTATGGTAAGGTGGTACATGGAAGTCCCACACCTAGTTTCATTTTGAATTTGTCAATGGAGCTCTTTTCGTCTGGTATTTTATGGGTAAATGTACTTGTTATTATGTGATCTTAATGGTTGTACAATCATTGTTATTTTTCTGGTTATATGCTGGTTATGAACATGGTTTATGACAAACTTGGGTTATGGATCTCACTTGTTTTGATTAGAAAATGAAATTTTAATGAATGCATGAGATAATAGATGATATCTCATCTATTATGAGGAGGAATTTGTCCTTCTTGATAAATCTCATATTAGTATGAAGTCCCTATGTTTAGATGTGTTTATATGACCTGTAGATTTCATGTTCATGATGTGTTTGATGGAACGTTTGTCATGGATAGGATTTTTCAGAATAGGTTTTATTCATGTTTTGTGTTAGAGGCCTTACCATATTGTTATTTATCCTTTCTGAGAGTTTCAATAAGTTCTGGGCACAGTGCTGAGTCCTGGCCCTAAAAACGTGGCTCATAATCCAGGGTCACTGACAAAAAACTTCCTGAAAGGCGTCAGTCACGTGGATGACTTGTTGTGCATGTGACTGGAGGGTTTCAGTCACATGGAGGGTTTGTAATCAGTGCAACTTTGGCTCTATTTCAGTAAATCATCAAGTTATCTCAAGGGTTGGACACTTGGAAGGCTTGGTTGGCTCCTAAAGGTTATGTAGCATTAGAGGAAGGTCAAACTGGTCTTGTCTTTTCGGTTCCACTTCCTTAAATGTGCTTGGGGATTTGAATCATATACTAGTAACTCTTCATCAAATGTTTAACTCCGTGGACTAGTTAGCTTGGGTAAATGTGGGAGGAGTCAGTTATAGGGTGGTATCAGAGCATGGTTATGTTCTCTTTGGGTGATTTCTGGTTTCCCTTTCTCTTTGGATCAATTTGTTTTCATGCATAAATTCTAGTTCAGAGCATTGAATTCAAAGCATGGAATTCAGATAGAGAAGACAATTCCAAGAACACCACTAGGAAACGACAATGTCAGGAAGGATGAACAGAAAAATAATGGAGCGTGGAAGATGCATGAGATTGCATGCAAGATTGCCTTTACAATTTTGGAAAGATGCTATAGATATTTCTGTTTATCTAATAAGCATAGGGCGTTCAAGTTACTTGGATGGTGGTATTCCAGAGGAGGCATGGACAGGTAAAAAGGTAAACTACTGCTTTTTAAAGCCTTTTGGTTGTGAGACCTTTGTCCATATTAATAAAGAAAATAAAACAAAGCTTGAGGTAAAATCAAAGAAATGTACCTTTATTGGATATGGTGTTAATGATTTTGGTTATTGCTTATATGATTATGAAAATGACAAAATAATTATGAGCAGAGATGTAATATTCAATGAAAAGGTCTTGTATAAGAATTAGTTGCAGGAAAATAAATAGGAAAAATAAAACACAGAATACACAATTCTTGATGAGATCACATAAAAAGTAAAGGTGCCTGAAAATGATAATAATTAACAGACACAACAACAACAACCACCACAACAACAACAAGCACCTAAAACACCTGAAAGTGGTGTCATAAGATCTACCAGGATAAGTATACCTCATGAACAATACTCTCTTTCATTATATTATTTATTGTTGACTGATTCTGGTGAACCCGAATGTTATGAAGAAGCAATGTAGGTCGAAACCAGGAAGAAGTGGGAGCTAGCCATGAAAGAAGAGATGGAATCATTAATACATAACCAGTCTTGGGACTTAGCCAGGTTTCCTGCAAGTAAAACAACATTAAAGAATAAATATGTTTACAGGCTAAAGGAAGAAGATGGAGGAAAACAAAGGTACAAAGCTAGACTTGTGGTGAAGGGGTTTGCACAGAAGAAAGGTATTGACATTGATGAAATATTTTATCCTGTTGTTAAGATGACCTCAATAAGAACTATTTTAATTCTTGTAGCAACGAAATATTTTCATCTTGAATAGTTAGATGTAAAGACAACATTTCTCCATGGAGATTTGGAGGAAAATATCTATATGTAGAAACAACAAGGATATGAAGTCAAAGGGAAGGAAAAATTAGTGTGTAGGTTAAAGAAGAGCTTTTATGGCTTAAAACAAGCCCTAAGGCAGTGGTATCTAAAATTTGATAAGTTTATGTTTGAACAAGGTTATACAAGATGTCACTATGATCATTGTGTTTATCTGAAAGAAAAAATGATGGCAACTATATTATATTGTTATTATATGTAGATGACATTATTGTTGTAGGGTCTAACATGGAGGAAATAAATGTGCTCAAAATAAAATTGGAAAATTCATTTGCAATGAAGGATTTGCGAGCTACAAAACAAATCCTTGGTATGAGAATAACTAGAGACAAGAAAAAATTCAAATTAAAATTGTCTCAGAATGAGTAAATACAAAATTTGTTGAAAAGATTTAACATGAAGAATGAAAAACCAGTTAGTACACCTTTGACTAGCCATTTCAAACTTAGTAAGGAGATGTGCCCCAAGACCCAAGAAGAAATAGATCATCTGTCTAAAGTTAAATATGCATCAACAGTTGGAAGCTTAATGTATGCAATGGTATGCGCAAGGCCTGATATTGCACATGCAGTGGGAGTTGTAAGTAGGTACATGAAAAATCTAGGAAAAGAACATTGGATGGTCGTGAAATGGATTCTCATATATTTGAGAGGTATCACAAATCATGAATTGCACTTTGGTGGTTCAAACATTGCTCTATAGGGATATGTTGATGTAGATATGGCAGGTGATAGAGGTAACATGAGGAGCAATGCAGGGTATGTATTTACTGTAGGTGGAACATCTGTCAATTGGGTTTAAAAAATTCAAAGTGTTGTTTCACTTTCAACAATAGAAGCAGAGTATGTTGTTGCTACAAAAGCTAGTAAATAAATGATTTGGTTACAAAGGTTTATGGATGAATTGGGTAAGAAGCATGAGATGGGTAGGTTATATAGTGATAGCCCGAGTGCCATTCATACAGTCAGTGTTGGAATATTGACAATTGAAGATAGAAAAGATACACACACTAGCCGGAATCCTGCAAATATGCTAACAAAAGTTGTAACCAGGGAGAAACTGAGATTATGCTCAGTTTCAATTGGTATTCAAGTATGATGATGAAGATGAGAAACATGCAGGTCCAAAGTGGAGTAATTGTACAGCAAATGAAGCAGTAGTGGAGTTTCTACAATCAGTCTCCAAGTGGGAGATTGTTGGATGTGGAGCCTGATTATCGTTTTTATTTAGATGTATCACCACATTGGACCCCTATTATTAACAGGGTGACAAAGCCGCCTGTCATTTGATTGCTATCAGGGGGGTTCCGCGGGGGGGGGGGGGGGGCAAAAATGACCTTTTGGAGCCCCCCCCCGCCCGGGGGTTTCGGGGGAAACACCCCCGAAGCTAAAAAAATATGTAAAATTTCATTGTAAAATACTATAATTTCATAGTCAATACATGCCATTCATTAGGTGGATTATCTGATGGTAGAAGTTACATTTAATTTAGGGTTTTTTCCCTAGAAGGAAACCCCTTCTGTTGAATGAAGGGATAGTATTGCGTCTGCGTATGGTGCGTATACTCTGAGTGAGAAATATCAAGGGAGTCTATGTGAGAAAGAAGAGAATATTACAATGGATCTGGTGTAGGTTGTGTCTCTTCATTTTTGCTGGATAATATAAAGGAAGGACTGGTTGTTTCCGTGGATGTAGCCCAAGTTGGGTGAACCACATATATCTGTGTCTCTCTTGTTTTATATGTTTTCTATGTTTATGTTTCCGCATATTTTATGTGTTCCATTTCTCTATAATACATAATTTTCTAACAATTACCCCTTCAAGGTAATTTTCTCCTGCAAAGAACTCTCACAATATCAGCAACACAACATATCTCCTACAGAGATGACATACTTTCACTGGTGAGAGTTGGAAGCCCCTCACATACACCCTTCAATTATACACTGAAGAATATAATAAACAACTTCATTAATAAAAAGTCAAACTAGAGCTAAACCATGCTGGTCACAACTACTACAAAAAGTTTTGTGGAATTGAGAAAACCCCTACAAGGTCTCCTCCATGCTCAACTTCCAAAACTGCTTCAAACATCTGATTGATCCATACAACTTAATTTTCAAACCTACAATATGACCCTGAATATGTGCTTAAATCATAAAAAAGAGGTTATCAATGGATTCACAACATCCAAAAACCCCTAAGTAGACTCTTCTGGCTCTTCAATTGGTCTTTAGGTGAAACATATATGGCCTCCTCTCCTGGTTGCCCTAAGCATATTTAATATTCAAGCTGGAAAAATCAGTTCTAGAAGTGCTCCTCTGCCTATGATACATGCACCAATGAGTCAGTAATGCTTGAAAATGGCTATATAGCCTCTTCATGTGTTCCATTTGGTCGAATATTGCCCAAGTTATGACTTCTTCCAGTTTCTCCTAGGAAAACTTCGCTAAAATTGGAGAACTAGAGTTAACTGGGTTAAACTAGTACTTTCCCTGAATTTGAAGGTCTGCCAATTAGTGCGCAATTAAATTTTAAGTGGATTTAATGCACTAGTTAAGCATGCTTAACGCATTAACTCCACACCTATTCAAATCCGCATTAAATTTGTGGATTAGCGCTAATAACTATGATTATGGGTTAATAATTGTGTTTAAATGTTTAAACCCACACTTAAGTCGGAGCTCCACAAATGGTCATAACCTGTGGTCCTGTGGACTGGGGACTAGCCCTTAAGGGATAGCCCCTATTTTCCCCCGCCTTTCAAACTGTTCAAATTTAAATACAAATGGGTTCCCAATATAGTTAAGAACCATGTGTGGGTATAGTGGTATGTCATTGCGTTTGTGTGGGGGAGGTCACAGGGTTGACCCCGACCTCCGCCCAACCTCCGATTTTTCCACTATATATATGAATCATTTTTACCATTACATAACACCATTTCAACCTTTGGGAGGGGGCACGTGACGACCCCTGGCTGCACTGTGTGTCCTCTTCCCATTGATGCATTTCCAAAACCCATTAACATTGCGACAACTCAACAACTTAGAAACCAATCCTTAAGTGACACTTGTCATAGTGTCATTAGAAAAATTGAATAATTATTCTAGGAATTTTCCAAGGAATATTCCTTGGAATATTCTTTTTGCTAACTGGGCTTCCCAATAATCATCCTATCAATTCTACACAAATTTTAGTTGTTTGTAAAAATGGACAACAAGCTCTAACTTTCACATACGGAGTCATATTTTGATGAAACGAAGTGCGACAGAATCAAGGTGACGAAACCTATCCATTCGTTTATGTTTTGAGAGAGTATGATAACTTTGATTTTTGAGCTTAAATTTTAGCTCCTGATCATATATCCCCACTAAAAGAATTTTTGTCTCCAAAATTTTATTTTCATCTATTTAGAAATTGAAGGTACAATACATTCATTCTTCTAAACTCGACCCAATCAAAGTTTGAAGTGCCCTGGAAACTCTCTTTCATGTTGAACTTGAACTGTAGCTTGACCAAAGGTTTCAAGTTGGTTGTTCTTCTCGACTTGTCCATGTTTCTATGACCATGCATAACTACATCCTTCCCAAGAAGAATTCAGTGGTGTTTATCTGCAAAAATCCTTATTGAGGATAAATCCAAAATACTTTGAGATAAACCAATAGAAGCTACACATGGTGAATACTTATAGAAATTGAGTGCTAAACACATTTGTACATACAAAATTTGTTGCCACTGCTCATACAAAAATTTTCAAAATTATTTCTGACATAATCAAGGAGAAATTAATTTTACAACATGGAGAACTTGACACCCAAATTTTCCATTTCAAATGACTAACCACCAAGCCAAACTAGCATAAACATGCTAAAGAAAACATTGTTTCATTTAAGTGATTTATTCATGAATTATCACCTTTACAAATTACCCACTATGGGGATATGCAACTAGTGCAAACAAAGACTTAAAATATTCAACTAGAAAAATAGTTTGAACAATTCTTACCCAACATGGTAACTGAACCCTCTACTTGAAATTTTCCTTCTTTTGAAGTTGCTTCATGGGTGGTCACATCTTACACCACTTTTTGTTTTGTCGCTTACTTTTTCGGTGCTTGCATGACTTGCTTGCCCTTACCAGGATGAATTTGTGGAAATAATTTCCAACACTTCTCGATCTAATTCCCACTGATATTGCAGTGAGTGCAAAATTTCCTTTGAGCTCTTCGTTGCTCACATGCCTTTTTCTTTGATTTAGTTTTCCTCTTCTCATTCTCAATCTCAAGATTCATAAATATCTTCTTGATGATGACTTTTATTTTGTTGCACTCATCTACACAATGGTTAGAAGAAATGAAAAAAGTGCATAGAGACATTCTCCTCAACATGTCACTCAAATCAGTAGGTTATTTTCTTTTAGGAGAAGCATTTAAATGAATAGGATGAGTATACCTTTTCTTGGTGTCCTTTGGATTATGCTTCCTAGATGATGAACTTGCATGACAAGAAGAACTTGAATCAACTTCTTCTTCAACTTTTTCATCCCTCTCTCGAGATACCTTCAAGTCTCTTTTATATTTGGAGAACCAATCATGTACTAGTTCCAGATGCAAAGTCCAACACCTTGCCTTCTCATGTCATATTTTGTGACATAAGTTACATGATACAAAATAGTTGTCATCAGAAGACCATTCTTCTGGTGTAACATAACCCAAGCCTTCATACTTAGGTCTCTCTTTTACCTCTATTGGGTTCTTGATGCCTTTTTCATTCACACCAAGAGCTAAGACTTCCTTGTAACCAATATTTTCCAAGAGCTTAGACCCAATGCCTCTGTTGTGTCATTCAAAGGCTGCAAAATAATTTACATTAATAGATGCATGTAATGTGCATGCTTAACATTTGTCTCATCTCTTGATTGAGACACAAAGATCGTTTCATACTCCTTTCTGATTCTGAAGGTGTTCTCTTGGACTCTTTTCTTTTCTTCTTTCAGCTCCTTAACATGAGGTGCTGATTGAAACTCATCCTCCACATCATGTGGAAAAAAGGCACAAACATGTCCATCTTCCATCTTGGCAAAACTTTCTACATTAACATTTTGCATCAAAGTTGTAGAAAAATATGAAGTTTTTGGAGAAGATGGTGGTTTACACCATTTTTTTTACCTTCTTCCTTTGTTGGAGAACCTTCTCCTGTTGAAGATCTAGAGCCTTTACCTTGCAGTTGTGAGTTCCTCTCTTCATAAAGGACCTTCACCATCTCTAACATGTCCCAAAAACAATTTTTGAAGCTTTCATCTTTTGTCAGGCTTGTATGCTCTCCTCCTTGAGACATGCTTACTGAAGCCTAAAAAATCTCCAGAGGTGAAACTTGAGGTGGATCTTGTGGAAAATATGGCCTCCTTCTTATTCCAACTTCAAAATACGTACCAACAAGTTTTCCTTCTCCTCTTTGGAGCTTTAACCTTATAAGAATTTTCACTCTGCAAATAGTCAAACCCTATTTTCACAAGCAACACAAGCTAACAATAAACCTGTAGCTATGATACCAACTTGATTTGAATGGAGGATTATTATTGAATTCTATGCTAAGTATCTATTTCAGATTTTAAACATGCTTTCTTTTTATGTGCATAGATTTGAGTTGAACAAAAGATTACTTCAATGGTTTCTCCTAAGTGTCTTTCAACAATGTAATTCCATGAACAAATTATAAAGCATGAAATCATCAAACACTTGAAAATAAATGTGCATCAAACCACAAGAAAAAATCCAATGATGAAGGAGTTCACCCCTCCTGGGCTACATCTCCTAGCTCATAAACATGACTAGACCTCTCTTGTATTTGGTGTCAAAAGTACATATCAGTTTTTTGCCAATAACATGTGGCTATTACCCCTTCAAGGTAATTTTATCCTGCAAAGAACTCTCAAAATATTAGCAACACAACATATCTCCTACAGAGATGACATACTTTCACGGGTGAGAGCTAGAAGCCCCTCACATACACCCTTCAATTCCACACTCAAGAATACAGTAAACAAATTCATGAAAAAGGAAGTCAAACCATAGCTAAACCATGTTAGTCACAACTGCTGCAAAAAGTTTTCTGGAATTTGGAAAACCCCTACATGGTCTCCTCCATGCTCAACAACTTCCAAAACTACTTCAGAAATCTAATTGATCCATACACCTTACTTGTCAAACCTGCAAAATGACCCTGAAGATGTGCTCAAATCAACAAATAGAGGTTACCAATCTATTCAAAACATCCAAAAAACCCATAGTAGACTCTTCTGGCTCTTTAATTGGTCTTCAATTGAAGTAGATATGACCTCCTCTCATGGTGGTCTTGCACATATTTAATATTCAAGCTGGAAAATTCACTTCCAGAAGTGATCCTCTGCCTCTGAAACCTACACCAATGAGTCAAGAATGCTTGAAAATGGATATCTAGCCTCTTCCTCTGCTCCATTTAGTCTAAAATTTCCCAAGTTATGACTTCTTCTAGTTTCTTCTAAGAAAACTCTGTTAAAATTGGAAAACTAGAGTTAACTGGGGTTAAACTGGCACTTTCCCCGAATTTGGAGGTCCACCAATTAGTGCACAATTAACTTTTAAGTGGATTTAATGCGCTAATTAAGTACACTTAACGTGCTAACTCCACACTTATCTGAATCCGCATTAAAGTTGTGGATTAACGATAATAACTATGATTATGGGTTAATAATCATGGTTTAAATGTTTAAACCCGCGCTTAAGTCGGAGCTCCGCCAACGGTCATAACCTGTGGTCTCGTGGATTGGGGGTTGGTCCCTCTTTTCCCTCGCCTTTCGAACTGTTCAAATTTAAATACAAACAGGTTCCCAATATAGTTAAGAACCATGTGTGGGTGTAGTGGTATGTCATTACATTTGTGTGGGGGAGGTCGTGGGGTTGACCCAGACCTCCACTCGACCTATGATATAAAATTTTTCCACTATATATATAATTCATTTCGACCATTAGATAACACCATTTTGACCTGTGGGAGGGGGCACGTGGTGGTCCCTGGCTGCACCACATGTCCTCTTCCCATTTCCAAAATCCAATAACATTGGAACAACTCACCAACTTAGAAACCAATCTTGAAGTGAAACTTTTCATAGTGTCATTGGAAAAATTGAAGGAATATTCTAGGAATATGCCAAGGAATATTCTTTTTGCTGACTGGGCTGCCGAGTCATCATCTTGTCAATTCTACACAAATTTTTGTTGTTTGTAAAATCAGACAGCAAGCTCTAACTTCCACATATAGAGTCGGTTTTCGATGAAAAGAAGTGCACCGAATCAAGGCGATGAGACCTATCTGGTCATTCAAGTTTCGAGTGATTCCGAGAACTATGATTTTTGAGCTTAAATTTGAGCTCCTAATCATATAAATTGTACCTATTGGATAGATAAGTCGTTCTTGCTGACAAGACAAACCTCCCAAGTGTCCTATGGACAGCTAGCAACAAATGGACAAACAAAAACTACTTTCTCTAGATACTGTTTGATTTGGAATTAACTATAACATGGTTTTGGAAACCTACCTGTAGTCCAACACTATTTGTAATAATCTTCTTTCCAGTTTCTTGAAAGAGACGTCTTCAAAGATCTGCAATCACAAACATGCAAAAAAAATCAATAGCACCTGCATAGTATAAACTAATTCACGAATCATATATCTATCAATATGATCAAGGAATTCAAGAAATAAGTTAATTAATTAAATAACTCATTGATAAAACATGATAAACAAGCTACTTAACTAAAGAACTCATTGAGAAAATGGTATTCATTCATATTATCTTTGATGAAGAAGAGCCTTACAACCGTGTCTGCCTTGATGTCATACAGGCCTTCCTGGGGTCCGGAACATGCGTTTCCTTTACTCTGACAAGATTTGCACTCTCTCAGCTAAAATGCACATGGGTGTGTAATAATTCCCACATAATGATCAGTTAAGAGAGTATGAGTCTCTACAACATTTCTCCTAAAAAATTCTCAAAGTCTAACTCACTAACTCACTCCCTAACCCCTCTTGAAGCTGCACTATGGCTTCAATTTATAGGAAAAGAGAAGAGGTTAAGGTTCCACATAAGAAGGGATAGAATGCTCTTTTGAAGGGATTGAGCTCCATAAATCAAGGGGTAGGCTCCCATAATGGAGGAATGAACATACATGATAGAAGCGAACCTTTGACCGGATAATTGCTTCTAGAAGCTTCCAGATTTGACTGCTGGGCTTCTAAATGTTACTTTCTACCTTTGTTTTACCTTTTACAGGGGTACACACCCTTAATGAAGAAAAAGTGCGTTTAGCTCCACATGCTTTAGAACAATAACGTGCGGCACCACAGGCAATGTTAAGAGAAAGTGCGATACAAGTGTTTTTAAGACTTTTATGAGCTTTTCTCTTAATTTCAAGGCTTGATTTTAGGAACTTTGATGTTGTAGACTTCTAAGGAAGTACTAAAACGTCATGGTGACAAATTTTAGTGTAACAAATTCCCCCCCTAAAGTGCGAAGTCTGAGAGCATTCGAAGAGTGATGTGCTTTATCATTTCAAGGATTAGCCTATGGACACCCCAGTCGAAACCCTGTAAAAACATTCAATGCAAAACACACACATACACACACACACATATATATATATATATCATCACTGAGGTAGGCATTCCCATACTCAGATCAAAACTAACCAAACTTGTTATGATACAGGAATGATTTTAATATTACATTAATAATGTAGACACAGCATGGATGCAACCATCCGTAATGATAGTCTACTACATAATGAATAATAAAACTCCTCGCAGCCTGGATGGTGGAAACTAGATCCAGGGTCTTGATTTCTGCTCCCTGAACTAGTACGATTCTACCCACGCGATTAAATGTGTTGAAGTCGAACATGGTAAACCCACTTGATTACCAGTCAATGATGTGAATTGTTAACAAGTGTGAGAGAAACCAACAATAATGACAATGGCTCTAAAAGTATTCAGTACAATCCATGAAATGTGAATAAGTGATCTAAAGTCGAACATTTCACGGAATCCTTCGATCGAAGGTCAATGATGCAACCCGTCGTCGAAGGAGAGAAACTTGCCATTAAGGTATGCAGATTCCAAGGTACTGACAGATTCTATATAAATTTCCTATATGACGAGCTGTTGTCGATAGAAAGTGATCCGTAGTAAGAAAGCTCACGACACGAAACCATAGATCAAGTTTTGAAGAAATTTTTTGTAAGGACTAACTCAGGGATGGTCAACACGAATGGAGACAAATGTTTGCAGATGAATGGTTTGTTTGACTGTCCTCTTGAACACATAACGACACTGCAGATGGTTTGGTAACAATTTCCCTAAGCTAATACCCAGAAACCAGTTAAAGACCTTCAATGTGGTTTGATTAACTTGATAGGCTAAGGATTTTCCCAACCCAGGTAGAAGTGTGACAAAAGGTGTCATGTTCAAGAGTAGTATACTGCTTTTATAAATCAAAATGTAACAAATGAATTCGTTTTCTCTCTTTTCCCCCACCATTTCTGGCAAGTACCTCTTTATTTTTTACAAGCTTGAGGAGGATAACATTTTCTTGTTTATAAGCTCATCCTTCAGATGAGTCCAACTTAGTTTAAAATCAAACCCTAAGAAGGAGTGGTCCGTTCCTGTTTGTAATCAACAAGTCCTTTACTGTTAAATTTTAATGAGTACAGTATAGGAGAAACTCAGTGTTTTTCATTTTTAGGGAGTCAGAAGAAAAAATTTAAGAAAACTCCATGGGTGTTCTTTTTCGTAATTTTAGTCTCTCAGGACCGAAAAAAGATAAAATAATGTGGGAGAGAACTCTATTGACCATGATTAGTCAACATATACCTTTTTCGTAAATAGTCCATTTCAATCCAGAAAAGGGGTAAACTTATACTGAAGGGACGACTGTTCATTTCCTTTAACGAGTTCGAAATATTCAAGTACTCGGCAATCTTTTCATCTTCAGAGAGTCTAAAAAGGGCTTAAAAGAGAACTCCATGATTTCGCTTTTTCGTAAATTTTGAAGAGTCTGAAAAAGTGAAAAAAAGTATACTCTTCGTCAAAAATGACCATTTCACCTGAAAAATCCGTTATTCTGCACAAAAACTCAAAAAATTAAACGTACCTATTTCAATAATAAAAACATTTTGAAAAACCATCTTTTTAAAGTGAAAAATAAACATATTTAAATTTCATTTATTCGAAAAAACTTATAAAAAGGATTTTTCCAAAGTCATTTTTACCGTTTGAGTTCAGAGTGAAGATTTGAGAGCTTTTGGAAATTTTTTTTCTAGAGAAGATTCTAGACAAATCGATTGTTCAAATCGAAAATCGTCTGCTCCAGGTAATCCACATTCTCTTTTCTTTGCATTTCATCCATTCATTTCCTTAATTTAGGGCTTAAAATTAATTTTTGGGGAGAAAATATGTTCGAAATTCTGCCCTCGAGGGTCTACAGGTAAGACACACGGTACCTGTGGACCTCGACATTTTCTTACAAAGAAAAATGTTAGGGCCCTGCACTTTTAGCAGAAAGCCCGTGCGGAGCTATGCACTGTCTCTGAATGAAAAGTGCGGGGGCACCGTGAAGAATTTAAAAACAAATTTTCTTCCCAAATTACCCAAAATTTTGTTTTAAAATGATTATAATGTTTCGTTTTGCTCATTGTAGGATATTTACAATGCTCATTTGGCGAGAACGTGAACATGAGGAGGTGGATGAAGCTGCAAGCACAAGTAGACCTTCTGAAAGCATGTGGATTATTCAAATTCTGGGATATCAGTGGCATGAGAGCTCAAGTAGACCTTCTCACTTGGTTGGCAAACAAGTTGGATGTTTAGGACTAGTGTTTTGTGATTGGAGGCAGCCAGCTCGAAATTGAGCTGGAGGACATATATTTTTTAATTGGTTTGTCTAAAAGAGGCGAACCACTTTCTCTATTTGGGGCTAGACCAGGGGGCCAATCTGTTTCTAGCTCGCAATTAGAGTTTTGCAATGATGAGGCTAATCCAAAAGACAAACGGATTGACATTAAAACCATTATCCGTCCCGATTTAAAAGTAGTTGCATTTACTGTTACCAAGTTATGTGGAGGTGTAGCTTTGCATGTGGCTACTGGATCTCAAATGTGGATTGCAGTGGACTGCTTCTGAGGCACTATATTCAACTGGTGCGAGGCAGTGTTGGCTAATGTCAAAGGCCAACTAACTAGAGAAAAAAACGGGAAGTTAAATAACTTCGGATATGGATCTATCGTGGTTACTTTTGCTTTAGAGAGGATTCATATATTAGCCCCGCAACATATTCATGTTGTTGATGGTAGAGTTTGAGAGCCTCAAATGGTCCGATGGGTTGCTTTGATGGCCCGTCACAGTGACGGCATAGAGATTGTTCGATTTCCCCTAGCTTATTTCTGTTGGTTAGAACACCAACTCTTTGTGATAGAGGACTTCCCTTATGCTGGGATGGATTACCGGGGTGATCAGGGTATGCCACTTCCTCCAGGAGCTCAGTGGGATGAGTAAGGTAAAAAAATCACTTTCACACGCTCTAATTTCTAATTTTTATTTTGTTTTTAAAATTGTCCAAAACTGATAACAAAAATTTCAAATGCAGATGTGGGTCCACGTCGACCAGTCACTCTCCGCTCATTTGACAGGAGGCAAAGGGATGCAGCTGTAGCAGCACCACCACAGGATCAGAGAGCAGAAATCCTGACTGATTTGGAACACCATTTGGAGCGACTGACTCTGGACATCCCAGAGACTACTATAGATGACATTCCTCTTCGCTTACAGAGATATGTCATTAGTGTTCCTGGACTATTCAGGAGATTCTTGAGTAGGGTGGCGCAAGCTATAGTATATTATCATGATAATTACCACAGATAGTGGATGATCGATTGTATAGAATCTTATCATTATTGGTATCACTTTTTTCCCGATCATAAGGCGTTTTGAACCTATGATTGAGGACGATGTATTATTTTTTGAAACACTACTCTATGCTATGATATAATACTATTTTCAGTTACTTGTCCAACATGTTATCGAATCTTGATTTACTACTTTTATTATCGCAAATTTCTGTTAATCACACTAGAAGCTATTGCATCTGCTAACATGTTTAAATTTCTTGGAATATGTTGATACTCAATATAATCAAATTCTTGTTCCAAGAGACGAACTCTCAAAAATAATCTTAAAAACACTGGGTTTCTAATTGCATATACTTGATTTAATTGTAATACAATGAGTTCAGAATCTAACCTAACGATGAAACTCTGAATTTCGAATGAAATGGATTCAGACAATAATTCAATAACTGCGCTATATTCTGCAATATTGTTCGTTGTTTGACTGAGGCTTACCCCATGCATAGATACTAACTTGTCAGTGGGTGAATAAATAAACCAAGCTGCGGAAGAGATATTCCGTGTACTATGACAAGCACCATCAACAAAACCAATGTATGTTTAAAAAGACATTGACATATGCAATATCAGGAGTAATCCTGATAAGCAGGAATAGTAGTAAAAGCAAACTTAAACTAGGATCACATTTCTAATATATAGCACACTAGCTAAAAAAAAACTAATATACAGAAAATATCTCCACACAAAAATCAAGTGTAATATCTCTTTTGATAAAGCCCATTCTTGGGTTTGCCTAAAGAGACCTTGTCAAAACCAATCAATTCATAGGCCCCTTTTGCAAGCTGTTGCTTGACAATATAAGGACCATGCCACATGGGTTCAAATTTTCCGGCCCCTAGTTTATCGTTAGCTTGATCATATATCAAAACTATGTTTCCTTCTGAAAAATTATGAGGTGTGACACTTCTATCATACTGAGCTTTCATTCGTTTCACATGAGTCTCGGTAGCTAGTGCAGCGGTGCGTCAATTCTCATCTAATTGAGCCAAGTACAAAAAACGTTTCTCCTCTTCAGAAGTGGCTGGTAGTAACTCTATGGCTAGTTGGAGTGATGGTATCTCGCATTCAATGGGTAATACCGCTTCTAAACTATAAACCAGTTGAAAAGGGGTAAAACCTGTCGATTTTTTTGTTGAGGTTCGATATGCCCAAAGTGCTGAAAAGAGCATGGTGTGCCAATTCGACTTATGAATTCAAATGATTCATTTGATCATGGTGACTAAAAATTTATTAATTGCTTCAACCAGACCATTAGCTTATGGATAATATGGTGTAGAACTGTCATGGCCTAGGCCAAGTTGGTCAGTTATCTCGATCATCATGATATTTTGAAAATGGCTCCCATGATTAGTAATTATCGCTTGGGGTACATTGAAACGAGCAATCACATGATTGAACACAAAAGTAGCTACAGTTTTTCCATTTGCAACAAATGTAGGCATCGCCTCAGCCCATTTGGTAAAATAATCTACTGTTAGAATAATATACCTATGCCCCTCGGCTAAGTGAGGGTTACATGTAATGAAGTCAATGCCCCATTTTTCAAAAGGACCGACAACAATTATAGGGTGAAGAGGAGTAGGTGGTGCACATATTTTTCGATCGAATATTTGACAATTATGAAATTTTAAGACTGCATAAATACAATATTTAAATAAGGACGTCCATAAATAACCTGCGAACAATATATTTTGGGTTGTGGTGTACCTAGACATATGACTGCCACATGATCGAGAGTGACAGTCATTTAAAACCTTTTCAGCTTCTTCATGGGTGAGACAACGTCGAAAAACAAAGTCCGCACCACGACGGTAGAGTGTGTCGCCAACAATATGATATTGTTGAGTCTGGAACGGATTTTATGTTGTTGTGACCGTGAAATTTCGGGCCAAAAATATTGGGTCTGAAGATAAAAAAATGATATCTCCATACCAAGGATAAATGGTAATAATAAGAAACAAGGATTCATCCACGATCAGTTGTTCCACCACAGTTTCTATATCAGTACGTGGGAAATCACACATAAGTTTAGCAAATATCAATGATTTCTTTGATTTGGATTTTCAAATTCCAAATCAAACTCCTACAGGATAGCAATCCATTTGGAGTATTTGCCCCCTAGCAATTGTTTGGTCAAAATATACATCATAGGGTTACAATCAGAAATCACTGTTGTTTTGCGTAAAAGTATGTAATCACAAAAACGTTGGACAACTTGAACAACTTCCAAGGCCAATTTCTCCACATGTGAATATTTGATTTCATTCGGATGCAAATTGCGACTAAGATAGTAAATCACATGTTCACCGTGGAATTCATCTTCCTGAACTAGAACCATCCCTATCGTGGAATTAGAAGCGGCAAGGTACAAAAAGTAATCCTGGTTGTAATTGGGAGGATGCAGTAACGGTGCATGGGTCAACGCGTGTTTCAGAGCATCAAAAGATCGATCAACGATCTTGTCCCAAAAGAAAGGAATATTATGTTTCAACAACCTGGTGAAACCTTTCGTTAACTCAACGTAGTTAGGAATGAATCGATGTAAAAAGTTTTCTTTCCCTTGCAAACTTTGGAGTTGGCGAAGAGTAGAAGGAGGAGGTAAATTGATGATTGCCTCAACCTTCGATGGATCAACAAGAATGCCTGCCTTTGAGACAATAAATCCCAACAATCGTCCAGATTGTATGCAAAAAACACATTTGTGAGGATTCAGACGAATCTTTTAATGCCTACATCGTATAAAAATGGCTCGTAAATGAGTAATATGATCTTCTTTGCGTGAAGAATGAGCAGGAAAATCATTGAGGTAGGGTTGTACAATGTGTTTAATGTCATGAAATTCATAAGACACGGCCCTTTGAAAAGTGGTGCCAACATTCTTAAGTCCAAAAGGTAGTTTGCGATAAGAAAAAGTTCCCCATGGACAAATGAAAGCTGTTTTGGGTTGAAATGTAGGGAGTATGTTGATTTGATTATCGCCGGAAAATCCATCCATGAATGAAAACATTTCACTTCCAGCACAATCATCAATAATTTGATCGATGTAAGGGGTTTGACAAGCTCGATTTATATCCCTATAATCGATACACACTCGTATTGTTCCTTGTTTTTTATTGACCGGAACAATAATAGATATCCAATCTGTTAACGGAATCGAATAAATAAAACCTACACGAAGTAATTTTTCAACTTCTTCTTTAATAGCAGCAACTTTTCGTGGATGTATTTGATGTAATCTTTGTCTGACAAGTTTAGCATCCGGGTATGTCTTAATTTCATGAACAAAAATCGATGGATCAATTCCTGGCATTTCTTCATATGACCAGGCGAAAATGTCGCGGAATTTCTGAAATAGGGCTTTATATGCTTGGATTTCATTAATCGTACAAGAAGCACCTATATGAATGTTTTCAATAATTCCGAGTTTTACTGAAATGTCAAGGGGAACCATTGTAGAAATATTTTCTAAATTTAGTTCAGAATCGAAATGTGAGAGAGGATTCTGAGGTTCTTTGACGTAATCAGTAGTAAAAATGGAGGAAAAATCATTCTTAAAATAACCGAGATCAGGTAAAAACAAAGACCCATGATGAAGATCTACCCATGGTAACTCAACGACCGACAAGAATTCATGAATATGTTCATCAATATTGAATATTTGTTGACCAAGATCCAGAATTGATGTCGAAGCTGAGCTCGATATTGAAAATGACTCATCATTGATCACATTCACTGGATCAGATTCAGTTAAAGGAGTATCAGAAAATGACTGTACAGTCTGATATGCTAACTCAAAATGACTCAAAGGCATCGCGCCATCGAAAGAATCCAATTCTGATTCTGAAGGTACTATCCAAGGATCATCAAAGGAAACAGTACTTGATTTAATAATATTGATATTAGAAATAAGAGGCTGTACGTTGGGAGCAGACATGGAAAAAGTTCCCAGTAAAGATGAATCTTTAAGAAAACCTACTCTGACATCCTTATAAGGGATAGTCGATTTTCCAATATGATGGATGCTATCAGTAGAGGCTGGGTCGAATGAATAATATGAGAGCTGATCTATTTTAACGATATTTCCTTTGAGGAAACATGATAAGACGAAAGATTGATGATACAAAAATAGTCATGGCATAAGACCAACTGCGACCCGGGAGAAGGTTGTAATTCAGAGGGGCATCAACCACTTCCACATCTAGATTAACCATTTTTCCTTCGACCTTTATTGGTAGATCTTGTAAAATACTATACGGCTGAAAACCTCTTCCATAAAAAGCTTTGAGAATAGTCGACGATTGGTTAATTGTCGGAGAACCAAGTGATTTCAAACATTTTAACGACATAATACACGTAGAAGCCCCTTCATCAACAATAGTACGAAAGATACGCTTGTTTTTTACTATTACCGGAATTTGAAAAGCCATTTGATGGGGTAGGTGGGGTGTAAAATTCTCTAAATCGAAGATCATGAGGTTCGAATCCTGGAGGTCTACGGATCCTAAGGCTGAAAATGGTAATTTTCTTTGGGCTGGGCATGGTTGCAGCACTTCCAAAGCTGACATTGCTGAAGGGGAAATCACCAAGTCTTCAACAATATTGTAATTTTGAGTAGCTCTCGCATGTGGATTGAAAGTTGATTTACGAAGTACACCTTTAGTAGATGGTTTGATTACTAAGTCAGGATTTTGTTTCTCGATCTGTAACGGATTAGAAACTGAGGGAGATGTAGTTGATGCTGAATTATATGTTTCTGCTTATTTACCAGGATTTTTACTACTATAATCTTGCGATCGCGTCGCAACCATCAAGATATTCTCTAGCGCATTTGAAAAAAATACAACCATGTTACTATCTTGAGCAGGAAAGAGATCCTTCACGATAGAAGGTATGGGAGAACCCTTAACGAATTTTGATACCTTGGCTCTATGCGGGTACTCTTTTGTAAAATTATCCTCGTCACATATTAGACAAGGATATCGAGGTTTGCGTTTTTTGTCAGTTGGTTCAGTTGTATCATTTTTATCTTTTGAAGATTTTTTCTTTTTATTCTTACCTTTATTCTTACCACCAGTTTTAGGTTTGGTTGTAGATGATTCTACAACATGAATGTTAGTAGAAGCTTCAATAGAAGAATCTCCTTTCGGTGAATCAGGTAAAGTGATAATAGGAGAAGTCGTCTTGGAAGATTTATTCTTACTTTTACCAGTGCTAACAGAACCAATTACACCATTAGCGACATGAGAGCCAGAAGGAGTTGTAGTTAATTGACCAAGTCTTGGTAAATCGGGGATTTTATCATACAGAGTACCTGACTGGGTATATACAAGGTCAAGGTACTGAGCCTGAGCAATGAATTGCTCTTCTATAACAATGCCTGCTTTGGCCACATCTTCAGTAATTTTGGGTAATAATGATTTAATAAACCATTCAGCCAAAATTTGATCCGGAATAAAGAGATTCACTAAACGCCTTCTACGTCTCCATTCATGAATGTGATTGGATATGTATGTAGACGTAGATTGTTTTAATGAAGTCAACAATTCTGTGCTATTGTTGTATCTGACAGGCAACTGAAAATGGGTTAAGAAAGCAGTAGCTAGTGCATTAAAATTATTAAAAGAGCTGCATGGTAACTCAATGTACCATTTGGCAGCTAGACCAATGAGAGTTATCTGAAAAAGACGCAATCGAATAGAATCATCGATTAGTGAATTGGATGCACACTAGAGGTGATAATTCATAACGTGATTAGATGGGTCCTCTCTTGACTTACTCTCAAACTTTGGAATATCACTAGGCAACTTGTTAGGCATCGACGGCCAATATGGAAGATAAAATATAGGATCATTTGTAAGGCACAATAGATCCGGTAAATCTAAAATTTCTATAAATGGCAACCGATGGCTAGGGTCTTGATAACCTTGTGTGATCAAACTAGTTCCAGGAGGAGGATATCTAGAATACCCTAGAATTGGATGTGCATTGGGAATCGTAAAACCTCCTGGATAACTAGGATTAACCAGACCATACTGGGGTTGTTGAGGTGTTTGATAAGTATACCTAGGATACGGTTGATACTGATACGCTGGATTTTGTGTAGCCTGTCCAAATTGATACTGTCCCTCATATGGTTGATAAGTATATTGTGGTTGACTAGAAACAACCATACTAGTACCAACTTGTCCTGTAGGCATCTGGACCATAGTCTGAATTGTAGGTCCTGACTGTGGTACAGATACTTGAGGAATTTGTACTAATGTAGGGATAGAAGAAACCGGAGCTACAGATACTCTAGAAACAAGTGTGGTAGGTTGAACAGAAGTTGCAGCAGCAGCAGTCTGAGGTGTACTAGGCCTAGGCTATTGAACATAACCAGGTGTAGAGATTTGAATGGTAGGCTCAACAGGTTGCTGGGTTGGACTAGAACCTATAGATTGTCTAGGTTGATTAGGTACTTGCACATTGGGTTGCATAGTCTGTTGAATTTGAGATGGATCCCACACCATATTCATTCCGGGGTATTGACCCATAGAAGGTTGTGCATATGAAGGACCATAACCTGGTTGAACGTAGGGTTAATAATTAACTGGAAAATTTCCAGCTCCTTGTAATAATGGTTGACCGAAAGGAGATTGGAAACCTTGAGTTGGGTACTCACCTTGAGGCATGTACTGAATCTGGGGTTGATATTGACCCTGAGGAAGAAGCTGAATCTGGGGTTGATATGGACCCTGAGGAATATACTGAGTCTGGGGTTGACCTTGGGGTATGTACTGTCCCTAAGGTTGATAACCTTGAGGTATGTACTGTCCTTGAGGTTGTTCTCCAGGTAAATAATATTGTCCTATAGTTTGTCCTGGTAAAAAATTACTTTGAGGTTGCCCCTCAGGCGGTAACTGACTACCTTGAGGTTTCCCCCCAGGTGGTAACTGAGTACCTTGAGGTTTCCCCCCAGGAGGTAACTGAGTACCTTGAGGTTTCCCCCCAGGTGGTAACTGACTACCTTGAGGTTGAGGATTTGGAATATTGCCAGAAATCATAAAATTTTTTTCTGCGTTCAACGTTTCAGTTTTAGTTCCATTTGTACTAGATGATAACACTTGTTCAATTGGTTGAGGAGTTACTCCCGAGAAGGTACCAGAGAGTGATTGGTATCCCGAAGGAACAGACAGACCACCGTATAAAATGTTTCCAGAGATTGGGAAAACATAGATGACTCACTCGACATAGCTGATGAAGGATCATAACCTTTTGGTGTAGGATGAAAAGGAATTTGGGGTGGTGAATAAGTAAGACCCGCGTTTTGTAAAAAATCCGTCGATGATAAATACCAAGTGTCAGTTCTTAAAGGATTGTAGAATATTGATTCACGCTCCTTAAGATTCAAAGTTTCTTGGGTTTTGGGAAGAGTTACGTCTTCATCTAGACCAAGTAAGTTCTTCAATACATATGAGGTCAAAAGGAAGATTTTTAGTAATGCGATGTCTTACCCTAGGTGAATTAGGATCACTATAAGTCAGAGTAACAAATCCTAAATATCGTTCCAATACAGTAGGTTCAGTGCCAGCCTCAGAAATCTCATGCTCTTCAACTAATTCAATGGAAGGAGAAATACTACCAGTAACTTTGGAAATATAAATTGGCTCTTGAATATATTTTGTTGTTTGTGATTGAGAATCAAAATGAATAACTATAGATGATTCTCCTGGTTCTATTGATCTAATTCTACTGACACTATGTGGTACTAGAGCTCGTAGCCCTTAAAGTTGGCTTCGTGTATACTCAGGGGGTTTCCCCTAGAGTCTACGTGATTGTCTTGGTAAGTCAGCCATGATTAAAAATTATTAATCACACGCAATCAAAGAAAATTTCAATTAAAATTCCTAAAGTCGCTAAGGAAACAAACAAATGAATCACACGCCTAAAAATATAGGAGATCAAACCACACAAAAACAGTAACTTCCCACACTAAAAACACTAGTTGGTGATGAAATCCAACATCATAGTATTTTAATGTAGAAAGGGCGGTTGGAATAGTTACCCCGACAACCTGCTTAATGAAACATACCGATGCAAGTTTCTCCACTTAAACCATCTTGAGTAAAGATAACCCTCCAAAGAGTCCAAGTGAGTCTAGTCGACGTCTGATCTAGGTATAGTGGGATATTTCCTCCACTGTCACCTTAGGAAAAAACCGTAAAGATTATGGCCACTATGGTTACCAACAGGAACTAATATACCTGGGGGAACAGTCTACGATCTGATATACGTGCAAGGGTAGAGTAAAAAAGCTCAATCCCCTTGAAGGCTCCTTGACATAATCCAAGGTATACCGACAAGTGACCCCAGGCTCCTCGACAATGGTCTATCTGAGGTTTACCATTGTTAATACCCACACATTTGCTATCGTTCCTAATGAAATAGAATTGATTATCCCACTGGTTTAGATATGACCTCGTGCTTGACTCCTTTAAGAGGAGCTTCCTAGAGCATACAAGAGACTATTGGATTTTTCCTACTGCAAGATTGACTACTTTTTTGATTTAATTGTCTTGGAGAGTTAATTACTCCCTACTCCAAGACACTAGCCTAAGCTATATTGGTGAAAAGAGCCCTAGAAATATAAAAATTACTAGATTGATTTTAATTTAAGCTTTGATTTTAATAGGCTATTTCTTAGGACCATAGTTGTGAAAGTGAAACTAATGATATGTAGTGACCCGACTCAAAACATACTAAAAATGCATCTATTATGAGAAACAATTTGTTTCCTTTCAATGAATTCTATCTAAAGGAAGAGTTGAGAAATGCAATATTTTAAAACAATTCTTTCCTTGAAACAAGAATAAATGAAAAGAAATCTAATTTCATAAGAACTCAAAATGATCTATTTCTCAATAAGAAATCCCTTTATCATTCAATATCAAAACTACAAACAAAGTTTTTTTTCAAAAGAACACTATAATTTCTAGAAATAACACTCAAAACTAAAAACACTAATTTTGAGATCTAAAAATTCTAAAGACTAAATCTGAATTAAAACTTTAAATATTTTGAGGATGTCTTGCTTAGCTTGTTTTCTAACTAAGAAATTCTTTGCTTGGATAAGCAAGAACTCAAAAAACATCCAATTTTGGTTTTTTAAGTGAAATTCCAAACTTATAAAAAGAGTTTTTTAAAGATTTGCAAATGAGAAAATGAGATCTAAATCTCATGAAACATTTCTGCTATGATGTAAAACTCAGCAAGAAAGCAAGGAAATACCAGTGATCTAAAGGTATACCAAGGTTTCTAATCTTTGAGTGGGATAAAGACAAAGCAAAAATCACTATAACATGCAAATCTTTCAGAAAATCATTCAAAACTAAAAAATGCTGAAATAAACTCTTAATCAAAGCTTTCTGACAGAAGATACAAGTCTGGGTATAAAATGAGAATCTAACAAACTAATCCAGAAAATAGGATTTTAAGATTTTCTAAAACTTTCATAGGGTCCATAGGATTCAGTGTAAACAAGTGCGGTTCTGCATTGTTTATATAGGAAAAAAGAGGAGATGCCCGCACTGTTTCTAAAAGAAAAGTGCGGATACCAGAAAACTAAGAGAAAAATAAAAAACTCTAAAACATTTCTCATGGATTCTATAGGGATAAACTACCCAAGCCAGTATAAATCAATCAAAATCAGAAAAAATAAATTCATAAGTCAAAAATAAAAGAAATCAAAGTTCAAGATCAGTCCCTAACAGAGTCGCCATTTTGTTGGACTGATAAGTCATTCTTGCTGACAAGACAGACCTCCCAAGTTTCCTACGGACAACTAGCAACAAACAGACAAACAAAAACTACTTTCTCTAGATACTGTTTGATTTGGAATTAACTATAACCGGGTTTTGGAAACCTACGTATAGTCCAACACTATTTTTAATAATGTTCTTTCCAGTTGCTTGAAAGAGTCGTCTTCAAAGATCTGCAATCACAAACATGGAAAAAAATCAATAGCACCTGCATAGTATAAACTAATTCACGAATCATATATCTATCATGATGATCAAGGAATTCAAGAAATAAGCTAATTAATTAAATAACTCATTGATAAAACATGATAAACAAGCTACTTAACTAAAGAACTCATTGAGAAAATGGTATTCATTCATATTATCTTTGATGAAGAAGAGCCTTACAACCGTGTCCGCCTTGATGTCGTACAGGCCTTCCTGGGGTCCAGAACAGGCATTTCCTTTACTCTGACAAGATTTTCACTCTCTCAGCTAAAATGCACATGGGTGTGTAATGATTCCCACATAATGATCAGTTAAGAGAGTATGAGTCTCTACAACATTTCTCCTCAAAATTTCTCAAAGTCTAACTCACTAACTCACTCCCTAACCCCTCTTGAAGCTGCACTATGGCTTCAATTTATAGGAGAAGAGAGGAGGTTATGGTTCCACATAAGAAGGGATAGAATTATCTTTTGAAGGGATTGAGCTCCATAAATCAAGGGGTAGGCTCCCATAATGGAGGAATGAACATACATGATAGGAGCGAACCTTCGACCAGATAATTGCTTGTAGAAGCTTCCAAATTTGACTTCTGGGCTTCTAAATGTTACTTTCCGGCTTTGTTTTATCTTTTATAGGGGTCCGCACCCTTAATGAAGAAAAAGTGAATTTAGCTCCGCATGCTTTAGAACAAAATGGTGCGGCACCGCAGGTAATGTTAAGAGAAAGTGCGGTACAAGTGTCTTTAAGACTTTTATGAGCTTTTCTCTCAATTTTAAGGCTTGATTTTAGGAATTTTGATGTTGTAGACTTCTAAGGAAGTACTAAAATGTCATGGCACTACAAGAAAAAAAGGACATTGGTGAGGGTCATGCTTGTGACGAGCCTTTAAGGTCCGTCACCAATGTCACATATGGTGACGATCCTTAAAAAAGCGTCATTATAAGGGTATATATTGATGGTCCTTTATGTTGTCAATATGATGCAGAGTGTTGTCCTTGATGGAAACCCACTGAATGAAGATGAAGACATGAGAGTGTTGGCAAGTGTTGTCCTTGATGGAAATCCACCTAATGAAGTTATTCTTGACCTGATGGACTTGGTAAATGATGTAAATCTGATGTGAAATGATGTTAGTTAGCAATATGATGCTGAGTGTTGTCATTGAATGGAAACCCACTTGATGAAGAAGATGGAAACTTACTTGATGAAGTTGTGCTTGATAGAATATGTTCTTGATGAAGTAAATCTGATGTATCTACAGAGAGTACAGAAGGTAATGAAGAAAGGAATTGTAAATCTGATGTGAAATGATGTTAGTTAGCAATATGATGCTAAGTGTTGTCATTGAATGGCAACCCACTTGATGAAGAAGATGGCAACTTACTTGATGAAGTTGTGCTTGATAGAATATGTTCTTGATAAAGTAAATCTGATGTATCTACAGAGAGTACAGAAGGTAATGAAGAAAGGAATTCAATATGTGCTAGATCCATGATGAAAAGAGTATGTTTCAAGGAATACGTGGATTTGTCTAGGATAAGTCGCGTATGCACGCGGTAAAGTACGTGCCAAGTCGCGTATGGGAAAAAACGCTCAAAAAAGTGCAAAACCAGGGGTAACCACCATGGTATTGACCCATTGTATTGGGTAATGATTCGTCTAAATGACCCCGTCCAGGAATACCATCGGATGTAATGTGGTTTTGGCTCATGGTATTGAAAAAGGGTAAACCTATATAAAGAGAAGAAATTCATTGTGCAAATAATGAGTGTGGGAGCAAGATGTCTGAGCTTGAATGAATACTTCTCTGTGAAGTATATCTGTATGGAAAGGGTAAAGGTTTGATGATAGATCTGAATCTATGAAGAAATGATGAAGCGGGATATCTAGATATGAAATGTATCTGTATTTTCTAGATCTGTTTATGGAATGATTAGATCTGAGATATGGCGAACATCTGTCTGAAGTAAAGGGTTAAATCTGTGTGATGCATCTGTTCTGAAGAATTGCAATGACCTAAATGTCTGAAGAACCATATGCTAGTTTGCCGCAGAGGAAGCGCGTATATACGCGTCTTCGCTGAAGAGAAAGCGCGTATGCGCAATGAAATTAGCTCTGTAATATGTACAGAAGTATACGCTGGTTTATGTGAATGGAAGCGCGTATATACGTGACATCAGTGAAAGGAAAGCGCGTATTCAAACTAGGGTTTGCTGAAGTCTGTGGTAAGAAAAGTCTGATCTGTTCTGCTGGTTTACAGATATCTATCAGTAAGTTATATGTATCAGTTTCATGTTTGACTGTGCTTAAAAGTATGGAGTGGGTCCAGTCTGAAAATATAATGAAACGTGGCCTGCAAGTTGTGTCCTAAAGGAAGCTTTGGATCCAGTGTGAAAATTGATGAAACGTGGTCCATAGAGGTGCTGAGGGTTGTAGCCTTCGATCGGGGGTTGTAGCTCCCTTCAGTGGGGTAGTGCTTGAAGCGAAGGGGTTGTGGCTCCCACTCGGAGGCGTAAACGAGTCGAGGGGTTGGAGCTCCCTTTGAGGAGAAGGTGCAGTAACATGACGAGGTGGGTGCTGCGTGCTAGTATAAGATCACTTCTTATGTTGTAAGATTTTCTCTATAATGAATATTGGAAAGTTTGAGCTATTTTAAAAGTGGTGGTTTTCTCCCGACTTGGGTTTCCACCCTAAATCCTGGTGTTCATGTGTGATGCTTATGTGTGATGGTTTATTCTGTTCTTACTGCACATGTTTACTATTTATTGAACATCTGATGAATGAATGATGGAATGATATAAGTGAAGAATTAATGGCATAATTAGATCTCTGTGTATACACGAGTTTAATAAAGGGTATCTGCGTATATACGCGAGTATGTATCAGGAAAGTAGCGTATGGGTTTTTAGAAGTAAGAAAAAGTAAAAAGTTTGAGTATGCCCTAAATACTGATTCACCCCCTCTCGATATTTTCCCAACAATTAGTATCGAATGGGTCATGCGAAGTTTGATCGCTGAAAGAGATCAAATCGCAATGGAAGTCTTAGAAGGCAATGGTCTCCCAAAAACACCTCTATTCAATGGAAGCAATACGATATTAGAAGAAAGTGCGAACAAAAGCATATTTACCAAGGTCTTGGTGCGGTGTATGGGCAATCGTGGAAGAAGGTTATCAGCCAAACAAGTATTCTCTTGAGTCGTGAAAGGAAGAAGTATGAAATCGATACAGCGATAAATGTCTTCATTAGGGCTTCTGCAGACAGAACACAAAATTGTGCGGCTAGTTAAATAAGAAATGTAGGACAAAATCATTACAGGAGTTATGGAAGGAGATACAAAGGTAAAAAGTTACCAAAACTCCAAACTCTTAGAATTGAATGTAGAAAATTTGAAGATGCATAGTGATGAGAGTATTGCCCATTTCTTCTTACGTCTAGATGATATTGTAAATCGAATGAGAAATTTGGGTGAAACCATAACTGATACTACTCTGGTGGAAAAAGTCTTAAGATCCTTGACTTCAAAATTTGATTATAAAGTTTCAGCTATTGAAGAAAGGCAAGATTTGCAAACTCTTATTATTGTTGAATTACATGGTATTCTGACTGCTTTTGAAATGAGACAAGGAGGTCCTTCTCAAATCAAAGAAGTTGCTTTTAAGGCATCTGCAAAAGGAAAAGAAAAGGAAGTTGTCAAAGAATCCAGCTATATATCCGAAGAAGAAGAAGCAAATTTCGTGAGAAAACTCCAACTAGGTACTGGAAGATTTAAAGGTAAGCTTCCCTTCAAATGTTTTGAGTGTGGAAAAGTTGGTCACTATGCTGCTAAATGTCCTTATAGAGAAAAACATGGTAAAGGGAAACAATTTGAAAAGAGGAAAAGTTATTATGCAAATGAAGATGATGATGAAGTGTCTAGTGAAGATGAAGAAGATTCTGACCAAGCTCTACAAGTGCTCATGGAAAAGAAGCAAAAGAAGAAGGTTACTCAAGGAAAGGAGATACCTCAGAAATCATGTATAGCAGAAATTGAAGGAGATGAAACAGGTATTGATCGTTGTTCTTGTATTTCACTTACCTGTATATGCAAAGGCAAAGATAGTGAAAGTAACAGTATGGATCTAGAAGAATCTGTCAAGATTAAAGTTGAAGATTAGTAAACATCATCTAAGGAGAGTGAAAGTCTAGAAGAAAATGATGAAAGTAATGATTGGTATCAATTTGAAAGGAAGGAATCTATCTACAAAGATGTGATCTCTAGGATGAATGAAAATATTGAAACACTAAATGGACAGATAGACAAGTATCAAGGATTGTACGCTCATGCAACTAATCAAGGTGAAAAACTTAAAGCATAAATCATCTCTCTACAAGCAGATCTTGAAGCATCAAGTAAGAAGAATGAGGAACCTCTACAACCATTTGAAAAGGAAGGCCTTGAAGCAGAAATCATCTCTCTCAAAGAAGATCTGGAAAAATCAAATAAGAAGAATGAAGAGTTGCAACAAACATGTGAAGAAAACGAAAATTGGTTGAAATAAGAGATTCTAAATCTGAAGGATCAAGTAGAAGATGGAAGAAGGAAAGAAGAAAGCATGACAAAGCAATGTCAAGCCTCGGAGGTTGAGGTAAACATTCTCAAAGGTAAATTAGAAGAAAAGGTTAAACTTTTGAGGTTTCAAGATAGTACTAATATTTTGGACAATATTCTGAGTAATCAAAGGTCTCCCGCTATCAAACTTGGTCTTGGTTTCCATGAAACTGTTAAAGGAGAATCTAGCTCACAAGGAAGTGCTAAAAATTCAGAGGATGTCAATGCAAAACCTGAAGTGTTGAAAGAAACAAAAGGTCAACCAACAATGATGAAATCTCAAAGGAAACCAGTCAATAAAGTTGAATGCTTTAAATGTCATAATTATGGGCATGTTGCAGCAAATTGCAGGAGCAGATCATTTCAGCCTCAATCAAACAGTTCCTACATAGAAAGGTACTCTGGTTTCTTCAAAGGATATTGTTTTTCATGTAACAAGTATGGACATAAAGCAGCTGATTGTAAAAGGAGGAATATTAGAAATACTCATTATGATTCTTATGCTTATTTCTCTGGACACATGAGATGTTATTCTTGTAACAAGTATGGACATGTAGAAAAGGAATGCAGGTTGAACAGATCTGAGAAAGTGGACAATTTTCAGCACAAAGTTAGGAAGTTCAAGCAAATTTGGAAAAAGAAGGAAGACCAATCAGAAGCGTATGGAATTCTGACCCTACTGTAGTCATCTTCTTCTGAAGCTTACTTCTCTTATGACTGCAGGAATGATGTGGGATACATTATCAGATTTAGTAATGTATCGTCACAGGGGGAGCAATGTATGATGACTCTCATGGTTGATTTGATTATTCTGGTTATATGTATTTCTGACAGAGCATCTGATATGAAGAAGACATGTACAGGAAGTATAAGTTCAAGGGGGAGATGAAGGAATGTGAAAAAAATTTCTATGCTTCACTTTCCATACGCGGGTTCTATGAACAAAAGTCGTGTATACACGTGAGTTCCAGCAGACACAGTCGCATATGCATTTATGATAAGAGAATTGGGATGAAAACTGAAGATTAGGAGCAGAGGTTCAGGGGGAGCATCAGTCTGACTGATAATAACTGTATTATTGACTCTGTATCAGCTTAATTTCTAAATTATGATGATATGATACTTGGTCTCTTATGTTGAATATTATGGATGAGTCCTGTTTGCTTTTGATGAAGAGTATTCGTTGCTGAGATGAAAGTCTTATAATTCGGAGATAAGGATAGTTCATGCAGAGATTGTTGCTGATGACTTGCTGATGAACGTATTCAGGTTGCACAAGTTAAGGAGGAGCACTGGTTCAGGGGGAGCAGCAGGTTGAATACTAATGATTGCATTGTTGGCACTATGACTGCTTATTCTTTGATACTCATGCTCATATGATGATAACTTGGTATATGTTTTATTATGATGAGATTTTGAGCCCTGTTTGCTGAAAAGTATCTTTTGTGCTCACACATGGATGAGTTGGAAGTCATTTGATTCAGAAATAAGAATAGATCATGCAGAGTTTGTTACTATGGTTGAGATATTTTGCCTACATATGTTACTTCATGTTAAATCTTAAAGATCATGGTGATATTGGACCACATGGATGATTGACACATATTTGAAGATGTTGTGTTGGTATGATAATCTCTCTTGGAAAGATTGTATTGATGCTGCAAAGAATCTGAAGGCTTGGTTACTAATGTGCTTATGCTACAACCGTTGGATGACGCTTGAAGACTCAACTACACTGTTCTATCTATCCGTAGTCCAGGGAAGCTTTCAAATATCTCAGAAAGAAGCTGAACACTGTCTTTTTCTCACAGAGGATCAGATCTGGTTAAAATATAGAAGATGGTATTGGATACGCGGGTTTCCTGAAACACAGTCGCGTATATACGCGCGTTCATGCACATAAAACCACATATGTCTGGTTGCTGACATTTTCTGTTTGGGGTCAGCTGTCTTCAGCACAGCTACAATGCTATTTGGTATCTCTGATACTGTTTGGTACCTCTGGTGGTGTTCCAGTTCTCATAATTCTATTTCTAATGTTTTGATAAATATGCCTTGATGATTTGTTGGTGAAAGTGTTCAGGATGCACAAACTAAGGGGGAGCCTTAGTCATATGGAAAGGATGCTTGGATGCACAGATTCAGGGGGAGCATTAGCTTTTCTGAGTATAATGCATTGTTGGCATTATGATGATTCTGAAATTTGTTCTTTGAAGTCTTTCTGGTATTGGTCATAAATGGTCATATTTGTAATTTGATGAAAAGGTCTTGTTGAGATCCATGATGAAAATTGTAATATTCAGTCATGTAAGGACTTGACAAATGTGTAAACCCACTTGGTTGGGTAGCTGAGTCAAATTTTGTAAACCCACTCGGTTGGGTAGCTGAGTCAAAATTGTAAACCCAATTGGTTGGGTAGTTGAGTTGAGATATGTAAACCCACTTCGTTGGGCATTTGAGTCTCATATGTAAATCCAATTGGTTGGATCTTTGATGTAAGTATGAGTCTTTGGTGATAGGAAGTTCATAGAGTCATGTACTTCATTGAAAAATATGTTTGAAGATTCAGCATGAACTCAGGGGGAGCTTGGTCACTTCAGTATACATCAGATCTGCAGAACGCTTCTTCTACATGAGGAGAAAAGAGGGAGAGTGTGTTGGTTTTGATCCGACCTTTGCCCTTGATGTCAAAGGGGGAGAGTGACATGGTGTTTGAATGAAGAGAAAGAATGGTGTCAAAGAATGGGGAGAGTGACATGGTGTCATTGTATTCTTAATGTACCTATCTGTTGTGGTGATCAAACACCATCGTGGTGGCCATCAAGTCCAAAGGGGGAGATTGTTGGCAATATGATGTAGAGTGTTGTCCTTGATGGCAACCCACTGAATGAAGATGAAGACATGAGAGTGTTGGCATGTGTTGTCCTTGATGGAATTCCACCTGATGAAGTTATTCTTGACCTGATGGACTTGGTAAATGATGTAAATCTGATGTGAAATGATGTTAGTTAGCAATATGATGCTTGAGTGTTGTCATTGAATGGAAACCCACTTGATGAAGAAGATGGCAACTTACTTGATGAAGTTGTGCTTGATAGAATATGTTCTTGATGAAGTAAATCTGATGTATCTACAGAGAGTACAGAAGGTAATGAAGAAATGAATTGTAAATCTGATGTGAAATGATGTTAGTTAGCAATATGATGCTGAGTGTTGTCATTGAATGGCAACCCACTTGATGAAGAAGATGGCAACTTACTTGATGAAGTTGTGCTTGATAGAATATGTTCTTGATAAAGTAAATCTGATGTATCTACAGAGAGTACAGAAGGTAATGAAGAAAGGAATTAAATATGTGCTAGATCCATGATGAAAAGAGTATGTTTCAAGGAATACGCGGATTTGTCTAGGAGAAGTCGCGTATGCACGCGGTTAAGTACGTGCCAAGTCGCGTATGGGCAAAAGCGCTCAAAAAGTGCAAAACCAGGGGTAACCACCATGGTATTGACCCATTGTATTGGGTAATGATTCGTCTAAATGACCTCGTCCAGGAATACCATCGGATGTAATGTGGTTTTGGCTCATGGTATTGAAAAAGGGTAAACCTATATAAAGAGAAGAAATTCATTGTGCAAATCATGAGTGTGGGTGCAAGATGTCTGAGCTTGAATGAATACTTCTCTGTGAAGTATATCTGTATGGAAAGGGTAAAGATTTGATGATAGATCTGAATCTATGATGCACCTATGAAGAAATGATGAAGCGGGATATCTAGATCTGAAATGTATCTGTATTTGCTAGATCTGTTTATGGAATGATTAGATCTGAGATATGGCGAACATCTGTCTGAAGTAAAGGGTTAAATCTGTGTGATGTATCTGTTCTGAAGAATTGCAATGACCTAAATGTCTGAAGAACCATATGCTAGTTCGCTGCAGAGGAAGCGCGTATATACACGTCTTCGCTGAAGAGAAAGCGTGTATGCCCAATGAAATTAGCTCTGTAATATGTACATAAGTATACGCTGGTTTATGTGAACGGAAGAGCGTATATACGCGACATCAGTGAAAGGAAAGCGCGTATGCAAACTAGGGTTTGCTAAAGTCTGTGGTAAGAAAAGTCTGATCTATTCTGCTGGTTTACAGATATCTGTCAGTGAGTTATATGTATTAGTTTCATGTTTGACTGTGCTTAAAAGTATGGAGTGGGTCCAGTCTGAAAATATGATGAAACTTGGCCTGGAAGTTGTGTCCTAAGGGAACCTTTGGATCCAGTGTGAAAATTGATGAAACGTGGTCCATAGAAGTGCTGAGGGTTGTAGCTTTCAGTCAGGGGGTTGTAGCTCCCTTGCAGGAGAGGCTGGTAAACGAGATCAGGGGGTCGTAGCTCCCTTCCAGGAGAGGCTGGTAAACGAGTCAGGGGGTTGGAGCTCCCTTCTAGGAGAGGCTGGTAAACGAGCGCAGGTGGGTGCCTGCATGCTGGTCAAGTCTGCGCCAACACATATGTTGTAAGATGTTTTCTCTATAATAAAATATTGAAGGCTGAGCAACTGCAGCGGTGGTTTTCTCCCGACTTGGGTTTCCACCTAAAAATCCTGGTGTTCATGTGTGATGCTTTGTGTGATGGTTTATTCTATTCTTACTGCACATGTTTACTGTTTATTAAACATCTGATGAATGAATGATGGAATGATAAGTGAAGAATTAATGACATAATTAGATCTCTGTGTATACGCGAGTTTCATAAAGGGTATCAGCGTATATACGCGAGTCTGTATCGCAGCAGCGAAGGGTTTTTAGAAGACAGGGAGGGCCACGTGTCATTTAGAAGTAAGAAAGTAAAAAGTTTGAGTATGCCCTAAATACTCGATTCATCCCCCTCTCAAAAGATTTTTCCAACACTTTGTTTGTCACCAAAGCCATTTTCAATGACACTTTTGGTGAGGGTCGTTAAAGGTCCACTACTAATTCTCTCTTTGGTGACACTTCTAGTGACAAAATTTTAATGACCCTCACCAATGCTCTTTTTGTTACTTTTGGTGACAGTCAAAAACTATTCATTACCATTGATCATTCCAATAAGTTTTTGATGATGTTATATGCCTGTTAATATTTTTTTTTTCAAAAGATAACGATTTAAGGCCATTATTGTGGAGTATTTTTTATGATATTTCCAAGGCCATATTGGTTATAATCAGTCAATTTTTTAAGAAGTAATTAGTGTGTATCATTTCCCTCAAGTAATCACTAGTCGAATAGAGTTTTCCTATGAGTCAACACATGATTCATATCTATTAAGTTTATTATCTATCAAATTACCTTTAGATAAAGTTCCACTGGTGTGTATAGGAAATATATTGTTTAATACATAATAAAGCTCTAACAATTATATGAATGAGAAAGACCTAACACTCCTCAATAATTCGGGCACACCTTAAATTAATGCTTTGTCACACACTAACATTTCTTAGCACCTTGCATGTCTTGGAACATATTTGTACCTAGAACATATTGTCATGACACTGATGCCTAAGAACATGGTGGCATGTGCTAGCACAACATGGAACTCTCCTAGCATGTGTTAGCATGCATGTGGTCCCTAGCATGCCCTGGAACACCTTGGTTGAATGCATTGACATACATTAGGACTTGGCACATAATGCCAGTTGGCATGTATTGGGACCTATTATTAGTGTGGCTAGCATTCCCCTTTTGAAAACGATAAATTTCTGACTTATTAACCCTCTTATGTGTTCATTTCCTTACATTTTAGCTTTGTTCTTCCTTTTGTTTCCTTGACACTTCTTGACACACATTGAAATACCCTGGAACCATGCACATCCTTAGCTCCTGGCATGTATTGGCATATCTTGCCACTATTTGGATCATATAATTAGCACACCCTAGAACTCCCTAGCACACTTTCACACTTCTTTACATGCCTTGATATTCCCTAGCATGCCTTACCAATGCTTAGCATACCTTGTCACTCCCTCCTTGGCATGATAGCTAGCACTCATTAACACTAGTCCTTGGCACACGTTCCTCATATTCATTAACTTCCATGATTTTTGACCTAGTGCTACATTAATGTTTTGTATTATTACTCCTTAACACTCCTAAACATGCATTAGCACTCTCTAGCACACCTTAGAAATCTTCAACATGCCATTCCACTTCATAGCATGCATAACAATCCCTGGCACATATTGGTGCTTGGCACATGTTGGTGCTTGGAAAGTCTTAGCATATATGGAACACGTTGAGATGCCTTGGTATGATTTAGCATGGTTTAATATTAAATTTATTTTAGATCAATTTTTGGAAAGTAGATGAGAAGCAACAAAGGAAGACTTGACACTTAGAATGCACTAAGTGTAATGATCCTTTTTCAGGATTCTCAAGATTCTATTTCAGAGATGGAATATAGAGGCATTTATTGGATATGTCACCTTTCAAAGAAAGGGTGAGATCCAGAGGCTACCTGGCCAACTGTAGACTTTGTCTATAGAACTTGGAATAACCCCTTTTCAGGAATTTCAACAAGGTGTTCAAGGAAAACGTTGTATAAGTAAAACTGAGAAAAAATAATGCAGATTAGGGATGGTTTCCCCTCATTTATGCTGTATGTGACTTATATATGGAATTTCATCAGAAAAAAATCAGTTTAGGCACATTAAACAGATCTCCCAAAAAGTAGACTAGCTAAATAGCACCCAAAGGGAAAGGCTGCAGTCAAATGCAAGCACTGCTTCATGAATTGCGCAGTTTTAGCTAATGTTTAGTGGATATTAGTAGGAGAACTGATATCTCAGTATTACAGCAGAAAATAATCATTATGATGAAGCCATTTCATTATACAGTAGAAAGCATGAGCCAATACAACAGTAAATCTTCAGGAAAGAGAGCATGAGCACATATATATTTGCAGAAATGCTTCAACAGCGTTATTTTTCAGGAGGTTCAGTAGATGTGAGTTATAACTAAAATCTAGAGCAGATATATGGAAAAAATATTAGATATATATCAGATTTGTAAACTCTATATTTTTCTCTACAAGATCCACTTGGAATTTTGACAAAAGCATGCATGAATAAGAGTAGATCTGAGAAACAAGTTGCAAATCTGGAAACTGCTGCAGTAAATTTTTGAATATGAAATTTAATTACAATGGATCAGATATAAATAGAACATAGATTAGAAAGCCAATCCATGGATCACCAAGTGGAAGGCAAAGCCTAACACAAGATATCTCTGATCTAAACTATGAGCAAAACAACCTGCAAACCCTCATACATAAATAACGCAGTGTTCCTAGTGGGACAAAACTGTAGCTCAAGAGACATAGAAAACTACTGAATAATTCTAGATCTGATGTACAAGAAATGATACACTCTTCCAGGAGGTCAAAGGACCCACTCCATGGAGAGAGGCTTTTAAAATACACTAGATCTCTGCAGATCTAGATCACCACTTGATGCAGCTTGCAGAGACAACAAAACCCTCAATGGATTAGTGCTGCCAATGTAAGTGGGAGCTTGGCCTCAAGCTTGATAGTGGTTCATTTTAGCAAACTTTCCTCCTTAAATCATCAAAGGAAGAGATGAAAATCTTGCATAGGAATTCCAAATAAAATCCTCCACTCAACAACAGAGAATGGTATTTGTCTAAGAAGAAAAATACTCAAAAATATGATCTATCAACAACCTTCTCTTACTGCCCTCCTTTTCCTTTTATAAGATGAGAAAGATCTTGCAAACCCTAAACCACTTTGATGAGTTAGCCCTTTTCACATTAGAGGCTCCCTTCTAGAACTGCGCTGTCCCTTTTGGAGATGTAATGAACCTAGACAACGCTGTTGATTTTGTCAAGGTTGACCCAGTCTTTAGCTCAAAACTCTTTCACACCTGCAAGTGATTATTTACATAGCCCTGATTTGTCTTTGTTCACATAGGCATTGATTTATTCAGACTTTTTAGGATTTTTACATGTCCTCCTTTATTCATTTATTCATGAAACATAAATTAAAACAAAATTGAATGTTCCTCTTAGATAAGGCTAAGTGGGAACATTACAGTCCTCCCTTCCAAAATGTTTCTTGTCCTCAAGCAACTAACAGGGTAAGAGCTATAGTTCTTCTCCTTCTCCATTGATGGCACCATCAAGGATCAAGCTTTCATCATGGACTAAGTGCTCATCAAGCCAATACATCAGAAATTGCTCCTCCAATGTTAACATGATAGGGGCATAGTCTATCCCTTTAGGAGTGTAAAACTCAACAGAAATAAACATGGGTGAAGCAATGTCACATCTAAAACATGTATCATGAAGTATAGGATAAATTTCCATCCCATTTGGTACATATACATTGCCCACTTTTTGTCCATACAAACCCATAAACAATACCAATATATCATCTATGTATGGAAGCAAAATCACATATATGAAAACTGAAATTTGCACTTGAGGAGGTGGGTTACAATCCCACATAAGGTACCAATGCAGTGCACTCCTTGTTTTGAGTAGATTTGAGTGTGGTAGGTGGTACTCCCACCACATCTGTGCTGCATGGGTCACTTTGACATGGATGAAAGTGAGGCCCAAGTTAGGTGCCTTTGGGAAGCACCCATCATGATAGATAATCTCCCTTTGCACCTCAAGGGAGTGGCCAGATTTGGAATTTTTATTGGCCTCATCAATGCCATGAGATCTACATGTAATATCACTCCTTGTAGGAGCCATGGCCTGCATACATATGGTAAGATAACGTGTCGAATTAGAAAAATAAACATGCTCCATAATATCATATTATTTACCATTCAAGTCTCCCACACACATGGAGTTAGGCATGGGAATTTCTCCTCTTTTAAGAGAAGGAAGAGATGGCTGAATTGTCTCCTGCATAGGATCCTTTGGCTGCCCCATCTCCTCATAATTGTTGCACTCTTGTAAGTGCTAATGCAGTTCCTCCCAATCATAGTGCTGATGTAGTTCTTCCTTCATACCCTCCCAATCAAAACTCCTTAAGATTAGGGAGTAGATCTTGGATGACTGCATATAGCTGGAAAGGAACTCTTTGTGTGCTCTTTGTAGTATCTCTTGCTTAAGCTTGGAGGCTTGAGACAAGAGTAATTCAAAAAGATGATAGATGACCCCTTCATGGACCAAATAGCCTCATCCTTGCTTCATGCCATCTAATATCATCCCGGTGTGCAGATCTTTGGAGTATTCCACAAGGAGTTGAGACCTCCAATATGGATCTACACATCTCAACAAGGACAGCGCTGCTGATGCATCTATGGTGGTGCTTGCCTTGTTGCTGATTTTTTATTTGACATTATACATGCCAAAATGGTTTGTGGGAAGGCTGATCCTCCCCCTTGCTTCCTCCCATAGCACTGTGGCTTCCTCTTCCATTGTTTCAGCACTTGGTGAGGCTTCCCCCACATGATCAGAATCTAATGGAATTCCAAGTGGCTTCCCATGATGTAGGAATGTTCCTTGCAACATTCTCATAAACATGAGAGAAGGAACTGTGAGGTCCTTTCCCCCACTGCACAATTCCATCTTTGTTTTTTGGGTGGAAACATCAGGTGAGGGATAGGTGTGCATGCCTTGAATGATTTGTTGTTTCCCACTCTTCAAATCCACCCACTCCATATGCAAGGCCTTCCAATCAGTGGCGAATTTTCCCAAGGTAATCAACCAATGGACACCCAAGATGATGTTGGTGTCTGGTATGTTAACTACAAAGAAATGGTCCACCAAGGTGTAGGTTACCATAGTCACAAAAGTGATGAAACATAATGCATGCATTGCATAGTTCTATCTCCTAGAACCAAAATAAAGAACCCATCAAAAGTATCAGTGGGGATCCCTCTCCTCTACACAAGGTGAGCATCAATAAAGTTGTGGGTTGCCCCACTGTCAATCAGAATAGACACTCTTTAGTTCATAACTGAACCTTGCACTTTGAGGGTAAAGTACTTGGGCACTCCTCTCAAAGAAGAAAGAGTCCCACTTGTTGGAGAAAAGGCTCATTCTTCATCTATGGATGGTGATTGATCCTCCTCCTCGTCATCACTAGTGCTGTGACCTCTTCTAGGTCCATCATTTCCCTCTTCCTTCTCAAAATCAGAGAAGACTTCAATATAGTGTGCTCTTCCAGCAGCACATCTATGTATCGGTACCCATGGCTCTTGAAAAGTGAAACATAATATCTTTTTCCTCAACTCCCTCCGGAGATCAATGTCAAGATGTTTCTTTAGTTAGCTCTCCTTGGATGGAGCAAATTTCCCTTCTTTCCCCTTAGAAGAGTGAGGGGTTTTGCTTTGGAAATTTGCCTTTGCTCTTGGCAAGGCATCTTGGAGATCCATAGCTCTCTCAATGGCATCATGCAAGGTGATGGGCTTGGTAGACTTAACCAACCCATGCAAAGGTTCCTCTAGGCCATCAATGAACATGTAGAATCTCCTTGCTACTGATATATTAGGGACCATTATAGACAACCTCGGGAATTCAGAGATATAAGCCTTTGCATCTCCTATCTGCTTAAGCTTTGCCAAGCTTATGAAAGGGGCCTCCGGATCTTTCTGATCAAATATTTCCACTATTCTCCTAGTGAACTCAGCATATGTGGACACATTGCTGTGTCCCAATGTAGATAGTCCATGAAACCACCAGTTGTGGGCTTCTCCCTCAAAATGTAGCATGACAATCTTGATGGCTTCTACTTCGGGCACTTTATTCAACTGGAAATAGATGTCCAACTTCTCCACCCATGCTTTGGCAGAACAAGAGGGTGATCCATCGAACTTAGGAAAGAAGAACCTACCCATAGTGTGGTGTCTCCCATGAAGGAAACCTCCATCTCTGTACTGCTGCCATGGCCTCCTCCGGTCCTTGAGATGGAAAAAGTCTTGAAAGCTCAAGTTATCCTTGAACCTCTAACTTTGTGAATCATATTCCACAAAGTAACCTTCCAAAGAGGTTGGCTCTTGCAGTCCTTCATTCTCTACAGCCAAGAAGGTAGGAATTGTAGAGTGTTGTGAAGCTTGTGGAGCTTGTGGCAAGCTCACAGGTTGACCAGTCCCAAATTGAGACATATCAAAACTTTCTCCTTGATGGAATCTCCCAAGGGATTCCCTCATTATATCTATCCTCATCTCCTTTATCTCCTTGGACAGATCTTGCATAGCCTCCAAGAGATTTTTTTCAAACTCCTCTGCTTCCTTATCTTTATCATTCACAGATTCAGGGGCTTTCCCCTTGTCTTGACCCTTGTCAAGGTAAACAGTAGTATAGTCATACTTTTTATGAATTCTATTATGATATCTGCTCTGCCTCTCAGAAATAGGATCTTCATCTTCGAATGCAGTATGATTGGTGCTCCAATGCTAGTACAGGTTGTGCCAAGAGTGGAGCTTCGATACCACTGTAATGATCCTTTTTTAGGATTCTAAAGATTCTATTTCAGAGATGGAATACAGAAGCATTTATTGGATATTTCACCTTTCAAATAAAGGGTGAGATCCAAAGGATACCTGGCCAACTGTAGACTCTGTCTATAGAACTTGGAATAACCCCTTTTCAGGAATTTCAACAAGGTGTTTAAGGAAAACACTGTATAAGTAAAACTGAGAAAAAAATAATGTAGATCAAGGCTGGTTTCCCATCATTTATGATGTATGTGACTATATATGGAATTTCATCAGAAAAAAGTCAGTTTAGGCACATTAAACAGATCTCCCAAAAAGTAAACTAGCTAAAAAGCACCCAAAGGGGAAGGCTATAGTCAAATGCAAGCACTGCTTTAGGAATTGCACAGTTTTAGCTAATGTTCAATGGAGATTAGAAAGAGAACTGATATCTCAGTATTACAACATCAAATAATCATTATGATGAAGCCTTTTCATTATACAGCAGAAAGCATGAGCCAATACAGTAGTAAATCTTCAGGAAAGAGAGCAGGAGCACATATATATTTGCAGAAATGCTTCAACAACGTTATTTTTCAGGAGGTTTAGTAGATGTGAGTTAAAAATTAGATATAGAGCAGATCTATGGACAAAATATTAGTTCTATATCAGATCTGGAAACTCTATAGTTTTCTCTACAAGATCCACTTGGAATTTTGACAAAAGCATGCATGAATAAGAGTAGATCTGAGAAACAAGTTGAAAATCTGGAAATTGCTGCAATAAATTTTTGAATATGAAATTTCATTACAATGGATCAGATCTAAACAGAACATAGATTAGAAAGCCAATCCATGGATCACCAAGTGGAAGGCAAAGCCCAACACAAGAGATCTTTGATCTAAACTATGAGCAAAACAACCTGCAAACCCTCATACATAAATAATGCAGTTTTCCTAGTGGGACAACGATGTAGCTCAAGAGACATATAAAAATACTAAATAATTGTAGATCTGAAGTACAAGAAATGATACACTCTTCCAGGAGGTTAAAGGACCCACTCCATGGAGAGAGGCTCTCAAAATACACTAGATCTCTGCAGATCTAGATCACCACTTGCTGTAGCTTGTAGAGAGAGCAAAACCCTCAATGGATCAGCGCTGCCAATATAAGTAGGAGCTTGGCCTCAATCCTGATAGTGGTTCATTTCAGAAAAATTTCCTCCTTGAATCATCAAAGGAAGAGATGAAACTCCTGCATAGGAATTCCAGATACAATCCTCCACTCAACAACAGAGAATGGTATTTGTCTAAGCAGAAAAATACTCAAAAATATGATCTATCAACAACCTTCCCTTGCTACCCTCCTTTTCCTTTCATAAGATGAGAAAGCTCTTGCAAACCCTAAACCACTTTGATGAGTTAGCCCTTTTCACATTAGAGGCTCCCTTCTAGAAATGTGTTGTCTCTTTTGGAGATGTAATGAACCTAGACAGCGCTGTTGATTTGGTCAAGGCACAGGGGATTCACTCAATGAACCTCTAACATATCACGTGCGATCATAGCATATTAGAAAATACCCTTAATTTGAGTACATATTGGAAAATTCCTCTAAAAATCACATTATTTAACCCCCTACCAATATAAACCCAATACACCTTCCCATTTTAAAAATTTCACTATATATTTTAGGTATCCATTTTTTCATTAACATTTTTTATACCCCTTTATATTTTTTCATTAACTTTGAGCTCCATTTTTTATACTAGCCAATATAAAAACCCTTTACCCCCTATATATCCCCCAATATATTATGTGATTTTTTTCTCATTATATATCCCCCAATATGAACCCACGTGCTATAGTATTTCTCCCACAGTAAAGCCCCTATGGGTCAAGGTTGACCCAGTATTTAGCTCAAACCTCTTTCACACCTACAAGTGATTATTTGCATAGCCCTGATTTGTCTTTGTTCATATAGGAATTGATTTATTCAGACTTTTTAGGAGTTTTACATGTCCTCCTTTATTCATTTATTCATGAAACACAAATTAAAACAAAATTGAATGTTCCTCTTAGCTAAGGCTAAGTGGGAACATTACACTAAGACTTTGAACTTGGCACCTATTGGTGCCTAGTGTTGGTGTGCCTAGCATGCCCCTCTTAGAAAAGGTAAATTGATGACTAATTAACACTCTTTTGTGTTCATTTCCTTGTAGTTTAACTTGTTTCTCCCTTTTTTTTCCTTGATAGTCCTTGGCACGCATTGACACACCCTTGCACATCTTGGCATGCCTTATCACTTGGCACATATTATCATGTTTGACATGCCTTTGCACTATTTGGAACATCTTATCATTCCCTAGCATGACTTGGAACTCATGTCCTCACAACTAGACTTTACATTTTTTCACGACTTGGGAACCCAATCAAGTCCTTGGCTACTGTAGTTCATGTGAAAACATTGGCCTAACTCAACCCCAAAAACTTGACCAATTTCACCTACTACAAGGAGATTGTGCCTTGTTCACCTAAGAACTTCCTATAACTAATCTTATGCCACTTATGTCCAATCTCAACTTGTCCCACTTAACTATTTACGAGGACAAGGATCACATGATCTAGCCATGGCCATAAAACAACTAAGAAACATAGCTTACATGGGCAATATTTAACATGCATGTTTAGTTCATATAAACAATATAACATTAACTAAGAGTTTGCAAGAACCACAAGATTCACAAGGCACACAAGATATAAGCTGACACAAGCTGTGTGCCCCAAAATTTATACACAACAATGTACATATGCAATTATCTAGAATAGTTTAAAACATGAGAATGTAGCCAAAGTGTGCCACATCTCATATAAAAAAAATAACTAAAGGAAAAACAATGTTGTTCCTAGCACAAAGTGATCTCCCTTTGTCTAAAATTGCTATGTCGAGCCCCTTATAACAACTATAGGCTTGCCTCCTGTAAATCCTATTCTAAACTTCTCCTAACACACTTCATCCTTAGCACATTTGAATTCGCTAACACTCCCTTGCACACACTCTTATTTGTTCCTTTCCATGCATTTTGACCTATTTATCCCTTGATATACCCCAACAATACCTAACACTATAGTTCAACATGCATTGACATCGTGTGACTTGTTTTAGCATGCCTTTTCATTCCTTTGCATGCCCTGACCCTCCCTAGCTATCATGCCCTCACAACTACCTTTAATTTTCGATTAGGGAACCCAACCAAGCCCTCGCTTGACTACAAGAGCTTGACCAAGTTATAGTTACTACAACTAGACTATATTTTTGAATTATGTAGCTTGGGAGGTACTCCACAAGCCTAGTGAGATGGCTTTGTGTGAGTTTGGTCACAAAAGGCTCTGTGGGAATAAAAGCAAAGAAAAGGAATTTTGGACCCACAATGGGGTTTAAAATCTAAAAGAAAATTAAAAAGGAAAATTAACATTTCCTAAGGTCTAAGTGGATAAAACTCGTAAGCTCTAGAGGGTTCCTAAGAGGTCTAGGAAAAACTATTTAAGGAGTCCCTAGGATGAAGGAAATAACATAAAGTGAGAAGGAGCTCATTTGATAAAGGGGCGAAGAGACATGTAGTCCTAAAGAGGCCATGATCATTATCATGTATAACATTCATTAAGATGCCTCAATATGCTTTGGCATGGTTTAATATTAAATTTATTTGAGATCAGTTATTGGAAAGTAGAAGAGAAGTAACAGAGGATGATTTGGCACTTAGAATGCACTAACACTTGGCACTTAACACTCATTTCCACCTACTATTGGTGTGCATAGCATGCCCGTCTTGGAAATGTAAATTGATGACTTATTAACCCTATGATGTGTTCATTTCCTTGTATTTTAACTTGTTTCTCCTTTTTGTTTCCTTGATAGTCCCTGGCATGTATTGTCACACCATTGCAGATATTGGCATGCCTTAGCACTTGACACATCTTAGCATATTTTACATTCCTTCGAACTATCTGGCACATGTTAGCATTCCCTAGCATGCCTTGTCACTCATGCCCTCACAAATACCCTCACATTTTTTCATGACTTGGGAACCCAATCAAGTCCTTAGCTACTACAGTTCATCTGACATTGGTCTGCTTCAGCCGTAACAACTTGATCAATTGCACCTACTACAAGTAGATTGTGCCTTGTTCACCTAAGGACTTCATATACCTCATCTTAGGCCAGTCATTTCCAAGCTGAAATTTTCCCACTTAAGAACTTACCAAGACAAGGATCACATCTAGCCATGGCCATAAAACAACTAAGAAACATAGCTTACATCGACAATATTTCACATGTATGTCTAGTTCATATAAACAATAGAGAATTAAATGAGAGTTTGCAAGAACCACAGGATACACAAGACACACAAGATATAGGTTGGCACAAGTCGAGTTCCCCAAAACTTATACATAACAATGTACAATATTGAATTGTCTAAAATAGTTTAAAACATGAGAATTTGGCCAAAGTGTGCCACATGTCATATAAAAGTAATAGATAAAGGAAAAATAGTATTGTGCCCAACACAAGTCTCCCTTTGTTTAAAATTTCTTTTTCGAGCTTGTTAGAATTATATAATTTAGAATATTGGAAAAACTAAACTATAAAGCACAACATCAAACTGCTTTGGATTCCATGACCTAGCCTTTCTAGACTCAGAGAGGTCTCTCTCTTTTTTATGATTTAAATCGATTTAACTTGTTGGTCATACATATTGATATTAGGCTAGTTACAATGATGGGAGTTCTTTGTTTGATTGATTGTGTGGTTAGACAGATAGGGCTACATAAGCTATTCCATTGGGCGATGGAGTCAAAGGCTGGAATGGCACATCAAAATCAAGAGAAAATCACAGGGCAAGCTAACTGTGATAAATGGATTTTAAGACCTGTATGAATTATTAGGTGAAAGAAACAGTAAGGTTCGGTAGCGACTAAAGAGAAATTAAGAATTATTTAATCAAAATTCAGCAGAAAACAACTAGATTGTAAATGCAGAAAAAATTAAGGCACTCCGACAGCAAATCTTAATCTAAAATTTCTGATTTATGATTAGATGAGCAGATACACAATAGAGAAAACAATGGAAACATTTAAACAAATATGAAACACATCACCATTTTGACACAGCTCAAGAATCATGTAAACGGTCTTTAATTATTGATGTCCAGCTCCAAAAATTAAAGTGCTTCAATTGTAGTTCTTGCAATATAGGTTCTAAAATATCCAACCTTTTATAATGAGAATTATAGTGGTATTTAACTAACAACTAAGTTGGTTTGCCCTAATCTACCCTGGAAAACTTTCATTGATTACAATTTAAGTAGAAAATGGACAAGTATGGCCATGCAAGGCTATGATGAGCTGAATCTGTCAACCACCGTTGGATGTATTAACTTTGATGACCCTTTGTGAATTATAAGTTGAACACAATTGGGATTTTAAAATTTTGAAAAGACAAAGTGAGACAAAATTGATGTCTGGCCCAGCCTTTCTTGCATTGCCTTGGCTGGATCATTAACTCCAGTGCGGTACCAATTGATTTTTTGTCTTACTGTCATACTTTCTGGCACTATTTTGATGGAAAATTCTTGCCAAAATATATTATCCTTATTCACATCTAAGAACCATCATCAAAAAACAAATTCCTAAAAATCTTGGGATGTTTGTCATGATGTGAAAAATGGGCGAAACTGCTAAAAATAAGGGTCAACTCAAACATTTTTTTCTCCCCAAAAATGACACCTATGAAAAATATGAGAGATTTTATTGTTATTTTTCCCGTGCTGGTCAAAAATCTCTCTTGGATTTTCAAAATTCATCTCCAACACTCCACAACAGTCGCCACAAAACCATGACCAACACAGAAAAAATGGAAATCTGAAAAATAGGGCTGAGAGATGGCTTTTTATTATCCCAATTGAAGACACCTGGGAAAAATATGGGAGAGGTTTGTATTCTTCATCCTGTTTTGAATAAAAACCTCTCTCGGTTTGTCAAAATTCATTCCCATCTGCCCAGAATCTCCCTCGAAAACAGACTGGTAAAACTAGCTAAAAAATGGTTTTTTCATATGGGGAAAACCATTTTGCAGGAGAAAAGTGGTATTTCAAACCCTTCTGAAGTGGTAAATGGTAATAGAAAGGGGGGGGGGTGTTAATTCATGAGAGTGACGTATAAGGGGGTCCCTTTCTTAAAAACCATTCGTTACGGACCCCCCCTGCAAGGATAAAGTAAGGATGGTAAAGGGGGGTCAGAATGAAACATAGGCTGTCAGATTTAAAGATGATGGTGGCGTGATGAGGTGGAAAGCATTTGCTTCTTGCTGGGTATTTTGGCCTGTTTATTCATGAAATGAGCTATAAACCTCGTAGTCTCGAATTGACTTGTTATACACACAAAACATAGTGACAACTCGTTCACCCGGACATGAAATTCTGTAGAATTTAGTTATGAAGTGGCATCGCATCCGTGCACTTTGCAACCTTTATATTTTAGTTTATAAAGAATATGATCAGCGATGTAATGTGATGGGGAGGTGACATGGAGGTTAAATGAAATGGGGGGTAAGTGGGACCGGACTGCAGCGCACATCGCAATTCGTAACATTTAGTTATAAGCACAGAAGATGTAAACTCTAAAATATGTGAAGTGAGATGTGCGGGGGAGGATATGAGTGATGTGGTGGGGAAGAAGTGGGACCGATTGCAGGCACACATCGCAATTCTTAAGATTTATTTATAAGCTGCAAGGTTAACTCCTAAAATTTGTGAAGTGCGGGGAAGAGGGGCCCACTAGTAATTGCTAGAGTGTTATGAATCAGCAGAAGGTTTTTAAGCGGTCAGCGTTATGAAGCTTTATATGATATAACAATGTATTTCAACGGATATGTAATGGGGCGGAGGTGTTGAGGTGGGGCTGACTTACCACATCGCAAACTAAATAAAATAGATTGCGGGTGCTCACAAGGTAAAACAATGCGATGCGATATCGCAAATTGGCGATCACATTATTTAAATTTTAGTTCCAATGCCAAATACGTAAAGTCTGAAAAATGTGACGAGGGCCCCACTTTTATCGCGATCGGGAAATAAAAAACAATGAAATGGTAAAGGTGGAAGGGTAAAGCGGAAAGGCGGAAGAAAGGTAAGGTAACATATATTTCAAAATGGAAGATGAAATGGAAGAGAAGGACGGAGGGGAATGGGTTTCAGAGCATGGGAGAATATGGAGGAAATGAGGTGGGCAAAGAGGGTGAATGAAATGAAATGGAACGAGGGCAGAAATGAAGTTTGATCCCCATCACCTTGTCAGCAACAATTTTTCTCCTTTCCACTGAACTATAAGGAAATTTGATTCATTTGATGCTCTTTGACAATTAGGGTCTCCCTTTCTTCTTTGAAAATAAATGATAGCCATAGAATATTATTTTCAGTATATGAACAATCTAATCAGTGATCATTCACCTTGTGATACTGTGAAATACATGAGTCTAATAGAGCCCCTTATCACAACCTATTAAAAATCCTATTATGAACTTTTTCTAACACACTTCATCCTTGGAACACTTGAATTCACTGAGACTCCTTGGAACACACTCTTATTTGTTCATTTCCATGCATTGTCACTTAGTTCTCCCTTGTGATACCTCGACACTCCTTAACACTCCTCAGCATGCATTGAAATTGTCCAACATGTGTTAGCACGCCTTTTCATTCCTTGGCATTCCCTAACCCTTCCTAGTTATCATGCCCTCACAACTACCCTTAATTTTCAACTTGGGAACCCAACCAAGTCCTCACTTGACTATAGGAGATTAACCAAGTTACGATTACTACAACTAGACTATGTTGTTAAATTGTGTAGCTTGGGAGGTACTCCAAAAGCCTAGTGATATGGGTTTGTGTGATTTTGATCACCACAAAATGTTTTGTGGGAAAATAACCCAAACAACGGGGCTTTGGACCCGAGGTGAGTTTTAAAATCTAAAAGAAAATTAAACAGAAAAAAAAGAATATTTCCTAAGGTCCAAGTAGATAAAATTCACAATTTCTAGAGCATTCTTAAGAGGCCTAGCTAGGAAAAGTTGTTTAAGGAGGCCTTAGTATGAAGGCAAGAACATCAAGTGAGAAGGAGCTCATTTTATCAAGGAGGCTAGGAGAGATGTAGTCCTAAAGTAGGTCTATTTAGAGGTTTGAGTAAGTGTTGCTAAAGGGAGGCTACTCTATTTCTAAATTTTCAAATATCGAGTTTAAAAACTTCGGGGAAAGGCTGCTCATATGCAACATGTTATGAAAACAATATAAATTTGGGTGTTTGGGAGCTTTTTCTAGCCCTGTTTGTTAAGATAAAGTTTGCACTAGGTATTTGAATTTGAAGATTTTTGCTTTAACTGCTTTGGCTCATGGATGTTTAGATGAAATATGGTATAAAAACATAATATAATTGTAGTGATTGGGAGATTTTTGTAGCCCTGTATTTTTAGATAGTTTTTGGTGTGCATTTTTAAATTTATGGAATTTGGGTTTAGGAGCTTTGGTCATGGTGTTTAGATGAAATATTTTTTGAAAACAAGATGGAATGGGGGCAATTGGGAATTTTTTTCTAGAACCAATTGTTTAGGTAGAATTTGTAGAGCATCTCTCAGTTTTGAAGTTTCACTTTAACAACTTTGGGCTATGGCCATTTAGATAAAATATTTAATGAGAATATACTAGAACTCTAATTCTTGTACTTTTTAATTGTCTTGGCCAATGTTTATTTTTAGTTTTTTAAGTAATAAGTTATTTCCTAATAGCCAATGTGTCACTTTGTTTCGCTGATATGTGCCTCCATAAATAAGATGAGACATTTTTAGATATATGCATGGGATCTAATAAGTGGTTAATCTTAAAAGGCTCCCAACAATGGGAAATTTCTCAACATAGGTGTCGACGAATTTTGGATCATCAAACATAGGCTCCCCATTTGAGTCAAACATTTCTATGAACTCCTTCTCCTTCTCTCTCTCATATGCTCTAAGCCATTCAACTGGTGTCGTTATTGGAGGCATTTGGGTTCTCTCTCATTTACCATTTAAAGAAGGTGTTGCTCTTCTATAAGGGTGTTCTTCTGGGAGGAATACCCTGGAGCAGTCATACACTGGATTTCACAGGTCGTTGGACCATCTATTTTTCAGAGAAGGTGCACAAAATTTACATCCATAATACCCTTTTGTTACAAGACCTGCGAAATTATTGTATACAATATGCATGGCACGTTAAAGAATATCATGAAGATCAGAACAATTAAAACGAATTAAATAACTAATATGTGAAAGAATATTGTTACGTATATAAAAAAATCAATAAACATGTAATTTACCAGAGAAAACTCCTAATCCCAGATAATCATGTGTCGTGTAAGAACATATGCCATACAACATAAAACTCCTCTCTATTGTGATGGGTCTTGATACATCGTATACATTTATCCCATCCCATAATTCCTTCAATTCATCGACCAGTGGTTGCAAGTAGACATCCATATTCTTCACTTGTCTTCTACCAGGGACTATGAGAGCCAACATAAGATGTTCATTCTTCACAGAAAACCATGGGGGGATATTGTTATTGATCACTAATACAAGCCAAATATAATAGTTGGTGTTCTGGAGGGAGCATGGGTTGACGCCATCCATGGCTATGCTGAGTCGTAGATTTTGTACTTCATCCTTGAATTTTTCGGGCCATGTATCCTCTATATGCTTCATGGCTATTGAATCTGCTGGGATTCACATAATTCCCAACTCAATTCTTGTGAGGCATGTCATCCCTGCAACATAGCTAATTATTTGCAATGAAAGAGCCTTTGAATCCTTGGGATTATAGGCATGTGCCTCAATATCTTAAAAGGAGGACCATGTGTTTTACCCTTATTTTTTTATTTATATCCCTCATATGCTTGTGCAAGTGTTCAAGAGAGTGCATGATATCCATACAATTGTCATCCTGATCCAAGATAGTTTGACCCAATAAAAATTTCATCTACCAATAACGGTCTCTACTCTACATGTATTGATTGAAATTTCCCTTAGTGTGTCCTGTATTCTTGATTCACTCATCCCATTTCATCAAAACCTCCATTTTTGAGAGAGTATTCCATGAGAGGATCATTTCCCCGTCAGACCAGGAGAGTTCTTCCTGAACGTTGGTCAGTGTAAGCTCCCAATATTGAGATGCAAATCCTTCTAGCTTGTGATGCATGAGTGTGGCCTTTGTGGGCCCACACTTGGTAATAAGCAACCCCTATTCTGACTCGAGCCCATTGGTGTGGCATGGGGAACAAACTTGCTAGAAAATGGAATTAAGAAAAATACCAGCCTCGACCCAATATGTGAGGTACAAAGGTGTTTCCCCAAGAAATCTCCACCTTGAATCAAACTTATAAATTGTCGTGGGATGAGAAAGGAAACATTCAATTTCACCACTCACGAAATCCCAGTCCAACGTAAATCACTATCAGAAACAGTAAATTGCCTAAATAATCCCTCCTTAGAAAAAAAATCTTGCAGGACAACAGGTCTCCAGCTTCGTTCGCAAAGAGGGTGGATCAAGAGCACCAAAAGTAGACTACAAACGAGATTGGGAGCTAGAAGCACTACCCAAATAATTGCTCGAAGATAAAAAAAAATACCCAGAAAATGATATACAGCATAATGACCTACTTAATGCAAGTTCCTCACCCAACACACCCTAGCACCAATATTGAAAGACCAATATGCGAGCACTTCTCCAAAATGGGATAACCTCTAGGAAAGAAGGGAAACACCATTTATTTGACATGGTGGAAGATTGAGATGAAAAGCTTAGACTAGAACTGAGGGAAAAGGTGTTGAACCTTAATGAGAGATTTATTAAAAAAAAAAAATTTAAAGCTCCGCTTGGGATAATGGTTAAGAGAGAGCAAGGAAGGAAAAAACAATGACCACCACTCTCACTTGGAAACCATACAAAGCTCCCTGTCACAACGCTAAATTAACTGAAACAAAAAGAAGCAAAGGATGAACATAGAATTACCAAGTAGCTGCCAAGGCCATGCTGACTGGAGGAGGACACTAGTAACATGCTACATGTAAACCAGTTGGGGGGTTGGCAACACTACATTGTAGGAACCTTCTTGTCTTACTCCCAACTTAATCACCCATATCACTAGTGGGATGGACATGACCTCCACCACTTTCTTTCCTCTATCTGCAACTAGGAATCCAACATTCCATTACTACATATTTAACAAAATGGTTAGAATAATTACCACTCCTGCCATCACACAAATAAACTGTCTCCTCTTGCCAACCACAACCTACTATCTTTGCCTTCCCATTGTAGTTAATAACCCTCGCTCTGTGTCTATAACGATCATATGGTAAATGCATTAATATTAATTGGGGGCAGGTTGCTACAACCCCCAACTCATTGTCCAAGTTGAGTGACGACATCCTTCCCCCTCTGCCTCATTTATCACCCCATTTAGGGAAGAAAAAATCACTTATTCTATGAATACAATTTTTTTTTCAACTTAACTATAAATTTGAAATTAAATTATTACTAGCACAACCACGTTGGTAAATGTGGTTATATGCATTGATAGGCATATAGGTAAACATTAATATTTTATTTTTTCACTAATAGATATAGACACAAATCCTAAAAATGTTATGCAACCAAAACCCTAAACCTAACAACTAAACCCTAATAGAATAACATCACTTGGTAGATGAATCCACGTGCTTAGAGAATCGACATACAACTTTGATCTATATGCCAAAATTGAAAAAAATATACGAGATTTCATGCACTATAATGCTCTCTATGTTAGTGATCATTCACTAATATTTATCAAGAAAAATTGCTAACTCGTCACAAAGAATCACGTCACCATTACCAACTTTTTCACTAATTGAGTCACCATTAGCAACACCATTCACGAAATTTGTAGTGCGATGTTACTGTTATTTGCCACTTGTGGGAGAGTAACATGAAGATCGAAGTGGATGCTAATTTGAATTAAAATTTAACCAAACAAAACCCAGTAACCAGAGGATCGAGACAAATGCTAATTTAAATTAAAATTCAACCAAAAAAACCTAGTAACCAAACAAAATGATTTGATTCTAATTTAGTTAACTAGCGGTAACATAAATAATATTTAAATTAAATCTATTTTTATTTATTTTAAAATTAAAAACCATTTCAAATAATTTTCATATAATTCCTTTGATCATATATAAGATAAAAAATATTTGAAAAATCAAAATTCCTTACTCCCAATTCCATTATAAACCATGAAAAAATAAAAATATATTAAAATTAATGAATTATTTTGCATCGATTGAAAAAAAAATAACATTACATTCCATCAGAAAAGAAAACATAAGGTGACTACAACCGACCTAAGAGTTCCCAATTTTTGTGTTTCACGTGTAACAAAAAAGGCTTTATATCTAATTGAGGAATCACAATAATCAATTCCCTTTGTTTTTCAGCATCTCGTTGGTGGTGATGGTCGCGATTAAAATCAAAGGGCGGGCTTTGAGTCTGAATGTATGAACGAATGAAATTGAAGGGGGTATTTATTTTTTGTAAATAGGTGAGGGTGGTTTAAATAGATAATCTTCGAGGAGAGGCAAACAGGAATGAACGCTTTGCAATAGCAAAGTCACAGGCCCTTGAAACCCATGGTGCAGATCCTCTCGTTGGTGGTGATGGTCGCGATTAAACTTGAAGGGATTTGAGTATGAATGTATGAACAAATGAAATTGAAGGGGGTATTTATTTTTTGTAAATAGCTAAGGAGGGCGCTGCAACAGCAGAGTCACAGGCCCATGAAACCCATGATGGATCTGCACCAGCACTAGGACCAGAATCAGAACCAACACCCACCTGGTGTTCCTTGGTATCCTGGGCAGTTTCAGTATCAGAACTTAGGGGCACCACCGCAGCAGTGGGTTCCTTCTCATCATCATAATCCTTCTATGGGTCAATTGATGCGAGGGCAACAGTAGAAACAACAACAGTACGCTCTAGGACATGGGTTCAATCCCGTTCACAACATGTACACACAACTTCAAGGGAAACAACATTACCCTCCTCCTCTGCAACGACCTATGCTGCCCCATCAGGTTACTCACATGTATGCTCAACCGGATCAGGTGACCATCTTTACACAGTGATTTTTGTTATTTTTGGTTGCACCTTTGTCTGTTTTCATGTTTAGCACTTCTAATTCCATGAATTAATTACTATTGCTACTATCATTTATAGAAAATATGCCCACTTAGCCTCCTGTAGTGGGTATATTCCATCATTTTTATATTTTCCTTGTTTTTAATAGTAGTTGTAGTCGTAATCAACATCTGGGCGTTCTTCCTGTAATTTAGGTTTAGAAGTTAGGGTTAACTTGTTTCTACGGTATTTCCCTAATTGTCCAGTCCTTATGTTCATTTGTTAGGGTTCGACTAGAAATTATTGTTAACGATATCAACGGATTGGATTTTATATACTTTTAGCATTTTAGACAAAAGCATCATCTAGGGCATTCTAGATATATTAGGAATTTGGAAAAGCATAATGAAAGAATAAAAAAGACTGAAGATTGAAATTTAGTTTGTGTGAAGAAATATAAATTAAAAAGGGTTGAAAAATGGCATATAGAAATGCCAACCCGTGCTGATGTTGCATGAATTTTTTTTAATACATCCTAAGTGAACTGAAACTTTCCTTTTGTAGGCTAAGTCACATTGTCAAATTTGGTGAAAATAAAAAGGTAAAGAAAATATCTTTAGAATGAAACCCATAAAAATTTCAGTGAGTTAAAAATATCACATAAGAAATAACTAAGTTTTTAATTTTACATATCCCAAGAAAAAACAAACACACTTTTTTAATTAGCATCTATAACACTGCGTGTAAATGATTTTCGCCTCAAATTTTTGAGTCACTATTTAGGCTTATCATCAAGAGCTGAGTGCTGAATCTGCTGACACACTTTTTTTATAGCTTCAAATGTGATAACATGTCAAAAATTACCAAATATTTGAACTATGTTTTCCTAGTATACTTTTTTGTTTATATAAACTTTTCGTTTAAACCAAAAAAATCACCAAATATGCGGAAATTTGATTCGGGCTGTTGAATGATGAATCTGGTGAGTTTAGTTGGTTTCTTTTACATTTTTTGTAAATTGCATTTGTTTTTTGAAGAGATACACTGAAACTAGCTACATAGGTTTTAGGCATAAATGCCTTCCACACCCCTCCCTTTACCTGTCCACCACAATCAAGTTGGTAGGGCAAGTAGAGGTGCTTCATCAAAAACATAAAAGCTAGCATCTTTGCAAGGGATGCTCTCACCTGGCTCACAAAGTAGATAGAATGAAGTGATTTGGAAACTAAATTAATTCAACAAATTATATTTATTTTTTATTTTTCCAGGTTACAAAGCCTGGGGAAAACCCTAGAGTACTTCCCCTCATTTAGGGGATGGTACCCAGGGTAAACCCTAGAATCTTTGGGGCACAAGGCCGGTCAAAAGAACAACTTGAAGCCATTAAAACAGTGTACTCAATATGAGCTCAACATTTTGTGAGAATTGAACCTGGGTGGGGAGGATAATTCCTCCTAACCACCTGAGAAAAACCCAATTGACATCCACAAGTTATATTTCATAGCAATGTTCCTGCAAATTAATAAATCAAGATGAGATTTGGTGGGTAGCTTAGAATTGTTAGATTAGATGGATAAAGTAAATAGGTTCTACTTATAAAAATAAGACATTCAGTGAATGTTGCTTCAGTTAGTCCTGAAACAGATTTTCCTGAAAAGAACCAAAAATTTGTATTACTAATTAATTTTATGCCCAAAGTTTTTCTCGGTTTATTAAAGTTCTCATCTTTTAATCTATGAAGTTTGAGATGTGGGAAATTTGGGGAATTTTAAAAATCAAATATAAAATTAAAATTCTCTTTCAAAATAACATTTTAAGAATAATTCCGTCTAACTACCATCATAAATCCATCTTAACTCCGGATCTACAAAGTGCTGAGAGGGATCAATCTCTCAAGATGAAAACCTCTTTTTGAGTGCAAAACTTGAGGACACCTTGAGAGGTTTGATCCTCTTGACACTTGGTAGTTTTGTAGTTAAGATGGATTTATGTTGGTTCTTTATAATATTATTTATCTTACATAAATTTAATATCACTATATATAAAAATATTCTTATTTTTAGTTCTATTAAAACCCTTGTAATACATGTAGCTACTACAGACATATGCACATGGCATTTACCGTTGAAATGTTTTATAATTTTTTGTTTTAATTTAATTTGTAATTGTGATATGCATAGTATAGATTTTTTTTTTTTTTCCAAAGAAAAAATCGAACCATCTATTAAGACATAGAAAGTTACATATTATATGCTAGATGCATTCAAAAACCTGCATTTCCCTCCTTTCCCAGAAGAGAGATGGAGTTACTGCTGGTGATTTTGAGGAAACCCTCATCTCACAACCATAGTCTCTCATTGAGTAGATCCTCATCATCTTTTTGCACCCCCTATGCCGTAGAAAGTCCCAAGTGGGAACCTTGTTCTAGAGAATGCACCAGAAGAAAAAACTCGGTTTTGCCGGTCCTTTCAGTTCCCACTAGGGTTTATACCACCATTCCTGATCCCCCCATCCTTTCTGTGTCATAAGCCAGCTATAGCCAAAATTTGGTGAGTACATCCCAGACGGAGAATGGACCCATCAGAGTTCATCCCTCTTATCCTATATCATAACATTAGAGTTTTGAAGATCCAATGTATATGTCTCCCATTCCTCCAAAAATATTTCATTGAGCTGGAGATCATCTTTTTCATCCATCCTTGTCTCCACAATGTTGATCTTTCATAATTTGAAACCTGCCCCAGAGTGGTGAAACCTCTATGGTTCAGCGACTCTATGAATTCTCTAGAAAGAGAAAAATTCCCAGTGCAGCCTACCCAGGGGTCACGACCCAGCCTAACCTTGGTTCCATCCTCCACCTGCCAAGCTAGACCCTGTTCTATGATGTTGACCGGGGCTATGGTTGCTTTCCACACTACTGAGGAATTTGTAGATTTTTTTTGGGGCAATCTCAGCTAGTCTTGAATTGACATAGGATCAATGTATTTCCTTCTTGTGACAATTGTCCAAAGATTATCTAGGGTGATTAGCCTCCATGATAGTTTTGCTGCCAAAGACTTTGAGAAAGAGGTTAAATATTTTATTCCCCATCCTCCCCATGCTTTCAGCCTTACTATTTTCTCCCATGCCACCCATGGTGTCACATGGTCCTTTCTTGATCCTGCCCACAAGAATCTATTGCACACTTTTTTTATTGAAGAAAGGATGCTCTTAGGGACCCAAGATAAGCCTACCTAGTGTACCAGGATGGCCATCGCTACCGATTTTATCAACACAAGCCTTCCTTCCCTGGATAACCATTTAAAGCTCCAACGTTTCATTCTTGACTCGATTTTTGTAACTAGCCATTTCCAATCCTCTACCAAGTATGAGTTCGGCTGAAGGAAGAAACCCAGGTATTTGAAGGTGTCCTGGAGGGATTTTACTTCAAAGTGGAGTATTTCTTCAATTCTGCCCATTTCCGCCCTAGTGAGACCTGTTGTTGTCAGGGATGGCTTCTAATAGTTTATGCTAAGGCCCGTGGCTTTCAGAAAAAGTTCCAACAACTCCTTTAGACACCTGCAGTATTCCAGACTACCATCACTGAATAACAGAATGTCGTTGAAAAACAATAGATGGGTGACAAATAAGTTCATTGCCACTTCAATTCCTTTTAATTCCCCTCACCTCTTTTCTTCGTGTATCATCAGGCTCAGTCCTTCAACTGCCAATAAGAACAGAAGGGCGAAAAGTGGGAAACCTTGTCGAAGACCCCTTTGTGGGTTAAAAAAACTTGTTGCAGCATCATTTATCAAGATAGCAATACTTGAAGAAGAGATCATACAACTCATTACCCAATTTATGAAATCAAACCCGAAACCAAGATGGGTCATTAGCAATCTCATGTACAACCAACTGATTCTATCATAAGCCTTGGACAAGTCAATTTTAACTATAGCTCCTTTTTTCTTGCTTCTCTTAAGGCTATGAAGGGTTTCTTGGGCTACCCTGACTGCCTCATGTATTTTCCTTCCATCTAGGAAGCCAAATTTTTCCAACGAGATGTTTCTTAAAAGGAAAGGTTTTAGACGGGTGGCTATCACCTTAGAGATGATCTTATAAATACAAGAGTAGAGAGAGATGGGACGAAAGTCATAAAAAGAGACAGGGTGTTCTTTTTTATGAATAAGAGCTAAGAAAGAAGCACTAAAAGGCTGGTAAATTGAGCCAGAGTTGCGAGACTCTTCCACGACTTCTACCAGCTCTCCCCCCAAAAATTCAAAGAAGTGCTGGAAGAATTCTACTGTCCATCCATTAGGCCCGGGACTTTTATCCTTCTACATGGAGTTTAGGATATCTTCTACTTCCTCCTTTGAGACCGGCTCCATTATGATGTTATTTCCTTCCTCATCTATGAAACTAGGGAAAAGTTGTGCCACCCTTAATACTTCAGCTATTGAAGCCTCTGTTGGTGCTCTGAAGAGAGTTTTAAAATGATTTACTCCTAAAGAAGAGAGGTCTTCAAATGAACGAGCCCATTCACCATTCTCCTTCTGTAGTTCCCCACTATTATTTATATTTTTCCTTCCTTTCGCATAGTTTTGGAAGAATTTTGTGTTTTCATCTCCCGCTTGCAGCTAGATAGCCGTTATTTTTAGATGCCACCTTTCTTCCCTTTCCAACAATATTTTCTTCCTAACTGTTTCCAACTCCCTTATTCTTTTTATTGATTCATTATTGGAGTATCCTACCCCCTTCGGCCTTTCAAGATGATCAAGTTCCTCATTGAACTTCCTTAGCTCCTCCTCCTCTTTTAATAATTTAATATTTTCCCATTCGCGGGTTGCTTTCTTTGTGTTTTTCAAATTCTCCATAAAATGCTTACACATATTTCCAAGGTCCCTTGGTCTATTCTTTCTCCAGGTGGCATGGAACAGAGTGTTATATGTCTCGTCTTTTAGCCAGGAGGAGTTGAATTTGAAAGGAGATCCCGGTTTTCTTTGCGTGCCTTTAATCTCAAGGAAAATGAGAAGGTGGTCTGATAGTCCCCCTTCCGTAACCCAGTGTCTGAAGATAAAGGACCTAGCCACTATATCTTCATAGAGAAGGAACCTATCCAATTGTTTTGCCACTCACTCATCTCCCACTCTTCGACTTCTCCAAGTGGATCTGGGCTTAATTACAGTGGCATCCACCAGATGTGATGAAGCCAATTTGTTTGTGAAGAAGTCAGTAAGCTGGTCTGCCCTCGCAAAAGGTCCCTACGATTCTGATAATCCCAATGAAAATTTTAGATCCCCTCCCAAAATAAGATTTTGATTCTCTAGAAAAGATTTGGCAAACAAAATGTCCCAAAAATGCACTCTCTCCGAACAGGGCCCATAAACATTGAGTAAAAGAATAGGGTGACAGAGCTCGTTTGAATATACTTCCAAGGCCAAGGAATTTTTCAGCTCCCCATGTAGACAAATCCTTCATTTTTGCAGTGTTGATACCCGTGGCTAAGCCACCAGATCTTCCTTGGGCATCCAAGGCTTGGAAACCCCAGCCAGGAAACATTCTTGAGAGAAGACCTTTTACCTCCTCTCCCTAGCCCATTGTTTCTTGGAGAAACAAGACATACTGATTTTGTGACTTCATCAATTCCTTTAAAGCTAGTTTTTTAGGCTGACTAGCCAAACCCCTAAAATTGTAGGAGAGAATTATCATCGGTAACCATGAGAGGGTGGTTGCGCTGCTCTAAGCACCCTAGAGAGAGACCTCTGCTTCCCATCCGTAATATCAAGTTTTTCTTTTACTTGGGCCTTTGAGAGGTTTAATTTCCTTCCTCTCAGCTTTCTACGCCCAACCGGGACATGATTTGGTTCCAGCCCACCTATGGCTTCTCTTTTCCAACGTTTATTCACAAGGGCTCTAAGGTTATAAGGGGGCTTCTCAGGGAGACCCGACAGGGATGGGTCAGGGTCAGGAACAAGACCAATAGGGGAGGGCAAGGAGGATGGAGGAAAAGAAGTGATAATGCTATCAAGCGACTCTATAATTTAATGCATTTGAATATGTTCCATTTCTTTAGGCCTGGAGGGACCAAGATTTGATAGATCGATAATAGAAGAGCACATGAAAGAAACAAAAGAAGGATTAGAGACAAGAGGCATACCTTCCAGAGGTGAAACTTCAGCCTCTTCTTCTATTGGAGGATTCTGAGCCTGTGAAAACTCCAGAGCCAGATCTGAAGCCTGCTGACTTGAAAGGTTTTCCTTATGTTTTGATGGCACTGGTTTCTCCATTGTAGTGTCCTGATCCCCTGCCTCTTCCATCAAATCCTCCTTATGATCCTAATTCTCTTTGGCTTCAGCTGATGGGTGAGCCTCCCTATTCACCTTCTTCTAGCACCTGTGACATTTGAATGGTAGATGTTCATATTCCAAGATTTGATTATAATCATAATCCTTGTACTTCAAGCACATTTCATCTGCTAGAGATTCTCGAGGGTTTAAATTTACCAGAATCCTAGCCGCACTAAGATCCCTTGATTGTTTGAAGGATGTATCAACTTCTAAGAACTGTCCCAGATTATTTCCAATGGACCGAAAGGCTAAGTCCATCCAGAAATGGAGGGGGAGTCCCGAGAGTTTTACCCATACGGGAGACTCTTCCATATTTTCCCTCTGAGCATCGAAAAGCGGAGTCCATCTTCGAAACAATACTGGCCTCTTCCCGAAACACCAATTTCTTGCAATTACCCAGTCCAAATGTTCTTTTTGTTCAAACTTCAGGCTAAACCAACCCTTGGCCAGAGCTTGGATTTCCAGAGGTTTCCCTGGGGCATCCTTCCATTTCGTGTTGGTCCACTCAATCATATAGTTTGCCAAAAATTTCCTTCCACGGATCCTGCCCACAAGAATTGTCTCAGTGGCTTTCATGACTTAGTCTATACAGATGTCTACTCCAAGGACACAACAAGGACATTCATCTTTCTTCCTAATGGCTTTGTTATTTTTCCTTTTGGATCCATCAATATAGCTTCCTCCACCTTCCTCTCCTTCCACAGGGTTTTTGAGAGCATCTGTAGTTTCTGCTAAAGGCGACGCAGGTCACCTTTCTCCTATAGAATTAGAGCCTTCCCTTTCTAGAACCCTAGTTTTCGGCTCTTGAAATCCCTATTGGATGGTTCTTTCTTTACTATCTGATGTTCTTCCTGCTCCACCTTCTTCTTCAAAAAGCAAGGAAGGCCTCTCCTGTTTTCTACTAGACTGGTTCAGGTTCCTTGAGGGTCGTGACACACCCTCAGCTAAGACCAGGCCTATACCGGCCACTTCACTTCCTTGCGAAAAGAGAAAATTCTCTAGAAAAGCAAACCCCTAACCCTGAGAGGGGTTCCTAAATAAGCAGGACTCATCCCGAGACCTTCCTCTACCCCGATCCAACCCTAGAGTCCTTTCCTCCCCCAGAGCTTTTAGACCCACAGAACCTCAAAAATAAAAAATAGCTATGATATCTTCTAAACCTCCTGTGAAAACCAGAAAAGGTGGAATACCTGGCACTGTAGATGATGGAAAAGTTTTCCGGCCTGCTCTATATTGACCGCCTCCTCACAACCCCTTGAGGCCTTTGATGTCTCAGGTCCTCTTGATCCTTTCGCCTTCCAAACATAGTTAAACATACTCTGCAGGCTTTCTTCTAACAATGCAGCTTCGTTCGCTAGGCCTCGAATACCTCCAGAATCCGAAGGTTTCGGCTCTGGTTCTGTGATGATTGGGAAGAAAAGGTCCAAGTTTTTCTTTGATACCTCATGTCCCCAGCAGGTGAGAAGATCCTCCGGTGTCGGCTCAACGTCCACGTGATCCATATCGAATCCCATGGCTAAAACAAAAGTTCAGACTTAAAACTAAACCGTGACAGTGTAGAGACTGCAGATGCACAAAAACCCTATGATCGGAACATCGTCATGTGAAATGGTTAGGGTTTGAGGTAGGTAACTCCATTATAACCTTTCTTATCCGAGAGCGGTTCCTAGGAACCCCGTACTCCTCATTTCTTCCACCAGTGCATGCAGATGGTCTCTAGACTTTGACATATACTGGTGAATGTCACCTCCAAAGTCTCTGCTCGTGCCGATTCTGCTCCCTGTGTACGATTTTCACCATTTGCAGAAACCCTCCATTATTAGGGTTTCACCCATCGTAGCCCATTGCCATAGCTCAGTTTCATGATCCATAGTATAGATTTTATGTGTATATATCGAGATATTATTGTAAGTATTAAGTTTTTATATGGTTATTAACTGAATTTAGACATCAAGTTTTGAAATATCATGCTTACAAATTGAATCATAATTTTTTAAATTCCTTTTAGATTTTAATTTGATATGCATATTATGATTTTTTTTTCAAATTTTTTTTATGTAACTTCAAAATAAAAAAGAAAATTTGCAATATAGAAAATTGAATTTAGCTGAATTATTATTTTTATTATTACTTTTTGTTACATTTTAATTGAGTTGAAATTATGTTTTATTATTATTATTTTTTGATGTAATGCTTCACTACAACATCTCCCCCGTAATGGAGTCAACAACTTTTTTTAATTTGATTTTAAATCTAATGCCTCATTTATGTAATGCACTATTACATTTTCCCCATACTAGGTTGTGATGCTGTAGAGCACCTCTCGATGCAATCAACATATGTAGTATAGATGACTAACAATTATTGATAGTTGCTATGATGTGTTATATTTATTTCAAAGGGGCACGGTTATATCTATTTATTTGTACTACCTCTTGTAAATTCACTGACTATGTGTTATTTTTTATTCATATACATATATATTTCAATGATAAATATGGTATAATCTTGTTAATTATTTTGTAGGGAAGGCACATATTGGTTTGCAGCAAGTTTCTTCTTCTATGTTTCTCCCTTCTTTGTTTACGATTTTTTCTATGCTGTAATAGCACTCTTGAGTCAGATCTTCCCTTTGCACTCCTTTCTTTGTTCTCTGTCCAATCTCCTTATTGTTTCTTTATTTCTCATTGTTTGTTTTCTTCCATAATTCTATTTTATTAAAAAAAAACATAGAAATGATATTTACAAGAAAATTTGATGCTCAATATTCATGTGTCCACTGAACATAAGTATTTAGAATATTATGAAGAAATCTGATGCCAAAACAGTAGTGGTCTAGCGACAATCTTCATCCAAAAGAGAATGTTTCTTGCCCAATACTTATGTGCTAAGTCATATAAAAAGCACAAAATTTTGAAACAATAAATTGTTAAGGACAGTGGTGGAATTAAATTTTGTTTGGCCTTACTGCTGAGATGAGTTAAATAAGTCGTGAGTCTAACTCTCTTCCAGCATGCCATACTTGTTGGTAGGAAGTGAGTTCTGCAAGTACTTGTAGGTCAAACCCTGACCCCTGAATAACTTGTGGGAAAGTTACATGCCTGAGAGTCCAAATCATAGGTGGATGGAGAAATGTTAGGTGTCAAATATATTATATAAATGCCAAAATTTTACCTGCCTGAGAATCCAACTCATAGGTGGATGGAGAAATCTTAGGTGTCAAATATATTATATAAATGCTAAAATTTTACTTGCTTGAGAGTCCAACTCACAGGTGGATGGGGAAATATTAGGTGTGAAATATAAATGCCAAAATGGGAAAGATAAGTCCTCATTTTGGACAATATATGCTTCCAAGTTATTGGCAAGTTTGTGGAACTCTTGCACTTCAGATTTGTAGAGTTTTCTTCTGAAAGAATTTTTTTTTAATGCTGGCAAGAGCACCGCTAGAGGAGAGAGATGTGCAATGCAATTTTTGCAAAAAATCTGTTAGTGGGGGCATACTCTCTTCAAAATACCTTTTTGCTCAAAGATAGGAACAACTGTAAGATAATTCCCAAGTGTGCCTATAGATGCATATATTTTATATGGTATTAAAGTTGCAAAAGAAATAAAAAGGAAGAAAATCAAAACCTACAAAGGGATGAAATTGGTGGTGCTTGTGTGTGTTTTTTTTGCATCTGTTTCTTAAATCAGAAAGTGAAAATGCCATTTCTGATTTTCCTGAGATCCTTTATGTTCCCTACCAGAAGAATCTCTTAGTCTAGCTCCTAATCCTGGTGGTGGTTGGTATTTTTAGATGTTTTATTCACTAACTCATGGGTTTATAACAAAAATTGCATTGTACAAGAAACACCCCTTTTTCTAATCACTTTGATAATTTTTTTAGGGTTTTTGAGATTTTTTCTCACCAATGACCTCCATTTTTTGTAAAAACCATAAATAAAGATAGTGATGAGATCCTAGGAGTTCAAACTTTAGCATTTTCAAACCTTGAGAACATATGACATATATCATATGAAATGTTTATTTCCATTAAGGATGAGGGTAGAATTATTAACTTAAATGGTCTTTAACACATTCCCTCTAGATTTGTCTCTTCAAATGTGAGGGCACCCACTCTCATAAAGGACATGTTGGGAGTTTAAACTTTAGTGTTTTCAAACCTTGGGCGCATATGACATGAATCATTGAAATGTTTATTTACATTAAGCATGAGGGTAGAATGATTAACTTAAATGGTATTTAACATAATCCCTCTAGATTTGTCTCTTCAAATGTGAGGGCACCCACTCTCATGTTCGCATTTACTGATATTAGCCTTTAGGAAAAGATAAGAAAATATAAATTGGACTAATGTATCAATCCATGTGAACATGATACCCATTCACCCTCTCAGACACTCAATGTGCAAAATTTGTCTCCTAAAGGACATGATTTGGGCAATATATCAGTTGCCTCAAAAACTTAGGTTCGAGTCAATTATTCATGCAACATGATACTAAGAAGTTGCTAAGTTGTCTCCTATGATTATGCTAAATTGGTCAGCATCAGTTCAAAAATTCTAGATGACTCTCATGGTGTTGCAATGTTATTTAATACTACAAGTTGGCATAATTTCTTAGTCCCATAGTGCTGAAAAACTTTCCTCAACTATTAATCCTAAAGAAGCCCAATAATGGGTGAACATGGATAGGCTAGCTTGAATTTTCTCACATGTATTCCATCTCACTTAGACACTTATTTTGGGAACTCTTATACATTTAATATGTCAGTTTTCTAAGGCCTAAGATGGGAAAAATAAATAACAAGTATGTGCAAGCAGCAACACACTTGACTAGATTGAACTCGGCCTAGTCTTACGATGGATGTACATTTTAAGGGCTTCTTTCCTAATTCAAAATCGCTGAAGATATATAAACTAACTATTTAATTTGTCCTACAATTACAATAGTGCACATGGCAAGCTTCTCTGAAAATCTCTTTTGTTCAATATGGTAGGCCTCTGAAGAGGCTAAGCTTGTACTAGCATAATGCATATATGACCTGCAAGTCACCACTATGTTTTGGTTTCTGAAGGCTATTGCATTATTGAATGAATAGTGAAGTATCAACCAGTGAATAAGTTTCAAGCTTTGGAGAAGTCACAATATATATTATAATTTTGTCTTTCAGATTGGCCTCTTGACCAACTTTTTCTAGGAATGCCTCTTATGAAAAATAAGTTCTTTCCTAACAGGTTATGACCCTCTTGAAAATACCAGGTTCACTAGAACATTGGAAACAAATATCTAATGCACGCATCATGCTACCACTACAAGCCATTGCAAAAAATAGAAACCAGGGTGAAAAAGGATCTACAGCTACATTGTAGACGTGTTACAGTGACAATACTTTCTTGAATGTCTATTCTCCAACATCCATAGCATTACCACAAATAATCATAGTTTGTATTTAACTCCAAATAATATACATTCCAATAAGAAGTTTTCAATCATAGTTTTACCTTGTGGCAATGATTTTCCTTATGCCCTGCTCTCATTTTCAGTCAAAAACTAGATTTCCTATATTGATGACGTTCCTACTGTAATATGACCAAATATCAGACAACTATCTCACTGTAATTCTAGATAAAATGAGCAGTGTACCAAAATAATAAAGAAACTGAAAATGATAGTAGATATTGCAGGGTAAGCAACTAAATAGGTAGTACGCATGATATGCTATTCCATAATTCACTACCTTTCCCATTTATAAAATAGTTTCTACAACAATTCCGCTGCATATTAGTTATGTATGCTGCTATTTATTGAGATTTTGGCTCACACAGGGATTACAATCAGCTTTTCCACAAAAGATACATATGGCTTATGCAATTGGCATACCATTGTTGTTGCTCATGGTCTATTTGGCATACCATGTCTCATGTCAGACACTCGTCTTGTGTCCCCATATCAGTTGACTTAGAACAATAGTTATCGATCATATATTGAAGAAAAAAGTTAATTTGGCAATATCAACAAGAACCTACATTAAAATTAAATATTAATACTTCATCTAGCTTCTGGCTTGTCTCTCGAACTTCAGAAACAAGGAAATCTGTGTCAATGTTACGGTTCACTTCTGGATGACCCTTAATACCAACAAGACAGTGTTCTTTACTGTGATTCAACCAGTGGCCTATTCTCCATATTCTAATAATTCGCTGAAGCTAATTAGTCTTCACCCAGATAAGCTCTTCAATGTGATGATAACCCCATAGTTCTAGACTGAAACATTATATTAACCTATGTAAGCTCAAATTGACTTCACAACCGACATATAAGAACAAAGGTCACTAGTCACAAAAACAGTAACCACCACTACAATTAGCTATAGAAAAAATTGGTTATGTTGGTTAGAAAAAATACTCCTAATTCATCCCTTTGTAGTCAAAATTGCAAAAAAATAATTATGTAACAAAATTAGCTAACATGACACGAGGACATACCATTCTCATCCAAGTTCCATTGCACGTCCAGTAACCCAAAGGAAAATGAGACCATCAGTCTGTAGAGTTGGCACATTAAAATTCCTCATCTCATCATCATCAATTGTTCCATATGGAAATTCCATGGAATATCCCAGGGCGGGTCTGCCATAATAACACCAAACTAACCCAAAATATCCATTCTGAAATTGTGTATATCACAATTGATCCATTGTGGCTCCCCAAGCTCAATTCTGAGCAATATTCTACACATATAGGTTTTGTTGGTGGTAGGGAATCCATCCCTGGCATAGGTAGTAGATCCACAGTTGGATCCAACTCATAGTGCACATATTTGGATGTCTGGAAAAGGGTAAATATTACCAAGTTATTAAACAATGAAAAGAAGCAAGCATGTATAACAATATGTGTTGATCTTATGAAAGTGTCCAGAAAAGAACAATCACCCAGGCTAATATCAGTATGTAAAGCAATTATTTGCCTGAAGTGAACCTGAAAGAAAAAACAGGCTCTTAGAAGCTCACACAATAACAAAGTGTATCATGTTGAATTAAATAGTAAACAAGAAATCAAGGATAAATCATGGATGAATGCAAACCTTCTCACATGCAAGATAGTTGCATCTTTGACATCGACAATCTTCTTTTGTTAAAGCTTTACAATACTCTTTCAACTAGGTACCTCCTTTTGTTTTAAACTGTAAAACATTGCAAAGAGATGATAATTAATCCCACAACCCAGAAAGTAGGCCACATAGAATGAAGCATCACTACATGGAAACATACAAGCACATGGAGCCAAAGAATCAATAGTAGATGCAAACACAAACTCCTACCTCTTGAAATGGTAAAAGGAAAAATAAAATGCTCACCTTTGTAGCAATATCAGTTTCTCTTGCAGTAGGATGATGAATTAGAACATAAAGTTATTCACCTATCTTGGACTTCTGTAACTCCCTAAATGATTTTTTCTTAAGCAATGCTTCAATATCTTTGATGTCATCTTCCTCTGTCCTTGGTTTGGAAGATAGAGGCGGTGCAACTAGACCAGGAGATGGTCCTATCGGTGGCCTTTGCATTGCAGGATGACCATTAAATCCCATCCCCTGTCCAGGAACACCACCAGGTCCAGACATTCCCATAAGAACCATGGGTCTATGGACACCTCTTGGGCCCATCATTTATGGAGGGTTGCTTCCTGGAAACATTGGAGGCCCTGCCACTAGCATGCCATGAATACCTTGTGGATGAGGTTCACCATATCCAGCCCACATATCTGGCCTCGGAATGCTAGAGTTCATACCAGCTGGATCTCTAATTAAGTCCATTCTGCCAGCAGTTCCCATTGCTGGAACAACACCCATTCCATTTGAATGATCTATATTTTTAGTATTTAGTTGCTGTGCTATTTTAGGAAGAACCTTTTCCAATCGAGTTCGATCAATATTCAATACCATTACCCTATTTTTACCACTCATTGCAAATTCTTCCAAATCTACACCTGCATTTTCATCTACAAATGATTTCAATGCCATTTTTACAGCTACAATAGCCCAGAATTCTCCCCCAAGTTCAACGAGAGTGTTCTTATTTGCAGGTGCGCAGTAACCATTTTCTAATTTCCTAAGAATGGCAGTAGAATCAATGGGCGAAGGTGACGTGTGATCGAGGAAGCGATCAAACAAAAAAGTAGCAACCATAACTTTGACAGTACTAATATCCTTAGGATGAGATCCACCGGCATCATTGATTCCTTCTCTCAATGAATCACCCCCATTCTCATACTCGTGTTTGTCATCCAACCCAAGTAGACGAGACCTAATATCTGCTTCTTCGCTACCATTTACATAGTCCAATCTTGAAACACCATTTCTGTCTTCAGAATTCAAGACACTACCTATTGCACCCACACCACTGCCTGAAGCTTTGGCACTCAAAGAATCTCTTGTGAGCAAATCAAAACCACCATGTTCATGCTTATGTGGCCTTACCCTTCTATTTGGATCTCCCCCATTAAATGTAGAAATTACCCGTAGAGAAAGGTCCAAAGAGCTCACAAGGTTAGGTACAAGCTTGTCAAGCATGTATATAAGCTTATCCTGGACAATACAACTATCCTTAATGTGCTCCACCAACTTCTGGCTCTTCTCCTTGAGGTAGAGAAATTTGTCATTTCCCTCAATGTGCATATCTGCTTTTGACATTGCCCACTGTCGGGATAGAAATGTACCAAACCAATTTTCTGTACATGCAAAGGTAGAATATAAATATATTATTGGTTATTCATCTAAATTTTATTATTAAAGATGACACGTGGAATTCATGCTACCACAAGTCTTCAGAATGCATCGCATGAAATTTAGGTAATAATGTCAAATTTTTGCTAGTAACAAACAATGCTAAATCAAAGAACACCCATTTCTAAACATTTTTTTACCAGAGGGATATAAAAACTCTTGGGAGGTGCAGCTTTGGGGATTAACAAGTAGAGCGCAAAAAAAAAACACGCTGAAAATGAAACCTGTACCAGTTGTAGTAAACTCACGCTTGTTTACTGCTCATCCACAAACAAACTCACACAGCAGAAACTCACATTATACATGATATGTGGCCTAATCTCGTATTGGCCTCTCTGTCTAAAACCCTAAAGAAAAAGACCCTAATTTGGTAACCTTTTAAATCCTAAAAGCTTAAGAAAAACCTAATCTGGAATTTTTTCACAGATAAGGGCAGTTCTTCAGTTGCATTCAAGAAGAAAGGCATCCTAACATTACAAGTGGATAAATGTAAGATTTCTGCATCTGAATACCAATCCAGAAATTTAAAATTTACCTTGTAGATGGCGTTAATGTTCAACATGAATTCTGGAAGCAAGAAGGAAATTTCCAAGTGTAGTTTAACCAATAAAATTTATGGCTAATAATCAAACACAAGCTAAATGCTGAAAGCTGTATCAATTCCGATGCATTAAGTCAGTCCTAAGCAAAAATCTACATTTCTGGGTATGATTATTATAAGCTGGTTACCGACCCTTATGCAATTATTTCTCGAGTTGGAAGAAAATAAATTTTAACTTTGGTTAAAGATATCTTATGCGACTGAACGCCTCACAATTTGATTCTTGCACTCAGCACTTCCCCTTTTCCCGAGCGAGCTTAGTAAAGACCCTTTCTTCCGTCAAATGGATGCTTTCTTCAATTGAATGTTGTTTTTGCTTCCTAATTGTTATGTATGGCATATATAATACTAGTTGTCCATTGGGATTCATACGTGAATAAATGAAAAAGGATTTAACTGTTGCTAAATGCAAAAATGTGACATGCTAGGATTGGAGGGATTTTGTGTAAATTATAATGAAAAATAAAAAAGTGAAGGCCTGCACCTCTAGTGCAGTGATAGCAGGGTTTCCTATTTATAATATTCTAGAGTTATTATTATTATTATTTGTTCATTTCTTTCTAGTTATTTTTCCTTGGTCAAGTTGTTTCTCAAGTTTGTCAGCTCTGAATGCTAAACACGCTGCTTGATGTCTTGCAGTTGTAACACCTCACATTTTAGCATAGGTCCAAGATCTAGTTCTAGTACAATAGTGCAAATTGTGGAAGATTTGGTAAGTGCTTGCTACTGAAAGCCTTGAAACTGTGACCCAAGTTCTATTTGGTCACAACTAGAAGGTTAGTGCATTGGGAAAAAGATAATGTTGTGTGCATTGATGTTGCACACAGGGCATCTTTTTGCAAGCCCTTTTTCCCATCATATGCAAGAGCAGTTTGCATCTGCAAGATGCACATAACATTCTCTTTTCCCAATAAAATAACCTTCCAGTGTTGCATGAGCTTCTAGCCTCTTTAGACTAAGGAACTATCCAGAACTTTGTCACTCTTGGTTCGTAGTTATCTTGTGAGTTTAGTATGATTGCAATAATTTTTCCTTAACATTCCTTCTCAATGTTTCTGCCATAACCTCAGAGCTACTCGGATTTGGGGTTGTTCCCTAGATATCTCTTGGGGTTTGGACCAACCTCCTAATCTGCTGGGAGAATTTCTATACCTCTAGAAGATATATCACTTATCATAGGCATTTTTGTTTCTCCAAAATGCCGTTACTCTCGCAAAAGGTTGCATTATAATTTAAGATTATTTCTCCCACAACTCAACATGTTGTGTGTAATGTGGTTCCTGTTGGGTGATTTCGATGGCTTCTACAAACTAGTTATCAGAAAATTTTTCTAACCTCTTAGGAAGGAGCTACTTAGAGGTGGCTACCCCTTTGATAATTGCTGGTATTGATTGTTCATTAGTATATTGAAAAATTCATCGTCAAGGATTAATTTTTCAATTTTATCAAGTGTCTCTTGTTTCATATTCAACACAAGATGGAATTTGCATGCACTCAGTTCATTGGAGCAAGGCTTTCTGGCTTGCCTTGAATATTGAAAGCAAGTTACAAAAGCAATCCCTAAAGATGGAGCACAGTTGACAACAATTCAAGCTCCTTCTGCTCCTTCCCCTTGTCATATTCATTTTTTTACATGGCATGAAAAAGATACACATAAGTCTAAATTTTAGCCCAAAAGCAATTGTAATGATAGTGGAAATGTTACGAGAATATTGTTATTATCACTAATAGTCATCCCATTCTAATGAGTGATGTCTTAAGGAAAGAGTTCTCAACACATATTTCAATGGCTGAGCAAAAGGAAGGAGAAGGTTAAAATCATTATAGTCAACAATCCCACTTACATAAGTGGTTGTTGTGGACTTCCCAATCCATGGTGGAAATTCCTCTGCTACTAAGTACGGTAATTCTAACAATTCAAAAAAAAATGGACAATTCCAAGCCCACAATTAGTCTTAATCATCATTGACTACTCTACTTTAGACAAGGATGATTTGTTTGTGCAAAATTGTTGCATTATAGTTAATGGTAGTGGTAAAAATCTTATTTCACAAGATCACGTGACTTTTCTTAATTTCCCTTCAAAATGTTAACCTTGGTCTAAAATTTTAGGGTTGGATGAAGGATGAAAGGAACCAATGCAAGTTATGAAGGTCCGTCAATTCACTTTTGCTATTGACCACTCTTTGATAGTATTAAGTATGATGGCACTCTTGTTGACTACTATGGTCTTATTTCTTGGAAGGTTTTATCAACACGATTGCCATGCAAGCTATTATACATTGTCTTGAAACTTCCCTATTTTTGCAGAGAAGTTAGCGTCATGCTAGTGATTAATTTGAATGTATTTAAGTGAAAAAATTCTCTGTTTTTTGGTGGAATAGTTCATAATTTATTCTGATATTTTTTTACAAGTGTATTAGTCACGATGATAAATGTGTGGTTTAATTCAGAGGGTTCTTAGTTATTTCTAGATATGATTTTCATCATTTTCTTTGAATACTTCTCTAGTGCTTTACTTTCATATTTTATTGCTTGCACAATTGCTCCTGAGGTCCATGTTGTTATGTTTATTGGCTGTTTATGTGGAAAATTTTTCCTGAGGTTCTGCATGGTAAATCCAAATGCAAAAAATACGATTTTACATATTGATATTTGTTCAAGACATTCTTGTGTGATACTTGAATTTCATAAATATAGATTTCTGTTTCATTATCTATATCAATATAGAAGAACATGCCCATGTATTGTTCATATTTCTCAAACTGTGGAGTTGTTCCTTTCTTGTTGCATGCTCTTTTATATTGTTATGTTGCGATTCAAATTTCTAGTTGTGCTTTCCAATTATTCTCCTACATAGTACATGCTTTGTTATATTATCAAAATTTATCCTTATTGTCTTTTTATTATGTATATTGAACATATTATTTCTAGCAACTTTTGATTTTCCTAGATTTTTTATTCCTTTGGTGTTTCTTTGCACCGTTAGGGGAAATTTCTAATTTAAATGCTAATTATATAAAGGGTGCTAGCTCAATGGAAGAGCACCTACTTGACAAGTAGGAGGTTGGTGGTTCGATTCCATCGTGCCCTGATATTGATAAGGAATGAAAACGATCAGTTTTTGGTGACAGATGCTCTTTTGACCATCACCATTGACCTTATGGTGACATTTTTCGACCTTCACCAAAATATGAAACGGTGATGGTCAATGAATGCCACCATATATACACATCAATAGTGACAACCATTAAAGGTCCGTCACCCTAAATCTTTGTTGTTGATATGAAATGGTGAGGGTCATTGTTTGTCATTATAGTCATTATTCGTGATAGACCTTAATGTCATCAATGAGTTTATGGTGACGGTCAATGAATGTCACCATATTTATGCACTAGTAGTGACAGCCATGAAAGGTCCATCACAAAAAAATATTGTTGTTCATATGAAATGGTGATGGTCACTATTCATCATTATAATCAATATTCGTGACAGATCTTGAATTTCACCACAACACATACTTTCGGTGACACCACCTTTGGTGATGTTCAGTTTTTTGGTGACAGAGGCTATTTTCCATCAACATTACTCATATGAAATGGTGACAGTCACTATCCGTCACTATAAATCATTATTGGTGACGGACTTTGAATGCCACCACAACACCTATACTTTCGGCGATGCCACCTTTGGTTACATTCAATTTTTGGTGACGAAATCTCTTTTGACCCTTACCATTGAGCTCATGGTGACCATTTTCGCCCCTCATCAATGTCCTTTTTTCTTGTAGTGTGGTGACAAATTTCAGTGTAACAATACCTAGTTATTTTTATAATTATGGAATTATGCATGGTAAATAGGATAATTATTAAGATGGTGTATATATACTACTATGGTTATTATTATACACGTATCATGTTAATTTGGTTGATCTTGCAGATGAAATATCCTCCCTTGAACTATATTGAGGTATGTTGGTTATTTTTAGGTCTTGATTTAGTTAACATGATATACTTGCTGTAATATCCCAAAATTGGGAAAATCTACAACAATGAGAATACCTTAAGATATTCTAAAGTTGGAGCTAAAACAATATGTAAACACAACAATGGAGTAGCAGTGATAAATCAACTCATAGAATGTGAGAAGAAATCATAGCCATTTTAATAAGTTGCAACATCAAAATGTATACAAGATATTGAGGAAAGAGCTACTCAAGATATACAAAATCAGCGTCAAGAAACAAGTACATAAATATGACAAAACACTACTACACAAGAGTGCCCAAGGCTTTGATTGCACAGTTTTATAAAGAGAAACTGCTGCTAACATATGTTAATACTTAGATATACAAGTGTATGGCTCATACAACATTGGGGGAGAAGATCTAAGCTCCCAAAGACTATTTCAAGTCAATCCTGGAAGGATTGGCTGAAATATGCAAAACTGCAGAAATGCCAGAGTTGCAGTAGAAACTGCAACTCAAGAACTGGAACTGGATGGACATGAATGAAAATGATGCATCAGATAAATAGACCTCCTCCAATGGATCTCTCAAGTGAAAGGCTGATCCTATCACTGAAGATCTCACCCTCCAATAACGTTGCAAGCCCTCACTGCAATTGCACACTGAAAATAACGCAGTCTAGAGAAGGGACTGCACTGTAGGAGAAATAAAATGTGTTGGGCAAGTGCCAAAATCTGAAATAAGCTCCAGAATCTTCCTCACTAGTGTTCCAAAGGAAAGAAAGCTTTCTCCTTTGAAAAAAAAGCCCCGGAAGTGGTGTTGTTAACCCTCCAATGCAACATCCTGCAACACAACCCAAATCTCAACAGAAACTGTGTTGTAGCTGAAGGAGGTAGCTTGGCCTCAAGCCTGGATGTGGAGAAATTAAGTGAAGGCTCCTTCAAGAGGCCTCTCTTGAAAGGAGAAAGAATTCCTAAATAAGAAATCCTTGTGCTGAGTAGCACTGCAACTCTGCTAAACAACAGGAGAATGCACAAAGTTTGAACAGACCAAGAAACCAATAATACATAAAATGAATCACAATGGCTACCTTGACCTCCTTTTAAACAAGTGAAAGCCATCTCTCCATTGGTCCCACTCATTAGGGTTTCATTCACCAAATAACCCTCCTCCCATTCATACTGCACTGTCTCTCAAAGTGTTCTCCACCTCCTATCCCAGTGTTGTTGACTTGGTCAAACTTGACCTTGTCTCCATGCAAATGTCCTCTTTCACACCTAAGGGTGTGAAATCTAGCTCTTATTACTATCCCCTTTCACATTATGAGGGAATGTATTCATTTTTTTTAATATGCATGGGCTTCCTTACCCATTTATTTAGCTTCTAGGTGATAAAAACAAAATTTAATATTCGATTTAGTTGTGTGCTAAAGTGGGAATATTACAGTCCTCCCCTCCAAAATGTTTCTTGTCCTCAAGAAACTGCAAGGATAGAACTTGGAAAGACTCCTCCCAAGGCATGGAGTCTGAAATATGTTGGGGAACATCTTCTCCATGTGGATCCTCCATCCCCAAGCAATCATCCATACAAAATGAGTTACCTCCCAACACGGCAACTCCAAAAAATTCTCCTCCACCTTTGGCTCCTGCAATGTAGGTGGGTTGAAAATCTGATCTTGGTAGACAAAATAGCCTACCCCACGTTTTCCTCCTCTCCACTTAAGATAAGTGTAGAGTGTTTGTTGATCCTAGGCTGCAATAATGTTGCCCTCAAGTGGCAAGAAGAAGACTAGATCCTCAAGGATCTCCCCTCCAATGTTATGAATCATGCTGGCCCAAACCATCTCATATGTGATGAGTTGGAAATCACCATCATATGGCATCCAATCAATCATATGGCTCACCTCAAAAGGAAACAAGTGTTTTGCTGAAGTGGCCATATACTCCCTCTTTCTCCCATTAGAACATGCAATGCAAACAATGTGGGAAGTCTCTCCCCCAAGGGACACATCTAACCAATGTGCCACTCCCCCAATTATGATCCCAATAAAAATAAGAACAACAACAATATAAGGAACCATAATGAGAACCATACTTGTTGCCATATGTAGCAAGGGAGAAGGACAATGGTCCCTCAAATGTAACCAACGCAGTTTGACCTTCAACTACAAAAGCGAGTGACAAAAAGTGTGGTTTCTCAACCACTTGCTTGCTGTACCACTCTCCTCATATGTTTGGAGAAAGTGAATGATGTATGGTACAAAGTGAGAATGTTCTCCAAAATACATCTCATCCCCAAGTCCTCCTAGGGAATGGTCATCAATACAGCTCATGGCCTCAAGTAGACCATGAAGTCTAGAAAAAAGAATGCTCTCCTTGGAGTAACATCCTACACATGTATGGTTAAGGGATGCATATGTACATCATACAAGTCATTATGCAAACAAACAATACCCTTACCATATGTCTTTCTCATGTAAATGGAGTGGCTCATAGATGAGTCTCCTCTCATCCTCAAAGAGAAAATAGGTGGTTGTGCTAACTCTTCCAAAGATTTATGTATTTTATCCATCTTCACATGATCCATGCATCTCCTCATATGTTAATAATTCAATATCCTACAAGCAAAAATATCATTGGGATACTCCACCAATAGCCGGGAGTTCCAATATGGATCTATCCTCCATAGTGACAATGCTGATGATCTCTCATGAAGAGCATCTGTCATATGGTCATCCTCCTCTTTGACATCTCCTATGCCAAAGATGCAAGCTGGAAGGCTGCTATCCTTCCCATGCTGCTTCTGCCACAATGCAGAATCTGAAATGAGAGTGGGTAAAGATGATGTTGAGAGAATGCCTCTCTCCTCCTTGATTCTACCCAAGACTCTCAACATTGTAAAATGACCTCCCAAGGTCTCCACTCCTCTGAAATCAATGAATGGTGCCTCAAAATGTGAAGCATCTCTCATCATCTGCTGATCTGGTGGTATCCTTGGTGAAATGTCTCTATGCAATGAGACATCCTCATCAAGAGTAGACTACATATATGAATGGACATAATTGTCCCTACTCTCACTACGCAATCCAGTCTCCCTCTTAGGTGCATAAAACTATTGAAGCCTTGAAAATCGCTGCTTCAAACATTGGGGGAAAACCACCCGGTCGGGACCTTAGGATAACTGCTTTTCCGTTTGGTGTGGTGGCTCCGACTGGATTTATAGGACCAGTTTCCTAATAACTAGATGGGTTGGTGGTGTAATAATTGTATGAGTGGATAATGGAAGTAAAATGACAAAAAATAATCTATCTAATTTAATCTATAACTTATAAATAATACTAAAAACTAACCTGGTGTCAAATATGAATACAACTTTAAGAATGTTTCAATCAAACCAATAGCCATGAAAATGTATTATAATTTAATTGAAATATGCAGTATCAAATAATGAAAACTATGTTTAAGAAATTAAACAGAGTTATAATAACAAATTGCATTCATCATTTTATATATCATTTGTATACAGTATGAAATATAGATATTTCTATAAACTTAGAAATTATATGTATAAAGAAATATTTGTAAAGCAAGTACATATAAATGATAGAAAATTTAAAGAGAATATCTCATAACATAAGAAAAATAACGGTAAATTGATAGAAATAACAGATTCATCTTGATACTCTTCCTGATGCAATTCAATATCCAGATCCAATGCTTCAATGTAAAACAAACTCTAAGGTACAAAAATGCAATTCTCAGAGGTAATTTTCCATAAACCACCAGATGTGTTCCTTTATAAAAATATAATAGTCGATGGAGTACAAAAATGTAACATCCAAGTCAAAAATGTTACAAACTCAGGACCCCTTTCTAAATTCATGAAAGGGGTTTAAATAATAATTTAATAAAACAAAATAACTAAAACTATTGCTACAATCTATCATCGGAAATCTAGAAATATACTTGCGATATTAAAATGGAAGAGATTCATTGATTTTCTCCTGCATTCAATGTGCCAAGGTGGCAAATTTTGAACATATCTTTGACCTTTTCTAGATGACTTAGCCTCGAATGTAACTGACCAGTATACGTGGCATCAGAAAACTCTGTAATGATGCAAATAATGGCATTGGAAAGGCATTTATTTTCCATTTGCTAAATGTGTGGCTTCATTAGATATGTCCACATGATATCCCATGAAATTCCTTGAAGTTTGCTGATTTAATGATTCTTATTGATTAATTCTTTCTTCCACTTAGAATCAGTTTCTTTTACCTTTGGTAATTTACCTAGGATACAATCTGAAATTAAATTGGTGGCATATAAGCTATCATTAACCAACTGTGTTATACTATTCATCATAGTTTTGGCCCTTGATGTGGCTCTTTCTCCTTTTATCAACTGCTTTTCCCATTCAGTAAACATAATTTCTTTATGTCTTTCTTCAATCCTGGGAAGGTTTGCATTCTTTCCCTGCTCTGAGTCTTGCCATGAAAGAAATTCAGAAATTTTCTCATCTGCATCATCAAATTCGAGCCTGAGGCTGACTCCTTCATCTATAAGAGATGATGTTATTTCACATAAGGGCTCAGTTTGTGCCATCTTTTGACATAGTTCATTCAACTTCTGAGACAGTAGTTTGTTCGTTTCAAGAGCTTCAGTTTTAAATTGACCTAATTTAGGATAATCCCTAAATTTTTCCAATCTTTTTTGGAATATCTTCTCTTGCTCAACTTTAGCAGTTTTCTCATTTTGCAATAGAGTTTGTAACTTTGTCACTTCTTGAATTAACTGTTGTTTCTTATCCAAAGCTTGTTGATCAATATTTCTCTTTTCAATGGCAAGTTGCTCTTCCAACTGTTTAGATTTGAGCTCTTCTTCTTGCAACTGCTATTCCAACTACATAATATTTTGTTGATTTCCGGTTGCTTGTTCCTCCAGTATAGCTATCTGTAAGTATTTTTGTTTCATCATTTGGGCAACTTCAGAAGCTTTGTCTATAGTGGCTACACTATAGGCACCTGCATATTGTGACAATTTGGTGAGATCCTCTGAATGATTCACCTCAGTATTAGCTAACAAATCAGCTGATGTATTTTGAGTTCTAGGGATAGAAAAGATGTTGAATGCTAAAAATTGAGTGGTAAGGTCTTGCACAAGGGTTTGATAATGTTTGAAATGACCTGAAAGACAATGAATGGTATTTATTACTTGTCTTATGACAATTTCAGAATCCCCATATACTTTCAAGTATTTTACATTTAACCCTATGGCTTTATAAATCCCTTGGATCAAGGCTTTATATTCTGCAGTATTGTTTGTGCACTCAAATTCTAATTTACATGACATCATGGTTTTCTCTCCATCTAGATCAATTAAAATGCATCTTGCTCCTACTCCATCACTAGATTTTGATCCATCGAAATATAATGACCAAAATAAAGACTTATCTACAGGTTTATCTACAGATGTATCAGAAACATTAACAATTCTAGAAGAATCAGATTGTGAAAAATTTTCAATTTGCGAAATAAAAGTATTTACAAAAAAGGGTGATTGTGGTGCTGTGAAACTCCCAAGGAATGATTCAGCAAAATAACCTCCAAGGATATTGTTATTAAAAGCTACAGGTTCATTTTCTTGTTCAAATTCAGTTACAGTATGCATCATGTGTTTTTCTCGCTTGATTTTGATTTGATTTGGTTTCCCTTTGTAGGGAAGCCCTATATGTGAATAATCAGTTGCGATATAACCATTAAGCTTGGCATACCAATCCCCACTTAAGAATAATCCATAGAATTTAGGAATATGTGCGATCAGAATATAAAGTCTTTAGACAATCCTAGGATCAGAAGCTAATCGAATAGTAACTGAATTGATTTCTCCTACAACTTGAACTTTAGAGCGATCCAATTGAACAATGTGAACTGCAAAATTTTGTGGTTAAATATTCAATTTTTCACAGAGTAAAGTAGGCATTATATTAGAGGATGCTCCTAAATCTATTAAAAAAATATGCAAATTCTTGTTGTAGATTTCATAAGTCAAAAGAAAAGGAGGTGTCTGAGACTTTGATCTTTCTCCAATAAGAACATTATCAGTGGCATCTACTTTATCTGGTGGCTTACTTGTTCCTTTAGCTGCTTTGGCAACTACACCACTTGGTAGAGGAGCAATAAGTGTTGCATTTAATTATTTCAATAGCAGCTTCTGTTGATGTTTAAGTTTGCTGAGTTCATGTAAGGAAATGTTTGCTCTAGTATTATTCATGTCTTCAACAATGTTATAATCCATAGGATCTGATACCACTAGAGTCTTAGATGTTGATGTAGGAGAATTAGAAGATGATGGCTGATTTTGAGTGGGTAAGGGAGAAGTTTTATTTACAGGGGATTTGCCTTTGGTAATTGGAGTTGTACTTTTCTTCTTAGGAGCAAATTGAGCAGGTTCTACTGTAGATTTACTCCTTGTACTTACAAACATGGCTTCTTTTTCACTATCCGAGTTAGGGAGAATGAAATCCCACATCCCATGTAATTCAGCTATTTCCTCTCTTTCTTATTCTTCATCTGATACTGGAGGGGTATCTTCTTCTTCTTCCTCTTCTGATTCTGCATTGGAGATTGAATTGGGAGGTTTAGATTTAGCTTGATTTCTTCTGAAGTTCCTGAATGGTCTTTTGGTAAAAGTCTCTGCCACTTGATTTTTAATCTCCACCATCTCATTAGACATGGTTTTGAGAACTTTCTGTAAGCCTTCCATATCATATGGATCTCTCGGTGTTTTCTTCTTTGAATCATATTTAAAGCTGACCTTTTGGATTTTCTTTCCTCAATAGCATTTTTCTTATCTAGAGCAATAATTCATTTTTCAACTGCAATAGATTCTTTCATATTTTCAGCTAAAGTAGGTTTTGCAGCTCTATCTACAAAAATTGCTATGTTTGAGGGAAAAGCATTTATATACCATTCACTTCTAACCTGTTCACTAGATTTTGAATATGTAGGGATTTTATTCAATTTTTTTTTGAATTGAGAGTTAAAATCTTTAATGGGTTCCTTGGATTCTATCTTCAGATTGGAGAGATCATTGATTAGGGTAGCTATTGATCTGTCGTCTCCAAATTTGGTCAAGAAATGATCTGAGAAAATATCCCAACTTGTAATAGATCCTGAAGGTAATGAAAAATACCAGGATCCTTCTGCCCCTTGCAAAGTATAAGGGAATAACCTGACTACAACATCTTCATGTTCAACTCCATTCAAATTTACAACAAGCATAAAGTTATTGATGTGTTCTTTAGCTTGTATGTTGAAGTCAGGACTGAATTTTGGTAGCCATTTTTCAGCATGTCTGGTAAATCATGTAAAGGTGTAGGCATATTAACAGCTCCTGGTCTAGCCCATGGTCTTGGTGCTGCTTGTGCCATTGGTGGGGTAGCAATTGAGGGATTTGAAGAAACAACTGGAGTTTGAGTAGAGGTTGTTGGAATAACTATGTTCTTCTAGGTTTGAGGCTGGGAAGCATATGAGTGGGTTTGTGATGAAGAAATGATATCACTATCTGATTCTGAGGATGTTTTTATGGTCTTGACTCAACTTGGTAAAGGAAATTCCTTTGGAGGAATACCAAGTTTTTCACTTTGAGACCTAGTGAGAGGTCTAGAAGAAACAGTTTTTGAAGTAACACTACCTTCAGATATTTCAGATTCTTCTAATCATAATGAGAACCCTTGGAGTTTATGAAATAAAGCTTTTATTTCAGGGGACTCAGGAGGTTGATTATCTGATTGATTTGAGATTTTAGTAGTGGGTGTTTGAATATTTCAATCAATTTCTTCCCTGGTGATTTGAGATGTAGAAGAAATTGAAGAAGGTGATGAGGGTGAATTTCTCTTAGAATGGCCTGTAGATCGAGATTTATCTACCATTCATAGTTTATGCCCTCCTTCTAGTGCCAAAAATATTGAAGCCTTGAAAATCGCTGCTTCAAACATTGGGGGAAAACCACCCGGTCGGGACCTTAGGATAGCTCCTTTTCCGTTTGGTGTGGTGGCTCCGACTGGATTTATAGGATTATTTTCCTAATAACTAAATGGGTTGGTGGTGGAATAATTGTATGAGTGGATAATGGAACTAAAATTACTGAAATAATCTATCTAATTTAATCTATAACTTATAAATAATACTAAAAACGAACCCGGGTGTCAAATATGAATACAACTTTAAGAATGTTTCAATCAAACCAATAACCATGAAAATGTATTATAATTTAACTGAAATATGCAGTATCAAATAATGATAACTTTGTTTAAGAAATTAAACAGAGTTATAATAACACATTCCATTCATTATTTTATGTATCATTTGTATACACTATGAAAGATAGATATTTCTATACACTCAGAAATTATATGTATAAAGAAATATTTGTAAAGAAAGTACATATAAATGATAGAAAATTTAAAGAGAATATCTCATAACATAAGAAAAATAACAGTAAATTGATAGAAATACCAGATTCATCTTGATACTCTTCCTGATGCAATTCAATATCCATATCCAATGCTTCAATGTAAAACAAACTCTAAGGTACATAAATGCAATTCTCAGAGGTAATTTGCCATAAACCACCAGATGTGATCCTTTATAAAAATATAATAGTCGATGGAGTACAAAAATGTAACATCCAAGTCAAAAATATTACAAACTCAGGACCCCTTTCTAAATGCATGAAAGGGGTTTAAATAAGAATTTAATAAAACAAAATAACTAAAACTATTGCTACAATATATCATCAGAAATCTAGAAATAGACTTGCGATATTAAAATGGAATAGATTCATTGATTTTCTCCTGCATTCAATGTGCCAAGGTGGAAAATTTTGAGCATATATTTGACCTCCGCTGGATGACTTAGCCTCGAATGTAACTAACCAGTATATGTGGCATCAGAAACTCTGTAATGATGCAACTAATGGCATTGGAAAGGAATTTAATTTCCATTTGCTGAATGTGTGGCTTCATTAGATATGTCCACATGATATCCCATGAAATTCCTTGAAGTTTTCTGATTTGCTGATTCTTATTGATTAATTCTTGCTTCCACTTAGAATCAGTTTCTTTTACCTTTGGTAATTTACCTAGGTTACAATCTGAAATTAAATTGGTGGCATATAAGCTATCATTAACCAACTGTGTTATACTATTCATCATAGTTTTGGCTCTTGATGTGGCTCTTTCTCCTTTTATCAAATGATTTTCCCATTCAGTAAACATAATTTCTTTATGTATTTCTTCAATCCTGGGAAGGTTTGCATTCTTTCCCTGCTCTGAGTCTTGCCATGGAAGAAATTCAGAAATTTTCTCATCTGCATCATCAAATTCGAGCTTGAGGCTGACTCTTTCATCTATAAGAGATGATGTTATTTCAAATAAGGCCTCAGTTTTTGCCATCTTTTGACATAGTTCATTCAACTGTTGAGACATTAGTTTGTTCGTTTCAAGAGCTTCAGTTTTAAATTGATCTAATTTAGGATAATCCCTAAATTTGTCCAATCTTGCTTGGAATATCTTCTCTTGCTCAACTTTAGCAGTTTTCTCATTTTTCAATAGAGTTTGTAACTTTTTCACTTCTTGACTTAATTTCTATTGCTTATCCAAAGCTTGTTGATCAATCTTTCTCTTTTCAATGCCAGGTTGCTCTTCCAACTGTTTAGATTTGAGCTCTTCTTCTTGCAACTGCTATTCCAACTGCATAATATTTTGTTGATTTCTAGTTGCTTGTTCCTCCAGTATAGCTATCTGTAAGTATTTTTGTTTCATCATTTGGGTGACTTCAGAAGCTTTGTCTATAGTGGCTGCACTATAGGCACCTGCATATTGTGACAGTTTGGTGAGATCCTATGAAGGATTCACCTCAATATTTTTCCAGACAATATTCATCAGTTCAACTTGTGATGTTGAAAGTGATTCTTGATCTGTTCTTCTTCTCTTCCTCTGCTTCCTGACAACAGCCCTATGCTTAGGACTATAAAATATATCTAGAGGAGGAATCTCTTCTACTTTCAACACAATTTCTTTTGTAGGATGCTCAGGGATGATTTCCATATCTTGATCTTTCAGAATGTCGACTTGAGGATTATTTTGTAATCCTATTTGCTGAGTGAATTGTTCATATTGACTTAGAAAATGGGAAGAAACAATAATTTTAGCAGAATCCACTACATTCTCAGTGGTATTTTCTCTTTCAAGTTGATTATCTGGCTTATTACCAATACTTTCTTTTTTTGTCTGAACATTAGCCTTGCTGCCTGTGTTTTCTTTCTCAGTTTGCACATTGGTCTCAATGCCTTTCTTTTCCTTTTCTTTCTAAAATGTAGTTCCTTTCTCAATATGTATATCAGTTTTACTGTCAGTATTCTCCTTTTTCACATCAAGTTTGCCACTTGTGCTTACCTTTTCAATCTGTACATTACCGTTGCTGGTAGATGCTTCTTTTCCTGCTTTGTTAGTTGTATCTTCTTTTTCCTTCTGCTCTGTTTCTATATTTTCAGTTCCTTGTGAATGGATTCTTAATTGGTCAAGACGAGCTTTTAGTAGTCTCTTACTTCGAAACAACATGAATTTATTCCTATCTTTAGTCTGAAACTTGGATTTAGCCAAGTTATAGACTTGGGAAAATTATCAATAGAAAAAAATAAATCGTCGAACTGATCGGGCTCATGCTCAAACCGAGCAATTGAAACTGAAGTTGTGAAATCAAATGCTACTTTTCTTGAGTCATACTGCATGCCTAGGACTGTTGAGAGCTTAAGATCCATTATTTTGATGACTTCCTTCTCAGCATGTGTGAATTTATTAAGTGTATAATGCCCACAATGAAATGGAAAAGTAGGCCACATTAGTTTCTTGTTATTCTTGAGACACCTTGACATGCCTTCTACTATTAACTGGCAGGAGATTTCTTGTGCTAACAGTTTTTTGGGGACATATAGAGGTAAAATATGGGGCTCTACTATACTCCCAAATACTCTGACATAGGTAAATTTCTCTTCTCCAAACCAATCACCAATCTGGGATATATCAGTCTTAGCTTTTTCAGAAAGCCGGGGAGGAAATTGGTCAAAAATGGTTTGATAGACAGGGATCAGGAAACTGTGAAAAATTCTATAAACATGGTTTTTAAAATGCACCTTCCATAAGAGCTTATGGTAAATATCAATAGGAACGAGATCTTTGGGGGTCCATTTCCAACCAAGAATTGGAAATTCAGAATTAAAACATAGGGCATCTAAAATGTAGGCACAAAAGTAAAATGGGGTTGTGTTTCCTATGTCTTTATCCTTTCTATACTCTAGGATTCTATTGGATATCTTATCTGAAAGGATAACTGCCCAGTCCATGATTTCAGAATTCACAGCAGAATGGATTAAGGGTACCATTTGTATTGAAAATCTAGCTGAATTATCATTTCAAAATAGCCTGCACATCATTGTGGCGGCATAAAAATATGGAGCTGAAAGGGAGTCCACGGAGTACATACATGATGATTCAGTTTTATGCTTCTCTGGAATTTTTCTCCATTCTCTGATTGGTTCTGACTGAGTCTCATTACTTGCAGCAAAATCCTTAATGAAGGCTTTGTTGTAGAGTTTCTGTGGGTCTGGAAGGTGGTACATTTCCTTAATATCCTCTTCTCTGAAAGATCCAAATATTGTTCCAGCAGTTGAAACAAATGTCCTATTTTGGATGGTGGCATTGTCTATCACCCACCGAATTACATCATAGTAAGGGAAAATGTTTGCCCGAGCTGCAATTATATGAAGGAATGAATTTGAAAGTTCTTTAAGAGGAGTCTTAGAATCAGAATCTGAGTCATCTTCATCAGGAACTGTTTCCTTCACCTCAGTAACGTCAGGGTTTTCTCTTTCAATTAGGTTATATACATCTTCCCAAGTCATTTTTTCAAGTCCCTGGCATGATGTGTCTGTAACCAGCTTAATTTTCGCTGGTTTTTATTTTGGTACTATGGGAATAATAGTGAAATTTGCAACGGAAAAAACCTTTGCTTTCTTAGATCTCTTAGACATTTTGTCATCTGGTAATGTCTCACTTGCTCGGCGAATGAAAGGATTGGGTGTTCTGTGGTTCTCCAAAGGAGAAAATTTTTTAGACGTGGTGAAAATGCAATGAGAAGAACAGCTATATAAAAATATTTATTCGTTATTTTAAATTTATTAACTTCGTGTTAAAACTTAAATGCCCTCTATAAGAGTCACACTCATGCATTAAAAATAGAATCAATCATCATTATTCGTTTGATTTTGTATTTAATAATAAACGTACAATCAGATATCGACGCTTTTGGAATGATAATAAAAAACTTTCTTTTTGAATTTTGCAATTGTGATGAATAAATAACATATGCGCAGTATGAAACAAACATAAATATTAAGTATTGATCGCATCAGGATTTTTCAACAAGGACAACAAATAACATATCATGATCTCCACCGATTTCCGATTGCGATGATGGTATATCACATCGGCTATTTCAAAGAGATTAAGTTGTAAATGATATTCACTGATTTTGTGACTGCGATGATGGTGGGGTCCATCGCATCAGAGTTTTGTAGAATGAGCAAATATAATGTTTGTTTCTCAGAAATGCAATTGCGATGAATCGCATCGCATTGGAGTTTTTCAAAACAAATGTGGCAACTTAAAACCTTTGTGATTTGTGATTTTGATTTGTTATATCGCATCTGAGTTTTTTCAAAACAAATGTCAACTTTAAGATATCTTTGATTTGTGATTGCGATTACTGTATCACATCAAACTTTGTTTAATATGAACACTTTATGTATTATGTTGATGTGTTTAAATTTTTTTATATCTCATCGGATCAGAAAGTTTCAATATTACATTTGTTTATAAGAACTTTTGATTTATGAAACAATGAACTCTTTATTTGTTTTATTCAGAATGATCAGATTTCCTCTAAGTATTTTATTCCTAAAAAGAAAGGGGACCTATTTCTAAATGAAATTTCTGCTAAAAATTTCAAATTGGGAGGGTTGTTGTACTGTACAACACAACCTCATGAAATAGACAGGGGTGTGTGCTCCTCATCACATGATGCTGGTCATCCTCCCTATCTTCTCCTTGTATCTCCATAGGTTCACACCCTATCATCAATGGCACATGTGAATCATGAGTTGTGCCTTGATCTCCACATGTGAGATCCTAGGGACTTCCTTGCAAAGATGCAAGAATACCTCTGGTTGGAGCAAGAGCTCCTCCTTCCTCTGCATGAGGTGCTAGATCAACTCTAGACATGACAACGCTATTTCCCTCAACCTCCTAAACATGAATGAGCAACCTCCCAATGATTGGATCCTCTTTCGAAAAAGGGATCTCCATGCCTTCTTGTGCCAAAATACAAGATAAAGGTCTTGCCTCCAGCAAAGTATGATGCAATTTATCAACCTCTTCCATGGTTTTCTGAAGTGGTTTTGGTTTTATGGTTTCCTCCATGACATGCAATGTCTTTGTTTATTTAGATTTGTTTTGCTTCACCACTTGTGTTTTAGAAATTTTCTTATCAAACCTTTCCACCAATGTTTTAATGAACCTTGCATAGGAAGAAGTATTTGCATACTTTAAAGAAAGGGACTCAAATATCTACCATGCATAGGCCTTACCTCAAAAATGCAGCGCTGCTACTCTGATGGCTTCATCTTCAGAGATTTGATGCTACTGCAAAAAGGTGTCTAGCTCTTCCACCCAAGCCCTGGTTGAACATGTAGGTGAACCATCAAAGGTAGATAGAAGAAATCTATCCACATTATGTTTCTTGCTCCTCCTCACCTTGATCTTGAAAAATTCTATGAAAGTGATATGATCTCTAAACTTCTGAGTTTGAGATTCATATTCATGAAAGAAACCACTAAGAGCTCCCCTCTTAGATATTCCTTCTTCCTCCCTTTCTCTCATGGAAAAACTGGGCATGTGACTGTGATGTGCTTCATAGGGTGTGGCTGCATGCTCACACTCCCCATAAGAAAATCTAGATTTTTTTTTAGTTTCAAACCCTCTTGGAGATTTTGTATACATCTCCCTTCTTATCTTCTTGAAATCTTCATGAATGCTCAGTACAGATTTAGGAAGAAGCTTTGAGAGCCTCTCCTCCTTCTTTCCTCCAAATAATATATTCTTCATCTTCTCTTTTCTCAATAGCATCATGGCTGAGATCCATAGTCTGAGCCAAGATTATGCTTTGATACCATTGTAATATCCCAAAATTGGGAAAATCTACAACAATGAGAATATCTTAAGATATTCTAAAGTTGGAGCTACAACAATATGTAAACACAACAATGGAGTAGTAGTGATAAATCAACTCATAGAATGTGATAAGAACTCATAGCCATAATATTAAGTTTCAAAAACAAAATGTATACAAGATCTTGAGGAAAGAGCTACTCAAGATCAGCAAAATCAACGTCAAGAAACAAGTACATAAAATATGACAAAACACTGCTACACAAGAGTGCCCAAGGCTTTGACTGCGCAATTTTATAAAGAGAAACTGCTGCTAACATATGTCAATGCATTGATATACAAGTGTATGGCTCATACAACATTGGAGGAGAAGATCTAAGCTCCCAAAGACTATTTCAAGTCAATCCTGGAAGGATTGGTTGAAATATGCAAAACTACAGAAATGACGGAGTTGCAGTAGTAGCTGCAACTCAAGAAATGGAACTGGATGGAGATGACTGAATATGCTACATCAGATAAATAGACCTCCTCCAATGGATCTCTCAAGTGAAAGGCTGATCCTATCACTGAAGATCTCACCCTCCAATAACCCTGCAAGCCCTCACTGCAATTGCACACTGAAAATAACGAAGTCTAGAGAAGGGACTGCGTTGTAGGAGAAAGAAAATGTGTTGGCCAAGTGCCAAAATTTGCAATAATCTCCAGAATCTTCCTCACTTGTGTTCCAAAGGAAAGAAAGCTTTCTCCTTTGAAAAACAAGCCTTGGAAGTGGTGTTGTCAACCCTCCACTGCAACACCCTGCAACACAACCCAGCTCTCAACAGAAACTGTGCTGTAGCTGAAGGAGGTAGCTTGGCCTCAAGTCGGGATGTGGAGAAATGAAGTGTAGGCTCCTTCAAGAGGCCTCTCTTGAAAGGAGAAAGAACCTAAATGGGAAATCCTTGTGCTAAGCAGCACTGCAACTCTGCTAAATAGCAGGAGAATGCACAAAGTCTGAATAGACCAAGAAACCAATAATACATAACATGAATCACAATGGTTGCCTTGCCCTCCTTTTAAACAAGTGAAATCCCTCTCTCCATGGGTCCCACTCATTAGGGTTTCCTTCACCAAATAACGCTCCTCCCATTCATACTACGTTGTCTCTCAAAGTGTTCTCCACCTCCTATCCCAACGCTGTTGACTTGGTCAAACTTGCCCTTGTCTCCATGCAAATGTCCTCTTTCACACATAAGGGTGTGAAATCTAGCTCTTATGAATATCCCCTTTCAAATTATGAGGGAATTTATTGATGTTTTTTAATATGCATGGGATTCCTTACCCATTTATTTAGCTGCTAGGTGATAAAAAAAATAAATTAATATTCCATTTAGCTGTGTGCTAAAGTGGGAATATTACACTTGCATGAAAATAAGATCAAACATGGATAGTAATATGTTATATAACAATTCACAAGATTCTCCCTTAGATCATATGAGCAACTTGGTGATGATTACTTCCCTCACATAGTAGACACTCTAAGAAGTTTGAAGGTGGAGATAAGAAGTTGCAAAGAAGATAATGAATTAATCATTCAATCACAAGAGAGACTTAGCATGGCATATGAGAAACAAGTGGAGGTTAATGTAGTGATCCTTTAGCTTTTTTCATACTTGCAGAGATAAGGACCACTTAGAATCAGTCATGGGAAGGATGATAGGACTAATGGAGCATATGGTAGTAGGTCACATGGTGGGAATAAGTTGGCTGGAGATGATACAGTCAGAGATGGAAAATTCTTGGATACACCTGATAGACAAGGTAGTGGACATGGGATTTACATTAGTTTTGGTTTGGACAGGTATTATGGTCATCATCACTATCATACTTATAGGAGGAGTGATAGGGGATAATTTCCATTTTATTTGAAGAAATAAAATCCACCTACATTCGATGGAAAAATGAATAAGTCACATGATGCATAAGCTTGGTTACATGGGATAAATAAGTTCTTTTGGTTGCATGATTACTCAGAGAATATGAAGGTCAGAATATCTATGTTCAGTCTTAAAGGTAGAGAAGACATTTGGTGGGAATATGTAAAAAATTTCAGAGGTATTCATGAAAAGGAGTTGAATTGGAGTGAGTTCGAGAGAGTTTTCAAGAATAAGTATCTCTCTGAGAGACACTATGATTTCAAGGAAAATGAATTCTATGAGTTGAAGATGTGGTCTATAAACGATGAGGAATACACTAGCATATTATTGGAGTTATTAAGGTATGTTACTTATATTGGTGTTCCCATGTTTTGGCCAGATTGGCAAGACCAAAAGATGAGACAACATCAGAACCACTTTCAAACCTCAGGATCTAGCCCTCCTGGGTCCAGAGAGGGATCTCTCTATGATATGTCAAAGGTATATGACTTTGAAGCTTAGCATTAAGATATTAGGCTAGTTATAAGGCTCGGGGTTTGTTTGTTTGATGTGTGTTTGGTTGTTGGGAATCAAGAAATAAAGGTTTGATATAATAAAAGGATGAGAAAAGAGGGTTTTAGGAAAAGGAGAGATACCCCAGGGAACATTCAAGACCATGGGCAATGGATTCATGAAAGGGTTTACTTGCTATTCAATGTGTAGGCTTTCAGTTGGGCTAGTCATCTAAAGCATTAGATCTTAAAGATGATTGTGTGATATGAAATGGTAAGAGAGAAGGTGACAACAAGGAAACCATCCAAGGTGACCTTTAGAAATCAGATCTAGGGACAAGGCATACCATTGAACACCTATGATTCTAAAATCCAAAGGCTAAATCTTCAGACAAGAAACATTAGAGATTTAGAGC